>JAJHZJ010000186.1:5259394-5711415 GCA_023548195.1 Bettongia penicillata ogilbyi
ATTTCCCCATCTACCTTTGTTTATGGTCCAGATCTTGGCACAGGGATAGCCTGAGTAACTGAAATATACAAGGATATTAGTGACAAAAATAATAGCGGTATTTAAAAAGGACGTTTGGCCAATGATTAAATTCAATTAAGCAAACATTTATTAATTACTTGTTGTTGTTTTTCCAATGCAATCTATCTCCCAGCCCTTTGCCTTAGGAAGGAAGGGATAAGCAGTAAGCACCTACTGTATACCAGGCACTGTGCTAACCACCTCACAAATACAATTGCATTTCATCCTCA
This sequence comes from Bettongia penicillata ogilbyi, assembly GCA_023548195.1. Taxonomy (NCBI): domain Eukaryota; kingdom Metazoa; phylum Chordata; class Mammalia; order Diprotodontia; family Potoroidae; genus Bettongia; species Bettongia penicillata. The sequence goes on from JAJHZJ010000186.1 coordinate 5,259,685, forward strand.
CAGCTGCTCTGGGAGGCAGGGGCTGTTATGACCCCATTTTGCAGATGAGGAAAACAATTTCCTTTGCTTGGAGTCTTCTTTGTTAGGCAGGGACTGGTTTGCTTTATTTTTTTCTCCTCAGGTTTTGTAGGGTGCCTGACACATAGTAATAGATAGCACCCACTGCACCACCCAGCTGCCCTGAACTGGAAGTTAGAGGTGCTAGAGAGCCCAGGGCACCCGGACTCAGGAAGACCTGAGTTCAAATTTGGCCTCAGATCCTTACTAGCTGCACAAGTCACTTCACTTTTGTCTGCCTCAGTTTCCTTATCTGTAAAATGAGGATAACAGACTTCCCAGAGTGGTTGTGGGGATCAAAGAAGATGCTATTTGTGAAGGGATTTGCAAATCTTGAAGAGCTGTATAAAATATATAGATATATATCAGTTGTGATATATACCATATAATGGTATATGCATCATTGCTGCTAATAAATCCATCAAAGCAGGCACTTTGATATTTAGTCCATCTCTCTGTACCTGTCCTGTTTGTCTCTTCTCCATGCGCTCTCCTCAGTTCACCAAAGGGCTCCATACAAGGTTGTGGAAACCTTCCTCGCTTCCTTCTGCTAATGCAGGGGTAGGGTGAAGTATGGGGCTGCCCCCCAGGGACCCGTCACTCTCGTCGTGTGACCTACCCAGCTTCTCTTGTGGTCATCCGCTTCTTTGATAACATTCTTTCTTCATGGTTACTACTACTATACTGCTGCTACTACTACTACTACTATATTACTACTACTACTACTATACTACTACTACTATACCACTACTACCTCTATAGTACTATACTACTACTACTATACTACTACTATACTACAACTACTACTACTATACAACTACTATTACTACTACTACTACTATACTACTACTACTACACACACAGTCTACCCCCAGCTCCACACCCTATTTCCCTCCCCGCCTCCCTGCCCCCAGGTCACCACGTCCCTGCCCAGGGATCTCGTGGGATACTTATTTTCAGTTCTTTAAGTCTCGAGTGGTTAATATCATGAAACCATATAATAATGTGAATGAAAAAAAATTTAAAATCTGTTAAGCACCTATTATGTGCCAGACACTGTACCATGTGCTGGATATAAAAAAGAATTACATGAGACTGTCCCTGCCCTCAGACAATTTGAAAAGGGGAGTTCAGTTTAGAGGAGAAGCTAGGTAGCACTGCAGTGGATAGTATGCTGGCCCTGGAACCAGGAAGACCTGAGTTCAAATCCAGCCTCAGATACAAGCTGTGTGACCCTGGGCAAGTCACTTAACCCTGTTTGCCTCAGTTTCCTTATCTAGAAAATGAGCTGGAGAAAGAAATGGTGAAGAACCTCTCCAATATCTTTACCAAGAAAATCTCCAGCTCATGAAAAGTCAGATGTGACTGAAATAGGACTGAACAGCAACAAAATTTAGAAAGCTACAGTGGGGAGGAAAGCAGCATGATTTTGGAGATGCCTGGGAAGTGGTATATGGTATCTGGCTCCAGGCAAGAAAAGGGGAAACCTCACCTCTCAGAGGTGAGCCCAGGATCCTGGGGACACAGAGTTCTAGTGGGAGGAGAGTAAGAGTGGTCAGAGTATACGCAGCATGATTTTGAAATGATTTGGAATAGGGATAAAAAAGACAAGCCTTTCTTTCTGGGGGAAGTTGGAGGTTATTAAAGGACATTTACAATTTTCCAAAAGCAAGGCATCCTATTCTCTTCCTATTTAATTCTGAACCCAAATCATTATCCATTTATCTACCTGTCATGAACATATATACATATATAAACACATATATGTATGTATGTAATTATCTGCACACACACACATACCATACAGAGGCTATCCTCAAAGCCTTAGTGTAATTTTAAGCTGTTAAAATTTAGACTTATAGGACATTTTATATATGAATATCAATGTGCATGTTTTATAAACATACAAAACACATGTATGGAAGAGCTTGATTGATTGTCCGTATAATTGCATGTCATAATCTGGACACTAGAAATGTTTCATCCACTTGGTTTTTCTCATGTGTATGGTTAGACTACTAAGAGAACAACTATTTACAACTATATGAAATTTTTAATGAGGATTTTCTACACATTGAAGTCATCCTTACTGACAATATTAGTAGAGGACACGCAGGTTTCTGAAAGTGATATTCCTTAGTAGACAACATTTTATCTGTCACATAATTGACAAAAGAGGTAGAGAATGCCAGGATCCTCTTGTGTTGACTGTTTCTTGAATATAAAAGGTTGCATTATTTCAAGGACCTTTTCTAACAAGGTGTCTCCTATATATACATCAAGATTTTTTAAGATTAGTTGAAAAACATAGCAACAAAGCAAAGCATAAGCCAAGGATACTTGTATTCCCTGTTTGCTATTGTCATAGAGTATATCCAGTGCAGATTCCAAGTTGAAAGGTAATCCCTATGGATGAAGAGGTCCTTCTGATTCTCTGGCTTGTGGTTAGCATCATTTTAGACACATTGCTCCCTAAAACGTTGTAAAACCTCCTGGAAGAGATTCATGACCTGGTTCTGTGACTGCCATCCTCATCCTACCATTGCAGTTATCATTGTCATTTTTAATAATAATTATCTTTCTCCTTTCTTCCATTACTGATGTGATATTCACTCTAACTAAACAATGATCTAACTGCTCACAAGTAACTGATCCTGGAATGACTTCCATGCCAGTTACCTATTGTTTCCTGTCAGTTTTCTGATTTTTTTTTGGGGAAATATCTATATCTTTGACCTTTTTCATTCATAGAATCTGAATCATATTTTTCTTTTTTTAAAAAATTATTTATTCAACTTTTTACATTCATTTTCACAAAATTTTGGGTTCCAAATTTTCTCCCCATTTGTCCCCTCCCCCCACCCCAATACACCAAGCATTCTAATTTCCCCTATTACCAATCTGCCCTCTCTTCTCTCATCCCTCCCTTCTCTTGTCCCCATCTTCTCTTTTGTCCTGTAGGGCCAGATAACTTTCTATTCCCATTACCTGTATTTCTTATTTCCTAGTAGCAAGAACAATACTCAACAGTTGTTCCTAAAACTTTGAGTTCCAACTTTTCCCCATCCCTCCCTCCCCATCCATTCCCTTTGGGAAGGCAGGCAATTCAATATAGGCCCTCTCTGTGTAGTTTTGCAAATGACTTCCATAATAGTTGTGTTGTGTAAGACTTACTATATTTCCCTCCATCCTATCCTGTCCCCCATTGTTTCTATTCTCTCTTTTGATCCTGTCCCTCCCCAAAAGTGTTGATTTCAAATTTCTCCCTCCTCCCATTGCCCTCCCTTCCACCATCCCCCCCACCCTGCTTATCTCCTTCTCCCCCACTTTCCTGTATTGTAAGATAGGTTTTCATACCAAAATAAGTGTGCATTTTATTCCTTCCTTTAATCGAATGTGATGAGAGTAAACTTCATGTTTTTCTCTCACCTCGCCTCTTTTTCCCTCCACTAAAAAGTCTCCTACCTGCCTCTTCTATGAGAGATAATTTGCCCCATTCCATTTCTCCCTCTCTCCTCCCAATACATTTCTCTTTCACCGCTTAACTTCATTTTTTAAAGATATGATCCCATCCTATTCAATTCACTCTGTGCTCTCTGTCTGTGTGTGTGTGTATGTGTGTAATCACATCAACTACACAGATACTGAAAAGTTTCAAGAGTTACAAATATTGTCTTTCCATGTAGGAATGTAAACAGTTCAACTTTAGTAAGTCCCTTATGATTTCTCATTGCTGTTTACCTTTTCATGCTTCTCTTCATTCTTGTGTTTGAAAGTCAAATTTTCTATTCAGTTCTGGTCTTTTCATCAAGAATGCTTGAAAGTCCTTGATTTTATTGAAAGACCATATTTTCCCTTGAAGTATTATACTCAGTTTAGCTGGGTAGGTGATTCTTGGTTTGAGTCCTAGTTCCTTTGACTTCTGGAATATCCTATTCCACACCCTTCGATCCCTTAATGTAGAAGCTGCTAGATCTTGAGTTATCCTGATTGTATTTCCACAATACTTGAATTGTTTCTTTCTAGCTGCTTGCAATATTTTCTCCTTGACCTGGGAACTCTGGAATTTGGCCACAATGTTCCTAGGAGTTTCTCTTTTTGGATCTCTTTCAGGTGGTGATAGGTGGATTCCTTCAATACTTGTTTTGCCCTCTGGTGCTAGAATCTCAGGGCAGTTTTCCTTGATAATTTCATGAAAGATGATGTCTAGGCTCCTTTTTTGATCATGGCTTTCAGGCAGTCCCATAATTTTTAAATTGTCTCTCCTGGATCTATTTTCCAGGTCAGTTGTTTTTCCAATGAGATATTTCACATTCTCTTCCATTTTTTCATTCTTTTGGTTTTGTTTTGTGATTTCTTGGTTTCTCAGAAAGTCATTAGCCTCCATCTGTTCCATTCTAATTTTGAGAGAACTATTATCTTCAGTGACCTTTTGAACCTCATTTTCCATTTGGCTAATTCTGCTTTTGAAAGCATTTCTCTCCTCATTGACTTTTTGAACCTCTTTTGCCAATTGAGTTAGCCTATTTTTCAAGGTGTTATTTTCTTCAGCATTTTTTGCAACTCCTTTAGCAAAAACATGCTTTTCATGCTTTTCTTGCATCTCTCTCATTTCTCTTCCCAGTTTTTCCTCGACCTCTCCAACTTGATTTTCAAAATCCTTTTTGAGTTCTTCCATGGCCTGAGCCCATTGAATATTTCTTTTGGATGTTTGGGATACAGAAGCCTTGACTTCTATGTCTTTCCCTGATGGTAAGCATTGTTCTTCCTCTTCAGAAAGGATGGGAGGAGATATCTGTTCACCAAGAAAGTAACCTTCTATGATCTTATTTTTTTCCCCTTTTCTGGGCATTTTACCAGCTACACCCGCCATGCCTCCTGTTCCACCCAGCTAGTGCTTGGGGACTGAGATTCAAATGCTGCTTCTCAGCTTCAAGCTTTCAGTGGGGGTGGGGCTGCTATTCAGTGTGAGATTAAGTTCATGTGCTCAGGTGGGGGCAGGGCTGCCTCCCAGGCTCAGTTCCCTTAGGGGGTTTATGTGGAGACCTTCAACAATAGATCTGAGCTCCTGTCTGCTTTGGGAGCCCCTGTCTGCTGCTGCCTCTGCTGTGCCTCCCGAGGGGGCCTGAGTAATGGAGACACCCTGCTCCCCTCTCAGCAAGCTGAAAAGGCCCTCTCACTGACCTTTGGTGCCTATGGGTGGAGGGACCTGCGCGGCTGCTGGAGATTCAGTCCCTGAAGCCTTCTCGGATCTGCTCCTCTTGGTGCTGCGTGGCCAAGGCAGGGCTGGGCTCTGCTCTGGGTCCGGTGCATGACAGACCTTTGTTGTCAGTTTTTCAGGGCTCTCTGGAACAGAAATCTCCTCCACTCCATTGTTGTGTGGCTTCTGCTGCTCCAGAATTTGTTGGAAGTTCTTCTTTACAGGTATTTTATGGGCTGTGGGTTAGGAGCTAGCATATATGTATCTTTCTACTCTGCCATTTTGGCTCCTCCCCCCTGAATCATATTTTTCAATATAGATTCTGCCACCGTTCTGTATACCTGCTTTTATGTTGAAGTTACCAAGTGTCAGGGAATGTGTTAAGTTAGGCTCTTCATAGAAGTTCTCCTTTTTTCATCCTCTGAGACAAATGTTGGTGCAAAAGTTTCAATTTCTTTTATGGTGATCTTTTTTTTGTGTTCATTGTCAGCATTATAAGCAGTATGAGCTGGCATTCTCATTATTATTTCCTGGTTAAAAACAACTTTGCCAATCCTCTCTTTATATTTCTCTGAGGTGAACCAGTGAGGTGTACTTTTCATTTGGCTACAACTCTTAAAAATGATTTTTGGTTTAATTTAATCTAAGAATGCTAATCAATTTCCCCACAGGATAGCAACTCATTGATAATGAGGTATTTAGTAACTAAATTAATGCTTGTGGATGGTCTGAGAGCTTTGTAATTCTTAGTATCCTCCATGCCATTTTTTTGCCTTTGGGGAAATGGAAGGGGATGACTCTGTGCTTAAGCAAATTTTAGAAATCTGTTTTGTAATTCTTTGTGGCTAAAAAAGTCATCATTCTCTGTTCAGTCTTCCCTGATTGAGGTAGGCTGGTTCATAGACAAGACAGTCTATCATCAAGTCAATACTCTTTTGTGTTGCTCAGTCATGTCCAATTCTTTGTGACCCTATCTTAGTTTTTCTTTGCAAATCTACTGGAGTGATTTGCCATTTCCTTCTCTAGCTCATTTCACAGATGAGAAAACTGAAGCAAACAGGGCTAAGTAACTTGCCCAGGGTCACACAACTAGTATGTTGTGAGGCTGGATTTGAACTTAGGTCTTTCTGACTCCAGGAATGGCACTCTATCCACTGCATCATCTAGCTCCCCGTGCCAGAGCTTATACTACATTGTAATAGCCTTCAGATACTAAGAATCATCTTTATACCATGATGGAATATTGGAATAGAAATTTAGTGGCAGCAAATATTTTGTAGAATTATTGACTATACTTTTCTAATGAAGTAGTCATAACATGACAAGATATCACAAAATACAAAAAAACACCAATTCAGCAAACACTTTAATACTGTGGAGCACTGTGCTGGTTCTTGAAGCAATACAAAATTTAGTTATGATATGTTTACTGCCACCAAGGACCTTGCCATCTAGCAAGTAACACATAGAAAGTGCCCAACATATTTAATGTTGGTGACTGAGCACCTCCAGAAAGGAAACTCCCCCTTGGAATTCCAAAGATCAGAAATGAGGATAGCCTTTTTGATTATAATTCTACATGTTCTAAAAACCTACCCCATTTTAGAATGTTGCTGTTCGGAAGATGTGTTCTTTCTTTAAAAAGTATTTTATTTTATTGATATCTTTATTTTATTTCATTTATTTTTGAACACATTCTTCTCCCTTGTCTACCCAGAGGTATGATATATCACCCTCATAGTCCTTTGCCCTTACTTATCTCTTTTCCTCCCAGAAATGCCACAAATACTGCTTTTGTTGAAGATGCATCTTTCTTTAATTGATGATTAGTTTTATCATTGAAACACATTTTATTTGGGGTGAGTTGAAATTTGAGCTCCTTTAAATAAATAATCCTATTCCATTCTTTTCTCTAATTTCTCATGCCTGTAGAATAATTCCAGGTTACTGAATAGACATTTCTTCATATTTGAAGATCTTCTATTGACTTTTTGAAAAATTTGGAGTTTGCTATTGAAATTGTGAAGCTGCCTCACTATGTGCCTCACTATGCATTTTTCTTTCTGGCAGTGATCTGTGAATTAGATTGATTAGTGGTTTGTTGTATAAATTCCAAAGTTTTGGACTTGTATTATTTCCTGTGGCATCCAGATTGTTTGATTTATCATGTTTTCTGGAAGACCTATAATCTCTAAATTATATTTGTGAGTCCTGTCTTTGATAAATTAGCATGTGATTCAGGGAACACAATTTATTTAATTTAAATATTTATTAAACTCCCACTGAATACAAATCTCTGTGCTATCTACTGTGAATAAAAAAGGAAAAAATACCCAGCTTCTGTCCTGTAGGAGTTTACAATCTGGGGATGGAGGGAGGGAAGGGAGAAATACATATGCAAATAAAATGAGTCAGAAAATGATTAAGTTTATATATTTATTTTTATATTCATTCATTCAACAAATATTTATTAGGTACCTAATAATAGGAGTTTCCCAGGAGGTAAAGGACAGTGGGAATAGTCCCTCAGGTTATGTTGGCATGTCTGTCCTTGACTCTATGCATCCCTATGACTAAGGAAAGCTCCCCTATAGATCTTAGCACAGTACTTTGCACATAGTAAGAGCTTAATAAATATTTGTCAGATAAATGTTTAAATGAATAAAGGAGTGAAGGAAAAAATCAAAGGAAGGGATGAAATAATATATTCCCAAAGAGAAAACTTAAACTTCAATCCACCCAAGATGACATTATCATAGTTTTTTTGAAGAAAGAAAATCTTCTATATTGCTTTAATCTATTAACATGCAGATTTGGTGTGCAATACAGTAATACAGAAACTGCCATTTTATTTCAAAAAACACATGGACCTTATCCACTCTTGCCAACGGTATCGTAATTTGACGAAGGCTCCCCTTTGCACTTCTTTTTCTTCCACTAAAGACTCCACAAGGAGGAGATAGGCCATTTCCAATATTTTCAGTCTGATGTAGATCTGCAAAGAGAAGAATGTCATAGGCAGTGTCCAGTGGTACAGAAAGTCTATTCGAAATGAGGAGCTGATGATGTCACAAATTTGATATCACATTAACAAAAAATGCCAGAATGACAGGCTTTGCAAACACTGTTTGTTCATGGAGAGACTGGTGTAGGGCATTGTTTATGCTACTGGCCAATGATCCATGTACATGGATGGCTGGTCTGTGAATTCCATGGGGGATGTCTAGTAAGGAGAGGTTAGAAAGAAATAGAGATAACTCTATCCCCCCTAAAATCTAATATCCCTGAAAGCAGGCATGGGTACTTCACAGAGCATAGATTTGCAGATTTGAACCCGGGTTTTCTGAATCCACGTCTAGTACTTGGGACCATTTTGTCACTCACTTTTGTCTTTCTCCATTGGCTAGTACAGTTCCTGGCACATAGGAAATATTTAATAAACACTTGTTGATGAATTACCCAAAATGAACACTTTAGCATGTCTAAGATCTGGATTTTTTTTAGGTGTGGATATGTTCTCCTCCAGTGTGTTAGACTGTGAACTTCTTGAGAGTACAAATTGTTTTCTTGGCCTTTCCTTTTATTTTTAGTGCTTAAAATTGTGCCTGGCATATAGTAGGAGCTTAATAAATACTAACTGACTGACTGATGATGCAGATTAGAACCCACCTACAATATAGTCTACCTATAGTATTCAAGAGTTCCTGGGGCTAAAAACATTCATCATCCTGTAGAAGCCTGGTGATGAACCTCTACAAACTTAAATCTCTGGCCTTTGAATAAGATATATATATATATATATATATATATATATATATATATATGTATACCATTCATCACTAGGCTTATACTCAGACTTTCCAGCTTTGGAAGTGTCTTCCAGAGCCCAAAATTGATTTCTTTGCCTCACAAAGTTATTAGAGAAGGACTTTAGTACGATTTCAAAAATAGCTGTCATTTATAAAATCCTTCAAGATTTGCAAAATTTGCTTTACAAAATTATCTGATTTTTATCCTCACAACAGCCCTAGGAGGTAGAAGCTATTATTATTTTTATGGGAAAACCAAGGTAGACAGAAGTGAAGGGACTTGCCTAAAGTCACAAAGTACTGTTAGGCCAGAAGGGGATGCAATAAATTCTAGGAGGAGAGGGAGAACTTTGAATTGGGGGAATCTAGGAAGCCCTAATGCAGGAGGTGGTGTTTGGAATGAGTCTTGAAAGATTTCAGTTCATGGAGATGGGCAGTGACCATGAGAGGTCTTTCTAGATGTGTCTTTTAGTGACTACAAATTTTGAACTTGGGGAGAGAGTTTAACAGTTTGATTAGGAGAACCTGATCTATGAGGCTGAAAAGTATTATTTGAGACAATGATTGTGTTTCCTTGACAAGTGCAAACCTCAATTATCATACCAATTTGATGAGGTGTAGGAAGCACCCTATACACTTGGCCTGGGTACTTAACCCAGTAATGCATGCTTTAATGATTAAGTTCATTAAATTATCCTCATCTGGGCTATCTTTATCATACTCTTTATACATAAGAATTCACAGAAGTTATTGGCAAACATTAAATAGTACAGTTTGACTAGATGGTAGATTACATGAAAGGGAAAAGTATAAAATAAAATTGGGAAAATAGGCAGAGACAAGTATATGGAAAACTTTCAAAGCTAGATTAATAATTTTATATTTTGCTAGTAAGTAGTAGGGAGCCACTGCAAATTTCTGAACAGAGAGTGATTTGATCTGGCTTCTGCTTTAGGAAGATCATTTTTAGCAGCTGTGTGAAGGATGAATTGGAGAAGGGAAAAACTGGAGAGAGAGATAGCAGTTAGGAGACCATTGGAACAATCCAACTTCTCCCTTTTAATGAGTGTCTATATAAAATTGGCAGCAATTAAAAGGAAAGTAGATATATAACAGAGAGGTTTTAGAGGTAGAAGAGGCAGGTATAGCTCTTACAGGCTCTCAGAGTATTGATACTACTTCTCTTCCTCATGATGCTAAGGGTATCCCTGAATGAATGAAAGGTTGTTTCTCTAACTCTATGTAGTGCATGAGCCCCCACCAGTGTGTTCCTCCTCACAATTGTCAGTTGATATCAATTAGACTTAATTAGTGGTATGGTATTATTAAGAACAGTTGACAACTCATCTCCTTACTCAAAGTATGTGACATGTCCTCCCACAAGTACATATAGAGTCTAGAAGAAATTGAACTCAAGCTTAGTGAGTGCTTGCTCATGGCAAAGTAGTAACTCATATCTCCTGGTTGATGGAAATCCTTTTCTCTTCTTTGTGAGAGGGCTCATGAAGTTCTTTTTTGAAATGTTGGAAGATCTTTTCTGGGATCCTTGAAGAGATATGAATCTTTCTGCCTGTTCTGGGATCCGAATGCAGGTACTGTTACCAGAGAGATGATGGAAAGATTCACTTCTGTGAATTCTTATGTATAAAGAGTATGATAAAGATAAATTGCTCCAGATTCTGAGCTCACAAAATCCTCTTCCAGTCAAAGGGACACGGTGGAGAAAGAGATCTAGACTGAGGCTGAAACCAAGGCATGTTCTTCTTCCAACAGTCCCTTTGGTTCCTTTCCAGACATTTTTCTGGAATACTTCTAATCCCCTTCCATAGGGATTAGTATTTTTCTGTTTGACTTGAGAGAACTGAACAAGAAACAGTGGGTAGACATTGTAAAGGGGCAGATTTAGGCTGTACCAGGAAGAACTTGCTGACGATGAAAGCTAATCCAAAATGGAATGAAATAGCTCATGAAGGAGAGAGTTCCCTGTCATGAGAAGTCATCAAGGAGAGGCTGGAGGTGTTTGTCAGGTATGTTGTCAAAGGGATTCTAATTCAGATAGAGATTGGACCAGATGGCTTCTGAGGTCCCCTCCAACTCAGATTCTGAAATTTGGGTATTTGCAGCCTTGTGACTGGATGTCAGGAAGACTATTTTGGAAGGCTGTTCTTTGATAAAAGTAATTATGGCTCCACCTTTTCGGTGACAGTGTTGATTTTATATAATAGACTGGGCATATTATTACAGCTGTTTCAACATCTATTGAATGCCAATCTATTTTCCTTTGAAGTAATTAAATTATTTTCCCATCATCAAATTAAACTCTAACCTTCTCAGTTATAAGAGCTCTTTGATTTAAAGCATTCATGCAGGATGGTTCTTTAGACAACTAAGAAAATAGAGTACATTTTCCAAATGTGATTTGATGAAATCACCAATTACAGTTGTAATTTATTCATTGTTGTCTTGTATTTATTACACCACCTGCTAATCCATTTCCTTTGGCCTACACAGTGGGAAATCAAAGTTTCTTTAGATTGGTGTCTTCCTGTATCAACAACTTAGGCTTGCTTATTTTTTTCCAATAAATTTCATATCTATCTATTTCAAGGATCTTACATACTAATAATGAAGGGAGGCGCAGAGATGACTTCTGCAAACTCAGTGGGATTTACTAAAAAACTAAGCTTCAGATTAGAGAGAAAACCTTTGTCAGATGCATGTGACTTCTGGCAGCTGCACGCCCAGTAGAACTGGATGCAGCTGAGAGGGTGAGGTTCAGAATTGAACCCGTCATTGACCTTCATGAGAAGGTCAACCTCTCAGAACTCAAGGTCACTGTCTAAGACTATAAGTTGAAAAGAAGGTGCTGGCCTGCATTAGTAAAGGGAATTTCCTCATTTTGGAGTTCCCTATATCAATGAATTCATCCAGTTCCTATACCTATCCTACTTGCCCAAGACCTCAGGCAGCTTATACCATAGTCCATTGTATGTTACTTTCCTTTCAAGATGCACAGAAGGAAAACTATTGGTTTACTACATGAAACTCTCAAAGGTTACATGGATCCTGCTCTTTCACTTCTTTTTGTCAACCATCAGTTTTGTAACCACAGTAGAGAAGGCCAGAGGCTAGTCTACTTGTATCACAAATGTTAGTTCAGTGATTTTCATGCTTTTGACTTTTATCTGCTATCCATTGTTAAGTTGTTTTAGTTGTGCCTGACTCTTTGTGACCCCATCTGAGGTTTTCTTGGCAAAGACACTGTAGTAGTTTGGCATTTCCTTCTGCAGCTCATTTCACAGATGAGAAAATTGAGGCAGACAGGTTGGGAGACTTACCTAGGGTCATGCAGCAATAAGTGTCTGAGGTCAGATCTGAATTCAGGTCTTCCTAATTCCATACCTTGTGCTCTATCCACTGCATCACCTAGATGCCTTCTGCTATCTGTAGGTAACTTCTCAATGTGAGGAACCCTCAATAGGGTTGTTGCCTTCCTGCCCTCACAGTTAAACTACCCTGCCTCCCTCATGGTTGTGATACCTTCCATGAATTCGATTCAACTCAACAAATTGTTCAAGTTGTCATGTTGTGCAGATTTAAAAAACAACAAATCCTGCTCAGACACTAGCTGTGTGACTCAGGACAAATCACTTAAACTTTGCTTCAGTTTCCTCATCTGTAAAATGGAAATAACAATATCACCTACTGCAGAGACCTATTGTGATGATCAAATGAGGTAAGTGCTTTGCAAATCTTAAAGTGCTGTGTTAGTGTAATAGGGACTCTACCAGTGGGAACCCTATTCTCAGAGACATTTTAGCCAGTCTATGTGGAAGATGCTGCACTCCTGCTTCCAGAAATGTGTGATAATGTATAATATAAGGACACTACTCCTGGATAGAGAGCATGCATGGTTCTGACTGTTTTCAGTCTCCTTATCACGTGAAGAAGAGGAAACCTTCATTTGGCTGTGGAGCCAGAACTGAGAGTGCTTAGCAAAGTACTAATTCACAGGATCATTTGGATCTTTTTCTTCTCTGAGGATGAGCAAGGAGTAGGAGGACTTTCACCCAAAGCCAACACGTGGCCTGTGAGTGTATGGTCCTGCTGTCGCTTTAGTCTCTGTGGGCTCATTTCTTTTCTCTTTTTAGGTACGTGAGAATGTACTAGTTTGTGACCTTGTGAGTTTCAGACGATGGAAGAGTGAATCCCTAGAGTTCCAGGAGTCAGAGTCAGGCCAGAATTTGGGGCCTCCCCCAAGGAGCAGCCAAGATGCACTCCAGCCGTGGACTGGCCCTGGAGGCAGATGCTGGGTTCTACAAGGAGGGACAGGGGCAATGGGTATGCAACATATGGAAGTGAGCCTCGAAGGGTGAATGCTTTGTAGAAGCTAAGTTTTAGCTCATTCTCCCCAGGGACCAAGGTGGTATAGAGGTGAATGCCATCAGCTGGAGCATGTGTGTGTGTGTGTGTGTGTGTGTGTGTGTGTGTGTGTGTGTGTGTGTGTGAATGTTTATACTTCTTTCCATGCTCTCTTTTCTTGTAAGTATCCTTTCATAAGAGGTCATCAATCTTAATTGTTTTAATTACAGAGAGTGTAATTCACTGATGAGTAATGCTGAGGGGAAGATACAAGAATGACAGCTTGAGCCATTAGCACTAGAGAAGAACTTATAACTCCTTAGGGCTCTTACCTCTGGAATCCTGAGAAGGAAATGTGGTCTTGCTCAGAGATCCAGATCATCAGTGTGTGCAGGACTTAGGATAAGGACTTTTAGAACTTATTTAAAGGTTTATGCTATTTGTTATTGTTATTATTTTTGTAATATTTATATTTAGAATTCATACAGATTTATTTATAAATAAAAACAAATATAACATTTATTTTTATTTATAAATAAATTTAAATAAAAATATTTTATATGTATTTGCAAATACATTTAAATAAAATATAGGTTGCATTGATTTTTATTTGCAAATAAATATTTAATATTTTTAAATCTAAGTAAAATATTTTGTTTTTATTTACAAATAAATTTAAAGCATGTTTTATATTTAATTTTATTTACAAATTTTAAAATTGTAAGTAGAAATTTATTTCTATTTCTAATATTTTCTATTAACTATTTCTATTGTATTTACATACTTCTATAGAAATGGGAGTTTTTTATTGTTGGAATTGAATTTCCAAGCCAGGATTCAACCTAGATCCTTTGACTCCAAATTCCATGCTCTGTCCATTACACAAATAATGACTACACCAATAGCTGGTATTTATATTGCACTTTCAGGTTCACAGATATCTTTATGTAGGTTATCTCAGATGATTCTCATATAATCCTGGGATGTAGATACTTTTGTTATCCTTGTTTTACAAATGAGGAAACTGAGGCAGAGAGTCCAAGCTGACCCAGCTAGTAAATAGCGGAGGCAGGATTTGAACTCTGATCTTCCAAACTCCAAGTTTAGTAGTCTAGCCACTGTGCTACCTCCCTTATCCCTAACTGTAGGCTACACCCCTCGAAACCAGACTTTGTGTCAGCTGGGCGTAATTGAAAGAACCCTGGATATATAATCAGAGGACTTCTATTCAGATCCTGGGCTTTAGGGAAGTTGCAGCCCTGCTGACCCTCAGTTTCCTGTAGATGCTCTCAAGCTAGAAAGTGTCCAGAGGACAGTCAGGAAACTATCGACCAGCTACAAGTCCAATGGACAGTGTTGGACTTGGAATCAAGAAGACTGCCATTTGAATCCTCTCTCAAACATCTACTGGCTGGGTGGCCCTGAACTAGGCACAACTTCTCTCAGCCTCAGTTTTCTTACCTATAAAATGGAGATAATAATAGAACTATGAATGAGATAATATAATATGAAAAGTAAAGCACTTTTCAAACCTTAAGGTACCAAATTAATGCTAGTTATTGATTATTATTGCTTTCATTTTGCCATATAAGAATTATTGAAAGAACTAGAAGAGAAGAGTGAAGGTGACGTAGGGAACTGATAGCTGACCTCACCGATTGGAAAAACTTCTTGGATCAAGGGAAAAAGCTAGGAGTGACAGATGTGAATTATAGGGACACTGATCTTGGTTGATGGATAACACCAAATTTTTATCGTTCAGTCGTTTCTTACTCTTTGTGACCCCATTTGGGGTTTTCTTGGCGAAGATACTGGCAAATTTTTGTCATTTCCATTCCAACTTACTTTACAGAGGAGGAAATAGGCAAACAGGGGTAGGTGACTTGCCCAGGGTCACACACAACTCAGACTTTCCAGACTCCAGATCTGTCGCTCTGGTCACTGAGCCACCCAGACGTCTGAGCGTTGAATGGTGTCTTTCCATAAATGTCGCAAGTCATAATCACATCAGAGGAGTTTTTCTTTTTCCCTTCCTGGCCTTCGATTAGGTCATAAGCATCAAGGGCAGTAAGTATCACAGTTTTGCAGAAATGAACAATCTATACTACCAACCCAAAGAGCTGTTAGGACGGCATGTTGAAGGTCACAGGATAAAGTTGTTACATTATCATTATCATCATTAATAATAATATTATTAATAATAACAACCAGCATTTATTTAGTACTTAAAATTTGCAAAGTATTTTATACACCTCATTTCAGTTGATTCAGTTCTATCATTATCCCCATTTTACAGATGGGAAACAGAGGCTGAGAGTTGTTTTTTTTTTTTTTTTTTTTTACTGTCCCAGGGTCACACGTAGCTATGAGATAGGATTCAGACAAAGGTCTTCTTTATTCCAAGTCCAACACTGTTCAATGGACTTGTAGCTGATCTACAGTCCCTTGACCACCCTCATCATTCTCCTTTGGACACTTTCCAGCTTATCAATTTCCTTCTTAAACCACAGGATTGAACCAGCCACCTTACTTCAGTTATGTTCAGACTAGGGAGAACACAGCAAGACTGTCTCTTCCCTCATGCTGGAGACTTTACTTTTCTTCTTCTTCATCATCAGTCATCACAGTATATAGAGCTATGGGATTTGCAAAGCTCCTTACAGATATCACCTCATTTTATCCTCACAACTTGTTTGGGAGGTAGGTGTGATTATTATCCCCATTTTTCAGATGAGGAAACTGAGGCATGCCCAGGGTCACAAAGCCATTAAAGCTAGATTAAAGCTCTTCTTGACTCCAGGTATAGCACTCTATTTCCTGCACTCCCAGATGTCACTTTTGAAGCCCAAGATTCTATTGGCTTTTTTTAAAGGCTACCATCTTGCACTGCTGACTTATCTTGAGGTTTTAGTTCACTAAGATTCCTAGGTTGTTTTTTTTTTTTTCATACAAACCATTTTCTTATATATGACCTCCACCTCATGCTTGGAGAGTTGAATTTTTGAATCCAAATGTAAGGCTTTGTATTCATCCCTATTAATTTCCATCTTAGATTCAATCCAGCATTGCTTTCCCTCTTGAGACAACTTTGGGTTCCAACATTTTCACCGTCTATTAATGTGTTTAACTTGAAAACTTGATTAGCATGTCATCAATGTCTTCATTTAAGTCATTGATAAAATGTGCCAAAGCTCAGGGTCAAGGACAGTTCCCTGGAACACTCCATTACTGACCTATCTCCAAGGTGACCCTCACCAATTAATGACCATATTCTGTGTTTGGTCTTACAGCTTGGTCTGACTAATCTAACTGTAGCTTATGTCTCTTCATTCCTTCTACTAGTGTAGTACAAGATATGTTGTTAAATGCTTTCCTGAAATCTTTTAATCTTTTGAAAAAAAATTAGCATTTATATATAACTTGAAGGTTTATAAAGTATTTTACAATTATTATCCCATTTTATCCTCACAATAACCTGGGAGGTAGGGTCTATTATTATCCTTATTTTACAGATGAGAAAACTGAGGCAGGCAGTATCTCAGTAAATGTGCAAAAGCAAGAAAGTGACTTGCCCAGGTTTTCACAGCTAGTAAGTGTCTGAGGCTGGATTAGAACTCAGATCTTCCTGATACAGCTCAGTATTCTATTCATTGTGCCACTTTTTTTGTTGTCAAAATGGTCAAATGAGCATTATTTCGGGGTGAGAGTACTGAGTGCATGATGAGGCGATGGACAATCACATGTATAAAGTGCCTCGCAGAACTTTTCAGCCAAGGGGAAGAGAAATTTCAGAAAACATTTTGAAGAGGTATAGTGGCCAAAGGAATGGTTATTTTTCTTTAGAATATGAAATAGCTTATCATATTGGGGTTTTTTTCCACTGCAGAAAGTACACTAATAAAGAATGAAGTAAAGAAATTGAAGCCATTTGGAAGACTGAAGATGAATGGGAACAAGGTTACAGAGGGGACAGGATCCAGGGCACTATGAATTTGGTTTGGTTTTGGCAAGTAGGAAGGCTGTATTTGAGGTTAAATTTAATTCACCATCAATTAGGTTATCTTTTCATGTAGCCAGTTTAGATGGATCAAAGACCTTTGCCTCCAGGGAGTTTAAAGACAGTAGAAGTAACAGTAATACTAAATAATAGGCATGTAAGAGAGGTGTAAAATGCAATTTTTATCAGATAGTATTATGGAATGAGAAAATATCTGTGATATCTGAGCCAGGAGTGTCACTAATAACAAGGGGCATCAGAGGAGACCTTATAGAGGAATTTGGGCTCTAAAAGGGCAGAAATTCCATAGGTAAAGAGTTGAGTAAAGGCATGCCTGACAGAGAGAACAAAGAGCAAAGTCAGGGAGAAGGGAAAATTCAGGACACTCATAGGAGAAAGGGAGTGTTCTAATTCAATGTGATGGTGAAATACTTTGTGAGGCATACAAGGAGCTAAGATTGGAAGTGTAACATCATGCTGATTCACTAATTGAAACCCTATTGTCTACTGGATAAAATCCAAAGTCTTTAATTTGGCATCTAAGGCTCACCCCAAGTAAATGTATGTAAATTCTTAGTAAACCTTGAATGCCATATATTTTTAGCTGTCTGTCTTATTCCATACTACCTTCCCTTCCATTTTTGTCATACCAGCCAAACTCGACTGCTCACTGTATGCTCTATCATGCCTTTCTTCATAGAAGCCTTTCCCTACTTTTGGAATGCTCCCCTTTCCACCCATCCCTTTTCTCAGCCTTTTAAAAATTCTGCTTTATCCTTTAAGACTCTGTTTAAATTCCCCCAGGAAGAAAAGAGAGAATGTGTCCATTTGGGTAGAGGGATTCAAGATGACTCGGGTTCACATCCTACCCTCACACTTATTGTGACCCTGGACAAGTCATGTCATTTCTCAGTCTCAGTTTCCTTAGACGTAAAATGTAACTTGTAGCACCTACCTCACAGGGTCAGATAGATCCTCTTTCCTCCTCTCCTCATTTCTTTTCTCCTTCCTTCTCTTCCTCTCTCTCCCCTCACTTTCTCTCTGTCCTTCTTTCCCTCTCTCCCTCCCTCCCTCTTTCTCTCTCTCTCCCTTTTTCTCCCTCTTCCTCTCCCCTTTTCTCCCCTCCCTTCCCCTTGTCTCTTCTCCTCTCCCCTCTCTCTCCCTCCTTCTCCCCGTCTCTCTGTCTCTCTCCTCCCTTCTCTTTCCCTCTCCCCATCTTTCCTGTCTTCTCCTCTCTGATAGATAAAAACCATTATTAAGCACTTACCCTGTGCCAATGCTAGGCTTTGTCAGATAGTGTTATCAAATGAGAAAATATCTGTGAAGAGCTTAGCATGGTGTCTGGCGTATAACAGCCAACTGATAAATGCTTATTTCCTCATTCCCTTTCTCTCTGCACTAAGCACTGGGATGAAAATATAAGCAAACAAGACTGTCCTTGCCCACAATGAGCTCAAATTCTGATGGATGATTTAAACACTTAAGGAGAATTAGGAATATGGGGGTGGGGGTAAGGCAGGGCGTGGTATGAGGATGCAGGACCATATGGTGCTGGCCAGTGAAGGAGAAAGACCAGGAGAGGAAAAAATGGGACAACACAGACAAGGGCTTCAAAACCTGGAAATGCTGCTTGTTTTACAGATGGTGGCCATTATTATCCCTTGACCTGGAGATGATTTTTGCTTCCTTTATCATGCACTTATCCTATTTTATTTTGCACTGTGATTATTAGTATATGTGGATTATCTCCTGTACCAGAAGGTAAGCTGATGGATAGATGTAGTCTCCCTATCTCCTCCAGGGCTTAGTCTGGGATTCTATGTGTACTAAGGGTGTAATATATGTTAACTGAGTGAATGACCAAATAAACAAACGAATGAATGTGTCTGGGGCAAAATGTTCAGACAGATAAAATTTAGCTTTAATGCTTGTTCACCTTTTCCATTCCCCATCCTGTCTGAAAGGGCTGATTTCAGGATGGAGGTAAGGGTCACTTATAATTGATGCAGTAGTTTGGGATTTTTCCATCTCTCATCCTTTCTTCTCTTCATCTTTCCCTCTATCCTTTCTTCCCTCCTTCTTTTCCTCCATTTACACTCAACCACTGAACCACTCTTCCTTTTGTTGATCCTTTTAGCCCTATCTCCATTCAAACCCTCATCCTTCCCTCATATTTTCTTCCATTTCTCCCTTATTCCTCCCTCATATATTCCTCCATTGACTTTTCACTCTATCCATCCTTCTAGTGTTTCTTTAGTCCATCCATCCATCCATCCATCCATCCATCCATCCATCCATCCATCCATCCATCCATCTTTCCAACCATCCTTCCAGACACTGGACACCACCCATACAGATAGCATTGTGTAGATTCAGGTCTGCAATAGAATGAAAAGTCCTGGGCTTTCCATCCTAGTGTCTTTTCCCCTATGCCACATTTCTAGGAAAGTCATGTAGATACACAGCTGAGACCACACCCACGCTCTGGTCGTCTCTGATTCAACAGGATTTCTGCGCCTGGACCACGCTATCCCCACTAAGTGGTCCTTAGTCCCTGAGGGTCATAAAATCTGCTTAAGGGCCCTGAATATGTTGGGGGAAAATGTGACAGGATAAGTATGATGTAATTTAAGTATTTTGGCACAGAAAATGGAAAGGAATTACATTTCCTATTATCTTCCAACAGTTATTGAAAATGAAATGAAATATATACTGTTCCTCTTACCCCTTCTCCCCCTCCCCATCAAAGAAATTTTTTCCCTTTTAAATATAATTTCTCTTGCAGTTTGTGCCTCTGCTTTGCATTCTCTTCCTTCCCTGGTGAGGAGGCATTTTGTTATGAAACATTCCAGGGGAAAAAATGAGCCAAAAAAAAGTGTGCTACTCCTTTAAAATATATTGCAAGAATCCTCATTTCCAGATTTTTATAGCAGCACTAGCTGGTATTCTAGCATGCAGTTTTGTAATTTATTCTGAACATTCCACTTAAACCTTTTTTCAATAGCATGATTTTATTAGAGTCAGCTCACTGGACTTTCCCAAAAAGGTATTTAAGATCAAATAAAACCAGTGCTTGGAAAAATATCATTACAATATGAAAGCAGTTACAAAAACATTAGTACTGCAAAGTTTTATTTCAAATGGCTGAGCCCGCTGCACCCCAGGTTACTCTGCTTGGGCTCTTTAGGCGCTCTGCTGGGAGAAGTCGGCAAAAACTGCCATCCTGGCACTTTGGGTTCTTTGGGGTATGTGTGGGGGGGATATAAAAATTTCCAGTGAGGCAGCAAAATTTTTAGTTTTGATCTTTAATGCTAAAAGCAAACTGCCCATCCTGCTTATATTATTTCTCCACTTGGTGGGGAGGGCAGGGTTCTGTTTCTTTGCTTATTGATGGGTATGAACATTTCAATTTCCTTCTTAAATTGATTTAAAGATACAAGTGAGTCTTCAAAATAATTTTGTCCAGTACCCTCATTTTATTTTTAAACATATTAAATTTATATCATTATCTTAATACTTATTTTGAAAATGAGATTTACTGATGGCTTTGTTTTTCTTATCTCAAGTAACTTTGGGGATTACCACCAATTTCTTCTTTCACTTTCTACCTAGGATTGAAACCTTCCTTTTTAATAAAGAAAAATGATTGAGTAGAAACCACAAAATACAATCACCACATTGGGCAACGTATGCAAAATTCTACCAGTTTAGCTTTTCACCTTTTCTCTGAGAGGAAGGAATCATGTTTTATAATCCATCTTTAGAACCAAGATTAATTATTGTAATTTTTCAGTTTAGTTTTCTTTTGGGAATCTATTCACTAATATTGTTGTAATCTGTGTATATAGTTTTCTGAAGCAACTCCCTTCTGCATCAGTTCAAACAAACCTTCCCATATTTCTCTGAATTCCTTTCCTCTCTCTTTTCTCTTTCAATCTGTCCCCACCTCCCCCATCCCCAATGCTCTCTGTCTCTCTGTACATGTCTCTCTCTCTATCCTCTGTAATTTAATTTGTAGAGAAAACTTCCAATGAGAAAACTTGGTATCTGCCCAGCAGGCAGGTCTTACAGAGTTGCCTGGGGCAACTGAGAGGTTAGGTGACTTGCCCAAAGTCAATCAGTTGTTATATATTAGAAGCAGAACTTGAATTCAGATCTCCCTGCTGAGTAGCCCAGGTCTTTATCCACTATATCATGTGACCTTGCCATTTCTTATTGCAAAATATTTAATTGTGTTCATCTTCTGTTGTTTTTTTTCAATCATCCCCCAAATCATGGGCACCCATGTTGTCTCTAGTTCTTTGCTGCCATGAATTTTTTAGTATCTCTTAGACCATGTCTTCTCTCTTTATCTCCTTTGTGGCAGGTAGGTTGGTACAGTGGATAGAGGAGGCAGACATGGGGATTGAATCATGCCCTGGACATATACTAGCTGTGGGACCCTGGGCAAGTCAATCTTTCTCAGCCTTAGTTTCCTTATTTGGAAAATGGGGATAAAAAATAGCATCTATCTCCTAGGGTTGTAGTGAGGACCACTTGAAATAATATGCCTTGAAAAGGACTTTGCCAACTTTAAGAGTGCTATGTAAATGTCACTTGTTTTCATTAGTTATTGAATCTTTCATTTTCTAGACGTGAAAGCTGAGATTTGAAGAGGCTAATTTATTTGTTCAAGGTCTCAGAGGCAGGATTCAAATTCACCATCTCTTATTCTGACTCTAGTGCTCTTTTGCCAACACTACGATGCCTGTGTCTAAAAGGAAAAAGACACTTTAAAAGTGTTTTGGAGTGGTAGCAGACTTTGATAGAGTACTGTATGTGGAGGTAGGGAATTTCATTTGGAATGCCCTGCTCTGCCACATGTTACTGGTGTGACTGTGAATGAATCACATCAAGGCTAAGGAAACTGAGACCGCCTTCATTGCATCTGTCCAATGATGAGTGGGCTAGAATTCCAAGGTTCTTAACGTGGGGTCTCTGAATTTGTTTTAAAAATATTTATCAGTATAGTTGGTTTCATTTGTACTCCTTTGTATTTTTTTTTTAGTTTTAAGTCCATGATTCTGAGCAATGATCCAGAGGATTTCCCAGATGCCAAAAGGCATCATCCATGGCACCAAAAAGATGAAAGGCTAGATGATTCCTAGGATTCTTCCAGCTCTCAATCCTATAGTCAACCAGCATTTATTAAGCATCTACTATATTCCAGGCACTGTGCTAAGCACTAGGGATACCAAAAGAGATAAAAGTCATTCCCTGACCTCAAGGAGCTTATGATGGAAGGGGAGAGATAACCTACAAACAAATATATACAAAGTAAACTCTAGTCAATATAAATAGGAAATACTGTACAGAGAGAAGTCACTAGAATTAAGAGGGATTGGGCTTCCTATAAAAAGATGGCACTCTGACTTTTTGCAAAATGGATTAGATATTCATTCCTTGTTTTCTTCTTCCTTGGTTTATTGGATGAGCCCTGGTCTCATTCTTTTCTCCCAGCCAGTACTTCATAGGTCTAATATCTGTCCCATTCTCTCCACTTACACAGCCACTATTCATTGAGATCCTCCTCCTCTCTTTCTTGGACCACTGCAATGCTTCCTCATTGTTCTTTCCCAAGTTCTCTCCCCTCTCTAGTCTGTTCTCCTCACAGCTGAGATTCCCAAAGCCCAGGTCTGACCTTCTCTTGTGGCCTTCTATTGTCTCTGCCTGACCTCTAAAGTCCTGGATGAGCTGGTTCTGGCTTCCTTTATGGGTTGCTTGCCTAGGGCTCTTCTGTACACTCTCTCTTCCAGCCACCCAGACCAATTTGCTGTCCTTGGGGCAAGTCAGCCAACCTCCCACCTCTCTCCTCTTGCTCAGACTCTCTATCCCTCCACCCCGGTACCTGGTATGTGTTCTCTGGCACAAAGTCTGAATTAAATCCCAACAGAATCAAGATTTAGACTCACGTGTCCATTGAACTCATATGTCCATTGAACTCATGTGTCCATTGAACCTAAGCCCTTTGAAGATAGGCATGATTTCCTTCTTATTTTTGTATCTCTAGTGCCTCCTACAATGCTTTACATACAGTAGATACTCAACAAGAGCTTGTTTGCTTGAATTAAATTCTGGTCTGGACACTTTTCTCTGGGACTCTCACCCAGGCAGGACTCCTGCTCTCTGGAACCCTTCCCATTGTCTCCTTGTTGGTCTGTTAGGCCCATAGAAAGGCCAAACTCCCATTTTCTTGTGTTTCCTCAAGTCTTACAGTGGACATAGTACCATAGGCAAGTCTGACTACCAAGCTAAGAGGACCCAATGTCTCTTGCATTAGAATCTTGACTTAGAGTCAAGAAGTCCTCAAATTCTGCTTAAAATAGTTACCAGTTGTGTGGCCTTGGCTAAATCCCCTAACCTCTTTCAGCCTCAGTTTCCTCATCTGTAAAATGGGGATAATAATGTCACCTACCTTGCGGGGTTGTTGAGAAGATCAAATGAAATAGCATTTAAAGTGCTTTGCAAACTTTAAAGCACTATGTAAATGGAAACTATTTACTATCATTTTTAATTATCACCTTGGGAGGGCAGCTCTCCCTTTGTCAGTGAATCACATGTAAAAGCAAATCGATAGTTAGGGCCCTAAGGAGCAGAGCCTTGACATGGCGTTTGCAAAATCCAGGATGGGCACGGCGAATGATTCCATCGACTTTCGTCTCAGTCTCTTATTTTCAATTAGAATCTGATTTTTGTCAGCAAAAAAATATGAAGGTGTCACTTGTCATAATATCAGAATCCTCGCTGGGTCAGTGGTTTGTATGGAGGAGGGGTGTAATTTAGTATTGATCCTATAGGATCAGAGCTTGGAAAAGATGAAGAAAGTTCAGCATTTTTAAGACTCTATTTTCACGTGGTTGGTTATTTGTCCATAGGTCAGGTCCAGAGTTGTATAGCACTGCATAGTCCACAAGGCACCTGGTGAAGGTCATCCCTCTACTTGGGGCTCAGCTGTCTCCTCAGTAAAATGGGGCAAAGTCGGACTAAGTGAACCAGAAGGTCCCTCCTTCTTTCAATCTATGATTCTTCTGATAAACCATTATCTCATCCAATCTTCTCAACACCCTGAGTGGGACAAAGTCCCCATCCATGCTTCTTCCTGTCTAAAGATGTTGTAGGGCATAGCAGGAGGGGCCCAGGTGGATCCTGGTGCCAGAAGATGTGGGTCCAAGTATTACCTTCCTGTGATCCATTAAGCAAAGTCATTAATCTCCCTGACTCTGTTTCCGTCTTTAAAATGGGGAATCTCAATACTTGAGTGACTCACCCAGCAGAGGCTGGTTTTTTTTTTTTTTGATGAAAGCTCCTTTAACATGTGGTAGGAAATGAGCAATCATCAAGATTCAGAGGTTGTCACCCATTTTCCTGAAGGGGAAAATGAGACTTAGAGATAAACTCAAGGTTGTCTGGGCAGTCGGGACTTGAACTCATGTCCTTTGACATCAGATTACTGCATCTCACACAGATATGAGAATTATACTTATTCTTTCCCAAATTACTTTATTGGTAGTGTGGAGTTCCAGTGCAGAGTCTGAGGACCTGGGGTCACATCCTAGCTTTTGTTTCTAACTTCAGGACCTTGGTCAATTCCCTTTATCTTCTCCCCTCTCCCCCCCCCCCCCCAAGTTAGAAACATTGTTTTCCTTTGTAAAATGGGAGGAATGGACCAGGTAACTTCTAAGATAGCTTTTAACCCTAGGGCTGAGAGTTTGTGGTCTATAGATTGTAGGTGATCAGGGTTCACTCCCCAGCTCATCCTCTCATGTCTTGTATGACGTTGGGCTCGTTTAGTCTTATCTCTAAAACAAGGGCATGGTACTAGATGATCTCAGGGCTTCCCTCTAGATTTGTGATCCAATCCTCCTATGTGTAGAGAGGACCTGGATTCAAACCCAGATTCAGGCACTTTACTGACTTCCTTGTGTGACCTTGGACGAGTCCCTTCCCCTCCCCCAGTTTCTTTATCTAGAAACTGAGGAGAGTTGGACTAGCAGACCTCTGAGATCCCCTTTGGTCTACATCCAAGACACTCTCCAGTCCTACAATCTCCAAGGGTCCTGCTTGCTCTAGGCCCTTCCCCCTTTCCTCCAGCATGTCAAAGCAGTCCCATTTAAACTTGCAAATTAGGGGCCCTCTGCCTGGACTTCTCCATGCGATTTCAAAATTGTGGCTTGTCATTCCCATTACTTTGCTAAGTAGAAATAGGCTCAAAAAGTAAAGTCTTTATTGCTTCTTAAAAAGCACACCACTCTGTGATAAATTCTCATATTTTGACTGTTAATATGTTTGAATGAAAATTATTTATACATTTGGGTGAGGTTGAGTGGTTTCCATTTGATTGCTGCCTCTGGAAATGAAAGCAGAATAGCAGGAAATTTACATGTCATGCCGTGATGTATATTCAGATTACGAGATGATTGTGCGGCAGACATACACCAAGTAAAATCATTCGCATCAAACTGTGACAGGCACCATTCCTGACAAGGCCTCTTAGTTTTGGGGGCTATTATCGTTGTACAAGAATATAATCTATTGACAGCCGGGCTGTTTAATACATTTAAAGGCAGACAGTGGAAGAGAGCTTAACTGTTTTCATTCACCACTGCACAAGGGCGCCGATCAAAAAGTGAATTATATTTAAAAATATGCATGTATGATGATAAGATGCATGACATTCATCAGCCTGTTTAGTCATGGTTAAGCTGAGATGGGGCAGATCCAATATTACTGCCATATGTGGTCGGGAAATAGAGACGTGAGACCGGGAATTAGATGATCGCCCAGTCAGAGTGAACAAACAGGAAGAGACATTCTTTTGTAAGCCCCACTCCACTGGGCAGGATGAAGAAGAACACAGGTTGGGGGTTTTCCACTTACATGGAGGTTTTACTGACTTTGGCTCACAGATGGGGCATGGGATCCAAAGGGAACTGTGTGGCTTCTCCCTCAGACAGAGCCATACCTAAGGTAGGGTGATGAGGGCTTTAACCTGGAGTGCTAAAATTTAGAGGGTGCCAAGAGCAACTGAACTCAGCACCCAGATGGCAGGAGTAGTTGGTAAAATAGGAAAACAGAGGCAACCAGGAACAGAGAGCCTCTGGGCTTCTGCCTCTCCTTCCAACTGAATTTACTTTAAAAGAGTGTCTTGAGGGTCTCTTCCATGGTGTTTTCCATTTTTTTGTGTGTGGTGAAACACCATAGGCAAAAAAGAAAACCCTACTATTTGTGACTCTGCCGTTGAGTCTGGTTAAGATACTGCCCTGTGCTCTCTGTGCCAATGTATCTGCTTCCGAGGGACCTAAATTGGATCCATTTCTTGCCAGAGTGTGAAGGAAGAATGGATGTGGGGACTTTTCTGTTTGACTGCATTGACAGTGTCATAAAGCACAGTTGTGAACAGTAGAGGAGGTAGCCTGCTTCACACAACAATAAACATTCATTAGGTTCTTCTATCTTTAGGCTCTGTGTTCAGTACTGGGAATACAAGGATGAAAATGAATTTATCCCTGGCTGCAGGTAGCTTATTTTTTATTTTTGGGGAGCAACATGTACTGAGATAAATAGTACAAAATGCATACTAAGTAAATATAAAAAAATACATGTTTTGATAGAGGGAATCAAGGTAAACCTTATGTAGGAGGTAAACAGTCATGAAACTTGAGTGAGGGCTACATACAGACAACTGAGTGGAGCACTGATTTCTACCCATCCAACCCCACCCAATCCAAACCTAATCTAACAAGCATTTATTAGGCACCTCTTATATACAAAACACTATGCCAGGCTCAGGATACAAATATAGAAAGCAAACTAATTTCTGACCTCAAGGAACTTATCCTACTAGGATATTAGAAGAATCTGAAGAAAGACTTCCATATTGGATGGAGTCTTTATGGACAAGGACCTGGGCAAGAATTACCCAGGTTGAGAAGGCCTGAACAGCTCATGGTCTACATTAGGGCCCCGACGAGATCTCTGGTTCATGGATGCATCATGAGGACGGAAGTGTTCTTTGACATACTGTCCAAGATATGGCCCAGAACTCAGTCAGAAATTGAAACAAAGAATAAAATGCATTAGTCCTGTGAATTAAAGCCATTTTTTCCTAGAGGAATGAGCTAATCAGCTAATATTCAGTTCATGAGATGAGAATGACTTTGAAAGGAGACAGTAGAAGGAGAGCTAACCCAGGGAAAGGGGTTAAAATGTTGGCTTTAAATCTTACCAACCTGCTGAAAGCATATTCTGGGAGTCTTCGCCCTCCCACAACCCCCTTGGAAAAAAGCCAGAGGGAACCACACCCCTTTGTCTTTTCCTTTTAAACCTGAACTATTAACGTGAAGGCAAAATTAGCTTTAATGCCCATTTCAAAGGTTAATCACAGAGAGAGGATTTTATCCTTTGCAAGGTTTTATAATACTGTCCTGAGGAAAATGGGGATAGCTCCGCTAAATAGCATAAAACTTGGAGGAGGCATGGATTTCATCATGAGCTGTCAGGGCTGATCCGTTTGATTATTGACATTAAAAATCTTTCTGAAGCTGTTCTAGGTCTGCACAAGGCTCTTGAATGTGAAGGGCTGTTCTAGGGATTTTATGATGGGAGGCTCAGCCCTGGTAGGGAGCCTGAGAGATGGGAACGTTGGAATGAGAAAGTGAAAGTGTCCTCCGGTTTAACCAGAGTGAGACTGTGTATTTGTCACTAAAGAGTTCTCTCATCTGACGCCTCCGAGTATGGAGGTGACCCTGCATCTACACTCTAAGGCTAGGCCAATGTATCCCCTATGCTGGGATGGGAACAAGAAGAGAAGTTTGCAAGCATGGGTTTGGCAACAGCTTCTCAGTTTATAATTAGAAGATGATATAAAAACTCCTCTGTTTATCACTTAATCCTGTAATAACCACCCGATTCTGTGCTCTTCTTAACCTAGAATATTCTTCTGTAAAACCCACCCCCTTTTCCCAATGACAAGTTCTTCCTGAGGGTTCCATTTTGTGGAAGGTCCCTCTCTGCCCTGTTCCTGGTTTCTGGACCTCAAAACCATGACCCCTCCCCTCATTTCCCTCCTTCCCCTGCTTTTCAGCTCCCTGTCTCCCTGTACATATACACACATATATGTAGCCACATGTGTAATATATGTGTATATACATGTACAACACACACATTACACACATTTATATGTAAATATTTCTTAAATTATACTTATGTATAGTTATGACATGATTATATATAATGTATTATGTGTAATATAATTTTATAATAATATCTCATCTATTATTATGTTATTGTATAACTGTCATTCATACCTACATACATATATATCTTCAGTTCAGTCTTCATTTCTCTCTCTATGCTGGGGATGTCACTTGGTGAATCATGGAGCTCTCCTGTTTAAGAAGAATTCAATGTTAGGTGGCCCAGTATGCAGCAGAAAGGTATGATGGGCGTAATTCTTACCTATGAGGACTTGTGCCCTTTCTATAAGTGGCACATAAATGTGAGTTTATTTTGCATCTTCTCTGTCAGGAGGCAGGTAACATGGATCACCTTTTTTAGGTTGAAATCGTGGTTAGTCATGACTTTCAATGTTACTTATTTTTACAATGTGGTTCTTTTGGTGTTAACTATTCTCTTGGTTTTCTCACTTTGCATTGGTTGATTCAAGTCTTCTCGAGATTCTTTGAATCTTTCCCTTTCACTATACATTTTTGGATATAACCAATGCAGGAATTTATTTTATTTGCTTATTTGTATTTGTTACAATTTTTTTTTTATTTCAATGAGAGGAGGTATGGGTGGGAGAGAAAAAAGTGTTGATCAATGAAAATAACAGAAAGAATTAAAATCACATTAAAATAAGTGACATAAAAGAAGATACATGATTAGAAAAGGAAATGGGCCAGTCAAATGGTAAATGTGAGGAAATCGTCAGTGGACAAGCATCTCGCTGGTACCCACATAATATTGAGAGACCTAGAGGATGGCCTGGAGCATGGTGGTGGCCCTCTCTCCCCATGGAGGATTTATGGGAAGAGATAGACCAGAGTCACATGGGATGAGAAGGCTTGTGGAGGCCATGATCTGCATCAGCAGAAGGAAGGTGCTTCCACGTTAATGACAGAAAAGACTTACTGACATATTGATGCATCTTGTTTGAGACTCACGGAAGCCTGATGAGAAAGGCAATGCAGTTCCCTTCCCCCCATTTTACACATGAGGGACTGAATCTCAATGGGTTCAAGTGACCTTCTGAAGGTCACAAAGTTATGAAGTGGAAGAACCAATACTTGACTTTTGTCTTTTGACTTTGGATCCAGTACCCTACCTACTGTGCTTTGTCTGGGGTGTCTAGGGGCTCAGATGACCTCTGTGGAGCTATCATGCTCATAAGGCAAGTCCTACATTGAGCTATCTCTTTTCATCTTTGAGTCTACTGGGAGCATCTTTGGCCTTTCCTATTCCTCAACAAGACCGATTAAAGATGGTAGCTGGTCTTGAACCTCCCTGTCCACCTTCTCTAGGGAGGATGGAGCTCTGGGCTGAGATGCTGTTCTCTCTTTTCCCCCACAGCAAGTTAGGAGAATATAACATCAAAACAGTGGTCTATGTTTAAATCTTGGGCCTTGATGCACCCAATATCCCTTCCCCCTCAGCTTCAGAAATATCAGATACCCTTGAGAGCACCCATGGCTTCCAGGACCATCAAATACCTTCAAGGCATTGGATGGGTTGTAGTTAGGATTAGAGATTGACCTGGGAACAACCTTAGAGATAATTAGACCAACCACTCACTTACAAAGGAAGAAACTGAGACCCAGAGAGATTCATGGGGCCATAGGATTATATATTTGAAACTAGAAGAGGCCTTTCTCATCCCTACCCTCCACTGCTAGTACTTCCCCTATGAGATTATATATCTTGTATTGACATTGTTGCTTACATGTTGTCTTTCTCTTTAGAATGTAAGCTCCTGAGGTCAGGAACTGCAATTTGTATCCTGGTGCTCTGTGCGATGCCTAGCACATAGTAGTAAGCACTTAAATGCTCGCTGGCTGACTAGCTGACTGGAAGGAACCTTAGAGATCATTGAATACAATTCCCTCATTTTATGGATGAGGAAACTGAGGTCCAGAGATATTTGTAGGATCATGGATTTAGAGCAAGAGCCAAGGTCTTCTGGACCCAACTCATCCTGGCTCTCCAGACTCAACTCTTACACTCTCAATGGGAAAATTTACTCCTTGGAAATTGTCAAAGACTGTCAGTCAGGTCTGGATTTATTACTTTGTTGATTATACAGATTTAAGAGAGTAGTGGAGAAGAAATAATAATTCAGATTGAATTTAAAATGTGTCATATTTACATTACAGGGAGCTAGTTGCTGAATACTTACCGTACATCACCGATCAGAACAGATTTAGAGACCATTTAGGCCAACCCTCTCACTTTACAAATGAGGAAATAAAGGCCCAGAAAGGTCTAAAGGGTTATGGGATCAAATATTGGGAACTGGAAGGGACTTGACCTCTGTTCCAACCCCTTCCTTTTATGAGATGGAGAGCTGAGAAGTGACCTGCCCAAAGTCATTTGCATGGTCAGTAAGTGGGAGCACAAGTGAGATTTGAGCCCAGCTCCTTACACTCTGAAGCCAGCATTTGTCTCACTACAGCATACTCCTTCCTCAAGTCACATAAATTTGTGAGCTTGGGGGAGAATTTCCAGGTGGGCCTGGGGGAGTTGAGAAGGGCTCTTTCTTCAAGGTATATTTATCATACAGCACCTCCTGTCCAGGACCCTGGCCAGGGCTAGGGATGGCCTTCCTTCAAGGGTGGAGTAACCTACCATAGTAAGAGAGATGCTACTGGGAGTGCAGTAGGGCCCAGAGAGGGGTGCCCCTTCACACTTCGGCTCTTCAGAACTCTTCTCTGCTAGAATAGAGGGCTCGTCTCAGTTGAGCAGAATCTTTGAAACACAACTTGCGCTTAGGGGCATTCATCACAAGCCAAGGCTTCAAGATGTGTCTGGGATCTCTCTGTACTGAACACACCAAGAGTGTGAATATCAAGGTAGCCAGCTGTGAAATGATATCAACAAAGTTAGTTATGTTTAATTTAACTGTTGACTGGAGGTTTAGCAATTTGGGACCAAGAACCTCTGTGAGGAATGTAGAGAAGGCAAGTCAAACGCTAAATCCCCTTCACCTATAGCCCAGGCTCTGCCAATGGGAAGTAGCTCAGCTGCATTTTCCTTGCTCTCCCCTTTATCATGAAGCCCCAAACAATACCTGTCTTGGGTATTCTTCTTTCTCCTGACCTGCCTTGGGGGAGAAGAGAGGACAACCTCTCAGTCTTCACTGGAAAAAAGGGAGAAGAAGGTGCTAGCCCGGCTACCATCTTCAAACACCATTTTTGGGAAATACCGTAATACCATGAGGGGCTGTTGGGGTGCAGCGGGTAACAAGCTGACTTCTG
Organism: Bettongia penicillata ogilbyi; assembly: GCA_023548195.1. Lineage (NCBI taxonomy): Eukaryota > Metazoa > Chordata > Mammalia > Diprotodontia > Potoroidae > Bettongia > Bettongia penicillata. Next base: position 5,291,620 of record JAJHZJ010000186.1, read on the forward strand.
CATCATCAAAAAGACCTTTGTTCAAACCCCACTTCTAGATGTGTGACACACATAGCTATGTGACCCTGCATACGTCAGACCTCTCAGAGTTCTAGGTAACTGGTTTTTGTTTGTTTAAATGTTATTTTACTAAGTATCTTCAATAAAGCTATGAAGGGTCCACCAACCTCCAGAGAAAACTTAGCTAATTTTAAAATTATCTCTATGTCATCAGACAAACAAAAGTTCTGAATCAAATGCTTTCCATTTCCTGTTTAAAAGGTGACTTAAAATAAAATCTAAATTTATGGATGCTGACATTACCAGAGAAGGAGAGCAAATGCCTACCTTCATTGGTTGAGTTTTTTCACTGAGTTTCTCTAATAGACTCACAGATTTATTTTTTTTTAAAGAAAGGTATACTGCCACTTCCTAAGTGGAATGATGAAAAAGCATTATTAAGCACTTATTGTATTCTAAACATTATGGGCATAAATAGGAAAGCAAGACAGCCCCTGTTCCCCAGCAGCTCACATTCTCCTGGGGGAGACAATGCATACAGAGAGCTCACCTGCAGGGCAGATGGCAAGGTCCCAGGATCCTTAGATACAAAGCAGAGGGCAATGCATCTTCTGTAGCATCATTTCAGTGGATAAAACCATATGTTTCTGGTGTTGTCATTTGACAGTTCCCAGGACTTTGGTAGTAAGAAAAGGGCTGTTCAGTAGCTACGGTTGCTGAGGAGATGGCTGCTGAAGGTAGGTCTTTACAACAGTTGCCTATAGTGAAGGAGGATGCCTAGGGTTGTAGCCTGTTATGGATATATTCACCACCACTGACAGTTATCAAGTGCACTGAGCTTTAGTCATATGTTTAGCTAGTTTTAGTGCTTTTTGTCTCCACATTTGTTGACAAATGCTTCAATTCCGGCAATGATAGGATGTCTACAAAGAGTTGGAAGGGACCTGAGGATTTAGCTAGGACATCAACAGATATTCTTAGCACAATTCTTGACAATAAACAGCCATCTGATTTTAGCTTATCGATATCTGAGAACGATTTCTGCTTATCAATTTCTGCAGATGATTTCTGCCTCTCCAAACAACCCATTCCAGTTTGGATAGCTCTTGATATTAGAGAGTTCTCTTATTTATTGAAACTTAATCTAACTCTCTGCCATCTCCCACCCAATGCTCCAAAGTAAGTCATTGGATAGAATCATAGATTGAGAGTTAGAAGTGATCTTTGAGGTCACTGAATCCAATTCCTATACTTTATGGGTGAGGAAAGTGAGTCACACAGAGGTTAAGTGACTTGTCCAGGGTCACAAAGCTAGTAAGTATCTTTAAGCTAGTAAGAGGCAAGATATGAAGTAAGGTTTTCTTTACTCCAAGACCAGTGTTTTACCCACTATACTATGTTGCCTCCATAATGCCCTCATTTATAATTCTTCATTCCCTTTGCATCCCAACGACTGTGATTCCTGTTCTACTCAACTCCATTTCATAGTGTTCTCCGCCCTGTAAGGAGGGCATAGAATTGTAGAATATCAGAGTTTAGAAGGATTCTCAGAGGCCATTTAGTGTCACTTTCTAGCCATATAGAATTCCATCTATAAGACCCCTAATGACTGATTATCCACCCTTTGCCTGCAGACCTCTAGCAAGGGTGAATGCACCATCTCCTGAAGTCATGCAGTCTAACTTTTTGGTGGTTCCAAGTGTTAGGAAGAATTTCCTCAATCTGTTCTACTGTGCTTCTTGCTGGTGTCCTTCTCCCGTAAGCCCAAATGTACTGCTGGTGCCTATCCTCCAAGAACATCTTCTATTTACCATGTGTATACAATAGGTCATCTTCTCCATTTAAATGGGAGTTCCTTGAAGTGAGGGACTATACTTTTACCTTTCTTCATATCCCTAGTGCTTAGCATAGTACCTGGCACATAGTAGGGCTGCAATAATATTTGCAGAAATGAATTGACATCAATGAAACTAATTTCCTCTTCCATAAAATAAGGGTAATGCTTGAACAAGTGACCTCACAAAATTCTTCTGAGAAAGTTTCTTCAGGGTTGTTGCTGGAGAGTGTAGGCTCCTAGATTTAGAGCTGGAAGAGACTTCAGCAGCCATATGCCAAAACTTGCTCATTTTACGAGTAGGAAACTGAGGCCCAGAGAGAAATACAGCAACTTGCAAAGGTCACATAGGTACCAAGTTGCAGAAGGTAAATTGAAACCCAGGTCCTCTGACTCTAGAACCAATGCTACTCATATTCTATGCTTGGGTCATCCAATCTTCTGAATTAATGTTGACTGCCTCTTTATATCAGCATCCAGACCATGAAGGAGGGAAGCTGGGGCACCCGGATCCCACGGATGGAGTCTTATCAAAGGGATTGTAGCTGATGAGGAATGAGAGGCAAAAATGAGGTGACATTCTCACTCTGCAGCTGTAAATCATTCTGATGAAGAAGAAAAGAGAATGACAGCAATGTGACCAAGGGACAAAAAACTGAGGGCAAACAGAATGGACGAGTACTTTTGGGAACAGTGTTGGGGCACTAAAGGTTAGAAGGAGCCAAGACTTCTGAAAAATGCTAAGGGCAAGAAGGCTTTAAAAAGTTATCTTACTTTTGTTGATTTGTTTTCATATCATGTTCGTTTCAGAACATATTCTTCTCCCCTTTGCTCCCTAGCAAGTTATCCCTTTTTAATAATTGGTGGCACAATGAATACAGTGCTGGGTTTGGAGTCAGGAAGACTTGTGTTCAAATCTGGCCTCAGTCACTTACTAGCTATGAGACCTTGAGCAGATCATTTGACAGTTGCTTGCTCAGTTTCCTCATCTGTAAAATGGAGATGATAATAATAGCATCTACCTCCCAGAGTTGTTGTAAGGATCTAATGAGGTACTATGTTTAAAGTGCTTAGCCCAGTGCCTGGAACACAGTAAGTGCTATAGAAATGTGAGTTATTATCATTTTTTAAATGAGATTTTTTTAAAAAAAGAATGATTCAGTAAAGATAAACTATCTGATCACCTGTGTCTTGATAGTAGAGGCAATATTTCCCAACTGTAGCCTCCTACCTTTTCAGTGAAGGAAGAAAGAAGCATTTTCTCATGTTTTCTTTGGGGCCAAGGCCGGTCATTGTAATTACACACCCTTCAGTTTAATTTTGTTTGTTTTTTTTCCATGTATATTGTTGCCGTCATTGTGTATATTGTTTTCCTGTTTTTATTTATTTCACTCCAGGTCTTCCAAAACTTCTCTGATTTCTTTATATTTGTTGTTTCTTATAAATGAGATAATATTTGTTTTGGAAATACTTATCATGGTGCCTGGCATATAGTAGGCACTATATAAATGCTGATTCACTTCCTATTTCTTCTGCTTTGTTCATGTTCCCCTCTTTGGTGCCATTCCCCAATTGATGGGTATTTACTTAGTTTCCTCTTCTTTCTCTCTATCTCTCTCTGTCTGTGCATGCACATATACACACACATACACAAATATGCTACACTGAATATGTTTCTATCTATGATACCTTTCTGTCTGTCTTAAACTTCTTTGGGAGTATATGCATAGTCATGGAATCTCAGGGTCAAGGAGAATGGACATTTTAATTGTTTTTTTTTTAAAGCATTATCTAAATTGCTTTTGTAGCAAGAATGAACTGGCCTATTGGGGTCATGCCAAGGAGCACATCATTCCTCTGGAAAGTTCTGGAATTTCCAAGATCATAGTGGCTCATTTCTTGGGCTTTTTGAATAAGGTGAATTTCCTAGCTATTCCTAGCCATTTTGGGACTCAGCTGAAGGACTTGGTATTTTAGAATTATGTGCCAAACCAAGAATTGTCCCTGTTCCTTCATCTGTGTCTTCATAGTGACAGAGAAGCAAGGAAAATACTATGTCTGTTCAAAAAAGAGACAGATTCTGTCTGGGACTCTTTCTTCACTCCCCAGGTGATATCGTGTGACTCTAGTGAGGGATGAAGAAGTCCCTCATTTACACTGGCACCACAATGGCCTCACCAATGTGACACAACGCAGACGATTAATTAGGCTTTCCTACATTGGGACCTCTGCCTGTCTTTGCCTAATTTGAATGTTTTTTTCCTGATCTTAGGTAAATGAATACCCTGAGATGGTTATGTCCAGGCTTGGAGTTGACCTTGTGAATTCAAGAGCTAGGGGCATTGGGTCCTAACAGGTCAAAGTTAGATAGGAGGCAGAGGGGTCAGTCAACAAAAATAGGATTGATCCAAGTCTGGCCATTGGACCAGCAGACAAATACTGGGAGTTGTTGAACAGTGCTGATCCAAGGTGAAATGTAAAATTCCTACCTGGTTGACTTGTAAACTGCTTTATGGCCTAGTAAGGATGAATTATCAACCTCTCAGAAGATTATACCAGTAGTTATTAAATTACTTAATAATTAAATTACTTAATCTTCTATAAATGTGTACTTGGGATCCTTTATGTTGAACATTTCTTATGTATATGGGAATAAATAATCTGGTCCCTGCTTTATTCACATTGCACATTGAAGCCTTTTTCTACTCCTTTTTGGGGAGACACAGACATAAGCACTGAAGTAAAATCAGCCCTGCAGACCTGAGTTGGAGGATCTAACAAATCAATGAATGTCAGAAAAGTAAGCCCAAACTGTCTTGTTAGGAACAGGTTTCCTGAGCACTGAACTCAGTCCCAATCATGAATCTAAATATAGAATGTGGATTGAATGCAGCATTCCAGCTAGATCAACCCAGTGGTGACTCTTAAATGCTCGATTTTTCAGACCCTTCACCAACAATGTATGAGTGTGTCTTTCTTTCTGAAGTGCCTCTGACATTGATTATTTTTATCTTTTCTTTGCAAATTTCTGGGTGGGAAGTGAAATCTCAGAATTGTTTTGATTTGAGTTTCTCTCTCTCTTTAGCAATTTAATAGTTGATAATAACTTGAAATTTTTTTGAGAATAGTTTGTTGCTATCATTTAACCACTTATCCATTGTGAAAAAAATTCTTGATCTTACATATCTGTATTTATTTACTACCTTATCTTAGATATCAAACCCTTATCATAGATACTTAATGCAAATATATTCCCCCACTTGATAGTTTGCATTCTTATTTTAGCTGTATTAATTTTGTTTGTGTAAAAGTTTTTCAATTTCACTTAAAATTATTTTTTCTTTTGCAATCTATCTATTCCTATTTTAGATAATAATTATTGCTGTCTTCCTCCATCATAGTTGTCAATTCTCTCTTGTTTTTTGCATGTCCAGCTATAGTTTATTGAGGTGTATGTTTTAAGGCACTGGCAAACCCAATTTCTGCCAACTTCCTTTCCTACCTCATTTCAAATACCATTCTTTTGTTGTTCACTTTTCCAAAAAGTTTTACTTTGTTTTGTCCATCTCATTATTTCCCTTTCCTTCTACTCTAGACTGAAGTCTATTTTTTGATTTGTGGTTATAACTTTATTTATTTCTCTGTTTGTTTCTCATGAGGGCAGACCTTCTGAAGTAGGGCCACCATCCTTTCCATTCCTATGTTTTTGCATTTGTAGATTTTTCCTCATCTTTCCTATTTTCTGCTTTCCCTTTCTCTTGGAATTATCTATTTATGAATAAAGCAATGCTAAAAGAATACAATGCTGTGTTGTGGCAGTGACTCTGTTACAAGCAAGGAAGTCAAATCCTACACTTAACGTGATCATTTGCCACTCGGAAAGGCAGTTTATCCTGTGTCTGATTCTATGATCTCCTACTTTCCTAGGTGCTGACTGCTGTTGCGGATTCACTCCTCCTAGAGTGGAATGCAGACCAGGAACGTACAACCCTTTTCTTTAAAAAATTAAATTTATTTGTCTTTACCTCCTTCTATACTCCACCTCCATTTAGGAAGAACATCCACCTTATACCTCTTCCACACTCGCACCGTAATGAACTTTTAAAATAAAGCTCTCAATTTACATAGCTGAATACTAAGGAAAAGCAGACTCCCACATCAACAATGTCTTAAAATGCTTGTCTCTTTCTGCATTACCTCTCTGATAGGAGGTTAATGGCATGTTTTGTCTTTATTCTTCTAGACTCATGGTTTATAGTTGCATTGGTCAGAGTTCTGATCTTTCAAAGTTGTTTTATAAATTGCTCTTCCGGTTCAGTTCTCCTTGCTCTTCATCAATTTGTAGAGGTCTTCCCAGTTTCCACTAAAAGTAACCATTTCATAGTTTCTTATGATACAATAATATTCCATTTGATTCAAATACCAGAAATTGTTTAGCTATTTTCCAAAAGGAATAGACCACTTTAGCTTCTGATTATGACTACCATTGAAAGAGTTGCTATGAATATTTTTGTACATATAGTTCCTTTCTCTCTTTGAGTTGAAGCTTTGGACCGAATAGTGGCATACCTGGGTCAAAGGGTGTGCACACTATAGTAACTTTTTGGGCATAATTCCAAATTACTTTCCAGAATGATTGGCCCATTTGACATATTCACAAATACAGTAGTATGTTTGTTTCTCTACAGCTTCTCCAACATTTGCTTTTTCACTTTTGTCGTCTTTGTCAGTCTGATAGGTGGAATCTCAAGCTTGCTTTAATTTGTGTTTCTAGAATTATTGATATGTTAGAGCATTTTTTCATATGATTATTGCTAACTTGATTTTCTTTCTTTGAAACTGCCAGTTCTTATTCTTTGACAAGTAGTCTGTTGAGGAATGCCTCTGTATCTTATACATTTGAATCAGTTCCTGACATATACGTGTGTGTGTGTGTGTGTGTGTGTGTGTGTTGGATATGAGACCTTTCTCAGAGAAACTTACTGCAAAGATTTTCCTTGTTACTTGTTTCCCTCATTATTTATTTTACCATGTTAGATTTTTTAATATAATATCTCTTTTTGTATTTTATCTTTGTGATGCTCTCTATTACTTGTTAAGTCATGAATTCCTATCTATAAATCTTACAGGTAATTTCTTCCTTACCCCAGTAATTTGTTTATGATATGAACTTTAATATCTAGGATATACATCTATTTTCTTATATGGTGTGAAGTGTTGGTCTAAATCTAATTTCTGCCAACCTGCTCTTCAATTTTGTTGTAGTTTTTGTCAAATAGTGAGTTTCCCCCCATAACTGGGTCTTTGTGCTTTTTTGGTCTTTGTTTGCTTCTGGATGTATAGTATAACACTTTTTCATAGAAAATGATCTCCCAATTTACAGTTACCAGATAAAACTTTTAAAAATGTCCCTGAAGCTTATCACAGAATACACATCTCCTAGGGAATGTTCTTTTAGGACAGTGCTCTTTCACTTTCTTTCATTTTTTTTTTTTGGTGAGATTAATTTAAACTCTTCCATCTCCCTTCCTGTCTTCTATTGCTTTTTAACATATTCTGTCTACTTGTTGAGAGACTAAAAAATCATTGCCCTCTCACTTTTTACTTCCTGGAAGCAAGCCTTTCCTGTATTATCTAGCTTCTTTCCTATTTATATGACTTACCACTTTGTTGTCACTCTCACACAAGATATTGGTTCATTTATAAAGGTTCACTAGATTTGTCCTAGGATATATTAATTCATCTCTTCCTCCTTCATTTGACTGATTCTTCAAGTTGGCTTTAAATATTTAGCCCATTAAGCCTTTTCTGTTCTTCAGTGGTTCATCTTTTCTTTTTTTGCCACTCAATTCAGGCTCCTTAAAAATAGCCTACAAACATGAGAGAAAGAATTTCATTAATTTTCTAAATAATTGTACTTATTTACTTTTCTTGTGTTTGAAGTATTTGAAAATTGAATATTCTTCTCATTTCTGTTCCTCCTCCCCAGGATACTTCAAATATCTTTATTTTCTTGAATATTTTTGTATTAATGTCTCAGTTTTGTATGACATTCTTTTGTGTTTGTGTTTTGAGCTCCTTTGGTTTTTGGAATGTCTTATTCCATTCTCTCCTCCACTTTCTGATGACTATGAGTAATCCTGGGTTATTTTAATTGGTACGTTTAATTTTTGATGGTCTTTTCCTTGGACGCTTATAAAATGTGCTGTTATTAAAATTGTGAAATTTTACCAGTACTTGCCTTGGAGATTAAAATGTAGTTTTTAATACTTTTTTTTTTCTGCTAATGATATGTGAATTTAACAAATAAGTACTTTACTGTTTTTATGCAAAGGCCCTGGAAATTTTTCTTGTACTCTTTACTACAATATGGTATGCCCATTTAAAAAAAATTATCATGTTATGTTTTTTTGTTGGAGACCTGTAATCCTTAAGTCATCTGTGAGCACCATTTTTTCAAGAGCAATCACTTAGGTTTGTATAAAATTCATATTTTTTAATGCTCTTTTCCTTCAAAGCTCAGCTCAAGTATAACCTTCCAAATGAAACCTTTTCTGATCCCCTCAGTTCTTATCACCTTCCCATTAAAATGATCTTTTTTTATATGTATTCATTTTGCATATGCTTTATATATACTTGTATAACTTTTAATATTGTTTCTCCTAATAGAATATAAACTCCTCAAGGACATTTTTTGCTAGATTCCCCTTTTCTTCCTCACGTCAATGGAGCAATGGGTTATCCATCATTTATCCCTCACTCTTGTCACATCATGAGCCCATCTTTATTAATTATACATTTATTTGATGACATTCTTTATACTGCTTCTTTCTTTTTTGTAATATTTCTCTATTTTCTTGTTTGTAATATATCAGTCTGCTCACAGTCACCATTTGCTTCTCTGTTGCCTTTTGGGTGATAATATCAGTTCTTCAGAGATTGAAATGGACTCTCAATCATATTATATCACTGGAAGAATGTTGGTATTAGAAATATGGGCTTTTGTTTCATGGTGAAGCTTGGGGTCATTAAAAGAACTGTGCAATTTCCTCCAGGCAATTCAGTCCACTTTCCTCCTCCTGTTCAATTCTTTGCTCAGTTCATTGTTCATTTGCTGTGTCTGCTCAAGTTAAGCATACTGATGGATGAAATCTGTAGGTTCTGTCTATCCAACTACATATCATAGCCTGGACAATGGCCATTCCTCATCTACGTCTTTGAGTATATATGGATCTTATCCTTGAGGCTCAAAAATGCCTTAGTTTTGAATGCTATCAGGAGAATTTGGAGGACCTCACCCCTTCTGGGAAACCCTTCTTGCCTTGGACTTTGTGTTAGATCTTAACCATGAAGGAGGTGAGCACTGCTGGTAGTCATATAACTCTCTCTGTTTTAATCCACAACTGATTTTAATCATCCAAAGGGCTGATGAATATGGTTATCTCTTTGCTATTATATAATTCAAGAACTATCATTAAAAATTTACAGATCCAGAAGTACACTGTTTTGTCAGAGAGTATTTAAGGTAGTAATTTATTCTGCTGAATTAAATTTGTATTTGTAATCAGCAAACAATAAGTGCCATAGTATCTGGCATTCTCTACATCTTTCAGTTAATTGTAACGATTGCAAAGGTGTGTGGTCTATTGTGGACAGAGTCTGCCTGTTTTCCTGTCCTCCTTCAAGGATGCTCTCAATGAATGTAGAGATGATTCTGATAAAAATTTTATATAAATGGGAGGTTAACAGGGGTAATTATTGATGTTCTCTTGGTCACCTTTTCATGGTAATAATAAGTTCCAATATTTTTCTCATGCTTCTGGTACGTTCCCTTCTTCAGATTCTGTGAGAAACATTGGATCCCTCATAAGTGTTGCTGCCTCTAGTATGGACCTCTTCTGTGTGTACCTGGCATGGTGCAGCTATTTTTCCTATCTTTGTTTTCTTTGGTGCCATTTCCATTTCTTCAATAAACACATCCAGGCCTGAGATGATAGAGTCTAGATATTTTGGCTTCACTGTTCTTGGAGCTAAAAAGAGTTTCATACGAAAAGAATATTTGAGCATCTCTTTCATCTTTTGTCTGTCTGTTGTCTTCCTTCTGGATTCATCCTTAAATGTTGCATTAAGTCTGTCACTGATATGGTGAGCCCCCAGTGGGGGTAGCCCTCCAAGCATTTCCATATACGTTACAGAACAAGACATATATCCTATATGTGTGAATGTCTTCTCCAAAAGAATATAAGTTTCTTGAAGGTAGGGACTGTTTCCTTCTGTTTCTAAAGCCTGCATTTAATAGCATGCCTGTCACATGGGATATGAATAAATGCTTGTAGATTCATTGATTCAGGAACAAACTGGCTCACTGATAATGGTTTTTCCTTCAATCAATCAATGAATAAAGCAATTATAAAAAGTTTACAATGCACAAGACCCTGTGCTAAGCTCTGTGGGATACAAATAGTCCCTGAAATCACTGAAATTCAGTGATGAGAAAGAAACTTCCTTAAATAATTCAACCTGCATTTTTAGAAGTAATTGTTTTCAAGCAATGTATTGTAGTGGGAAGAAGGCTGAATCTGGTCTCTGGGCACCTTGCTTTGGATCTGGGTTCTGTTACTTTGTAGCTCTAGGATGCTGGCAGCAAGCTTGAAGGTATAGTGGAAAGAGGGGCAGCTGGGTGGTGTAGTGGATAGAGCACCAGTGCAGGAGTCAGGAGGACCTGAGTTCAAATCTCGCCTTAGACACTTGACACTCACTATCTGTGTGACCTTGGGCAAGTCACTTAATCCCAATTGCCTCATCCTGGGTCATCTTCAGTCATCCTGATGAATATCTAGTCATTGGATTCAGATGGCTCTGGAGGGAAATGAGGTTGGTGACCTGCACAACCCTCCCTCACTCAAAGTCAAGTGCAAGTCATGTCATAGTGGAAAGAGAACTCATTTAACAACTCTGGAGCTCCTCATCTTTAAAATTATGGGATTGGGCTAAATGGTTTCTTTGATCTTTTCTAGGTTTAGAGCTTTGTTCCTACGAAAGGCTTCTGTTTGTTTTTATGAATTATTTGCACTAAACCTCTCTGGTGCATTCTGACTCTGAATCTGTGATGGCAGGACCTTCGACAGTCTAGAGTTTGAAGTATTCATCTCCTCCTCCTGGAGAGAGTCCTTTGGAAAATTGAATATAGACGCCCTGTCCTCACTGGGTCTTCGCTTTTCCATAATACATATCTTCAACCACTCCTCCAATTTTCATTCAGATTGCCTTCCTCTGCGGGTTCTCTAGCCATTGCAGTTCCTAAAATATGATTTCCAGAATTGAACATAGTACTCGTTGTGGTGAGACCAGGGCTATGTACATTGGGACTGGCACCTCCCTAAGCTTGAGCACACTGTCTCTCTTAACACTGTCCAAGGCCATGCCAGCCTTTTGGGTCACATAGCACACCTTTGACTACACTGAACTAATAAAACCCATTGACCTTTTGGGAGTCGATCTCATGAAGAACTTTCCAGTAGTATGTGGTCCCTGGAAAAGACAACAGTCCTCCACATAGTATTTAAGAAGTATAAAAAGAGTGTCACGATCATTTATAAGAGAAAGGGATAAAATTATAGTCTTCTAAGTCCCTCTCTTTCAGTTTTCCATCCTATCTTCTCCTGCTAAGGATCTCTCTGCTTATACTCACAATGACCACCTGGTTAGTCTCCTTTTCCAGTTTTCTTTCTCTTCTAGCAGAAGATACTAAAATTCTACCACTGAGCTGATGTCAAGAAACAAACTTAGGGAGATCCTGCTGAGACTGCACTTCCTGTAATCTATTCGTTGTGCAGGGGACCCTGGGAATATCATTCCATTTGAGTGTGGAAGGTGAGACTTCCAAAGGATCTATTATGAGAGTGTTGGATTTGGAGTCAAAGCACCGGGTTGGAATCCCAGCTCTTCCACTTATGACATTGGATGACCTTGGTAAAATCATTCCTTCTCTCTGAGACCCCACTTTCCCCATCTGTGAAATGAAGCCATTTGATTAGATCACCCATAGGTCCCTTGTAGCTCTGAATTCCAAACCTACAAACTGTATGAAAATCCCAACCCTGGGGGTCTTCTAAATGCCAGGATGCTGCCCCCTCTTTCCAAGATGCCCTTGATTCACAGGAAGAAAGCTCTCGATTAAGAAACTATCATCTATATGATGGTGTCCTTCTGGACATCACAGAGCAGATGTCACTCCATAATAGCCATGAACATGATGAACATTTGGGGAGAAGGGGTAATTTTTAACTCAAGAAAAATGTAACTACTCTAGAAGAAAATTTGGCCACTCACTTTCCTTGCCATGGTTTGAGGGGATGGTGTCAGGCACGCGCAGTAGAAATGAGCCAGTACCCTGACATTTGTTCTTGATGCAGGAATATTTGTTCCTCAAAGTCAGACTATGTGGAATATTAGCATTCAAATAAATTATTCAGCACTTTCTAGAGAAAGCAAGGGGGAAAAAAATCTTCTCTACATTATAGCATGGCAATCTACAAGGTAGTAGGAAAAGAAGGCTGTCATTTTTTCTTCAATTACAAAAGGCAAATATTTATTATTTATAAGTATTCGCCTTGTATAGGCTTAAATGTTATTTATGGACCTGTTGCACAGTGATTTTCAATGTAACTCATTATTTTTAGCCTCAGGGTGTTGTAAAGGAGCATGGATATATTTAATGACACTCTGCTAGTCAGCGCAATTACGCTGTAATCATTATGTAAAATGTGCTATTAATTAAACCAATTTCTAGTTAGAACATTCGCTTCTGCAGGGCTTAATCTTAATCTCTGGCAATCTTTCTCTCTGTTTTTCACCTATTAATTATATGATTACTTTTTAAGTTATATATGATAAAATATGTTTTTATTTTTAAACTTCATTCGAGCAATTAAATATCTCTATCAGGCCACTCTTGGCTTGTGGTGTCAAAGATTTCTTTGGATGGACCTGGAAAAAGGTAACAGAGATCTCTTTTTTGGGGGGAGGGATTCTGATGAAGGCACTTTCATTATTCGTACCCTTGTGACAGTTTCCTTTCTCTGAAATAGAGGTCTGGTTTCCCAAACTACAGAATCTCACTTTATGTATGTAAATACTTAGAGGTCTGTTTATATGCACTTTATGTATAAATGCACATATAGGTCAGTCAGTCAGTCAACTGTCCTTTATTAAGTATCTACTATGTGCCATGTACTGTGTTATATGCTGGAGATACAACAAAAGACAGTCTTTGCTCTCAAGGAGCTGACGTTGTAATAGGAGAGTCATTTAGATGACTGTGTGCAAGTCAGTTATATACACAATAAATTCGGGATAGTCTAGGAGGGAAGGCATTAAGATTAAAAAGGGCCAGGAGGGACTTCTTCCAAAAGGAGGGTTTTTAGCTGTGACTTGTAGGAAACTGGAAAAGGAGGAGGCAGAAGTGAGGAAGGGGAGAGCATTCTAGGCCTAGGGAATAGCCAATAAAAATTATCTATCTATCTATCTATCTATCTATCTATCTATCTATCTATCTATCTATCTATCTATCATCTATCTGAACTATCTATCCATCCATCTGTGATCTATATCTCTGTCTCTGTATCCATCCATCCATCCATCCATCCATCCATCCATCCATCCATCCATCCATCCTTCCATCTATCCATCCCAGTTCCCCTCTGTAAACACACACATATGTACACATACATTTTGTATATGCATAAAGTATTATATTATACATATGTTAAAATGAGAGGCATGTATATTCATTGCATGCTATATTTATGATGTCATAATCTGGTTTTATATATAATATATATACCTAAATTATATGTGTGTGTACACATACACTTTGTGTATGCATATAGATGCGCGCACACACGTACAGACACACACACACACGTAATACACAGGCATATAATATACACATACAAGTAGACACATAGAGATACATATATTTACACACATACATGTGTATGTCTTGTCTTTTTATGAGTTAGGTCCCTCTTGAGATTCATGTTCCTCTCATTTACCAACAGATCTGAAGCTGTGATGCCATTCCCTAATCTCTCTTACGTTTTTCACAGCGTTTCGTTAAAGAGATTTCATTTAGCTGAACTATAGCAGGTGTTCTGGTAAGGAGAGAAAAATGAACATTGTCCTTTGCCCAAGCTACCGTCTGGTGGCTCATCTCCAATGGGGAGAAGCTAATGCCTCTATTTACTACATCTGAAAAATACTTTTTAAAGCCTGTTCAATTTTTCACTGACTTCTAGGAAGAAACCTTGTTCCTCTCTAGGTAACTTGTTCTTTTGGGTCTTTTTTTGTTTGATGTCTTTTGTTTCAACATATCAGTGGCTTTCCCCCAAAACAACCCTTCTCTCCTTCCCCCATACTTTGTATCTTTCCATCAATAGTTAAATAATTAATAGATTCATGACATTTCTAATCCTGAAAGGATTTATCCAAATGCTCTTTAGAATGACCCCTTGTGAATGGGAAGTAAAACAAGGATGAAGGAAGTGGATTAAATTATGGCAGCATGGCACTGGGGAAATTGATTACACTTTATTGTCTTCTTTCCTTGTATTCCATTCATCACTGAGAACAAGAAAATTAAAACTCCAAACACTCAAAATAAAAGGGATTACTCACCTAGAAAAGAGCAGCAAAGTAGGGAGAGCCCAGAGAGGGTGCTGAAGGATGCCATGTTCAACTTTTACTATGGTCCACTAAGACCTTCAGTCTTCACCCAGGTGAAGTGCCATGTGTTTATCTGAATGTGGGCTGTTATTGGAAGAATAGAAAACCTTAGGTGGGAGAGACAGATAGGGAGACACACACACATACACACAGAGACAGAGAGATAGAGAGACAGAGATGTACAGAGACAGAAAGACAAAGAGATAGAGGTAGCAGAATAAGAAGAGGAAGGAGGAAGTAGGAGAGGGAAGGAGAGGAGGAGGAGAAAGAAGGAGGAGAGGGAAGGAGGAAAGGAGGAGGAAGGAGGAAGAGAGGGGAGGATGGGATCTTTTCCAAGAGCAAGGGATGGTATTCTTGGTCACCCTTTATAGATCATGGCTCTCCAGAAACCCTTCAGGTGAGCCACCTATAAAGCTCACCCCTCTGTTGCTCTGTTCTCATATCAGTGCCCTGATGCAATGCGTTCATTCAGTGCAGTTGCTACCTATCTGTGCCACTGATGTCATCAATCAAGGGCTGCTACCACATTAACATGGCTGCCCCTGTTTAAGCCAGCCCCATGTTGTAACTCAGAGAAGTTGGGAATCAAAAGCTGCGTTATTTATGTACTCCCTTATCTCATTCCATCCTACAAAATTTCCCACCCTGACACCAGGCACTGGGGAAGTGGATATATATCCATCAATCTGAAACACCTTCTGAATCCTCCATCCAATCCTGCAAACAGTTATCACTGTTATGAAGCACCCAGCACAACACCGGGGTCTTGTTCCCAAATGATTGATCTCCCATGGAGCCTAGCTTTAGTTACCACATAAAATCACTGAGAAAAGTTATCCACGCTAGGGTCACTGGCTCTTGTGGAGGTATGAAGAAGACTGAAATAGGGAAGCCCCTTTCCTTTTGTAACCCCATCCCAAGAGGGCCCAAGGCTGGGCAGCCCCCTTCCTTCTCAGAGCTCTGCCAAAGTTGGGCACCCAAGGAGGAGCTTTAAAAATATGTGTGGGGAGTGTGGTATTTGGAGTCAGGGGCCCTGGGCACAAGTCTCAGTTTTGCCAGTTACTACCTATGTGATGTTGGCTAAGTCCCTTAACCTCTTTGGGCCTGTTTCTTCATTTGTAAAATGGGAGCATTGGATTAGCTGGCCCCTGAGATCCTTTCCACCTCTTATAATGCAATGCTTACCAGATAAAGACTTCTGATGGCAAGGATAGATGACTGTGACAGGTGAAAGCTCTGCTGAAGGAGACATGATCTAAGTGGTGCAGTGGATAGAGTGCTGGGCCTGAAATCAGGGAGACCCGAGTTCAAATCTAACTTCTAATCATTACTAGCTGTGTGACCTCACTTAAACTCTCAGTGTCTCAGTTTCCTCATCTGTAAAATGGGAACAATAATGCTTAATCCTGCCTCAAAGGGATAGCACATGTAAAATACTGTAAATATGTAAGCAGTTACAAACAGCCTGAGTATTAATTTCTCTTTTTTATCAAAAGGGTAGCTGAAGCACGGAGACATTAATGACTTGTCCACAGTCACATAGCTAGTAAGATTCAGAGCTGTCTCACCAATACACTGAAGGTCCAGAAGCATTTCCAAGTCCCTCCACCTCTGGGTTCCTTCATGCTTTTGTTGCCAAGGAGTTGGGAGCTAGGACGTAGACAGGTATGTTTTGATGTGGGAGCCAGGCAGCCCCAAACCAAGGGCATTCAGGACTCATGGGAAAGGATGCCACAAGACCTCAGAGGACAGCTGAGACCACAGTCCGTCAGAGCAAAAGATGATGCAGTGGAATAGAAAACCTGGTAAGCTTGGAGTCAGGAGAGACATGGGGATGGATCCCAGATCTAGCCTTCGGGAGCTGTGTGATTTCATAAGATAAAATATAAGGTAAGGACGACAGTCCTTCCTCCCTCACTCAGTTGTTGTGAGGAAGGTGTTTTATGACGTGCAAATTATGACGTGCAAAGCACCCTCACAACTGTTGCTACTGCTCCTCCTCCTACTGCTACTACTGCTACTACTACTACTACTACTACTGCTACTACTACTACTACTGCTGTTGCTACTACTAGTATTGCTGCTACTACTATTGCTGCTGCTATTAGCATTATTTGCTGCTACTGTTACTGCTCTTCTTACTACTATTTGCTGCTTTTTTATTTGTTGCTACTCCTGCTACTGGCATTGCTACCACTATTACTCTGATTACCGTTGCTATTACTGCTGCTACGGTTGTTACTGTTATTACTACTGCTACTTCTACTACTATTGCTATTATCAGTGCTGCTGCTACTAACCAGCCATATATATTTATATATGTATAAAACCTTTTAAGGATTGCAAAGCCCTTTTTATGTAATCTCCTTTAGTCGTCACAGTTATCCTGGGAGGTGGATATTAGTATCGTTTCCACTTTACAGAGGAGGAAACTTACGCACCCAACACTTAAATGACTTGCCCAAGGTTACACTGCTACAAAGTGTCTGAGATTGGATTTGAATTTGGATCTTCCTGACTCTAGGCTGAGCACCCAGTAACATGTGGTGCCCTCTTATTGCTATTCTAGGCTAGGATCAAGGTACAGGAGGCAGAGGCTATCGTGGAGCCAAATGGGGAGATATCCTCCATTATCTTTGCCTGACCCTGGTGTAGATGTTCTACTTCAAGAGAAGACTAGGATTGGGGGAAGATAAAAGCTGCTCCAAGCAGGAGCAACCACAGCACTGGCAACAGAGGGAAGACACCGACAGCTGGGAAGAGGGCAGGGAGCCATAAAAGGGGGAATTTTAACTGAGACCTGAAGGAAACCAGGTAAGCCAAGAGGAGATGAGCCAGGAAAGCATTTTGGCCATGGCAGACGACCAGTGTGTGCAAAGGCACGTAGATGGGAGAAAAAGGAAAGGAGGAGTTCCTGGTCCCATGGTGGACCCATGCTTCTTGACCTCCCTCCTGCCTTTTTAACCTTCTCCTTGTTACTCTTTTCTCTCTAGGATTTTGTGATATAGATCCCTCTTGAATCTTCTGCCTGTTTGACCACTTCTTTTCAGTTTCCTTTGCTGGATCTTCGTCCAGGTTCTGTCTAATCATGGGTGTCCTCCAAGGCCTGTCCTGAGCCTTCTCTTTTCCATCTGTGCTAACTTGCTTAGAGATCTCATCATCCTTCATGAATTCAATGATCATTTTCCTACAGATGATTCTCAAATGTGTTTTTCCAGCAGTGACCTCTCTCCTGACCTCCAGGCTCACATCTTAAGCCAGATGTTAAATAGACATCTGCAATTTAGCATGTTCAAAACTGAACTCATTATTCCCGCTCCCTCCCCACCCCAACCCCGGCTTCCTAGCTTCTCTATCACTGTCAAGGCCACCACTACCCTTCAAGTCATCCAATCAACCTAGGAGTCATCCTGGACTCCTCTCTACTTCTCATCCCCTCCCTCCCTCCCCCCATTGCCAAGGCATGTCCATCACCTCTGCACCATCTCTGTAATATAACTCCTTTGACACAACTGTGCAGATCCTCCTCATCTCACACCTCCCTATCACAGTAGCTGTGGGTGGGACTGCCTACCTCAAATCTCTCTCCACTCCAGTCTATTCTCCATTCAGTCATTAAAGGCATTTTCCTAAAGGGCACATCTGATCGTATCACGTTCTCTACTCTGGTCACTCTGATGTCTCCCAATCCCCTAGAGGATTAAATGAAAATCCTTTGTTTGGCATTTATAACCTAGCCCCCATCCTAGCTCTCCAGTCTTCTTACACCTGATGTCCCACCACTTACTCTGTGATTCAGCAACACAGTCGCCTTACTGCTCCTTTGCCAACTCTGTGCATTTTCACTGGCTGTTCTCCAAGCAAGGAATCCTCCTCCTCCTTGATCTCTGCCTCCTGCCTCTGCAAGAAGACTTTCCCTGTCCTCTGTAAGCCTAATGACTTCCCTCCAACATTTCCTCCAATTAATCCTCTATGGATCTTGTTGTACATAATTTTTGTATGTTGTCTCTTTCATTAGAATGTAAACTCCTTGAAGTCAAGGACTGTTTTTGCCTTTGTGTGTCCTCAGCACTTAGCATAGTATCTGGCACATAGTAGGTACTTAAGAAATGCTTGTTAACTGACTGACCCTGTTACAAAGTTAAGGTGGCTATTATTATCCTTAATTTACATATGAGGATACTGAGGCACAGAGAGATTAAGTGATTTGCCCAAAGTCACAGCTAGTAAGTGGCAGGACAGAGGTTGGATCCCCGATCTTCTGACTTCCATTCCAGAGTCTGTCCCATTATAGCAAAGGTAGAAGAATCTTAGAAGAAGAAACAAGTCTTGGGGACATTGGATACAGCAGACTTGGGGAGGCAGAAGGAAGACTTTCAGCACAACTCTTCCTTTTTTTGAAATAAAAAAAATTTTTGCCTTTGAGAGCTGATGTTCACAAAGAGTCCGGAAGCATCACCCATATGTACAAAAGACTTCTGGGCTGGTGCTTACAGAAGAGGGGAAAGAGGAAGCCAGATTTTAGGCTCCCTTCAGGACTGCTAGGCACCCTGCCCTTATGGTACTGCTCTGCCCTGCCTGCCATCTCCTCGAGTTCCCTTTCCCAATGCCTCAGAATTGAAGGTCTTCTTGACCTTGGCACGAGGACTGATGTAATCTTCATGTGAGGGTGGACCGTCCTTGAATAATTTCTCCAATACATTAAGCACAAACCTCCTCTCTTTTTTGCTCACGCATGTGCACACATCTTTTTGTTACATCTCTTATTTCATGAACAAACCTCTATTATGGATGACACTAAGAAACCAACCCTCCTTTTTATTTTGAGAAAGCCTGCATCCTCCTGAGAGCACCAGCTCTCGGTAGTCAGGATAGTGTACTGAGTCCCTATTCACTCCCAATTTCTTCTAGGTTTCCAGCACCATGAAATAATTGAGCATCCTTAGAAACTTTCTACACTCATTATTTACAGTGTATTTTCTGACCTGAGATTGTATCTATGTAGCATAAAGGGAAGGAGGATATTTCTAATTATCTTATACAATATATTTCAACAAACATTTCTACTATGTCCAAAGCATTGTAAATGCGACAAAAATGAAGGTCCCTTTTCTCAGGGAACTCACATTCCATTGGGGTGAAATAAAAACAGCCTCAAACCTAAGAATCTCATGAACTTGATTGGGAATCTCCTCAGTTTAACCTAGCATTTCCCTGTCTACTCCCCTGCACATATACAGGTAAATAAATCCAGTGGAATTCGAGGATGGAGAGAGAGCCAAGAGCTTGGGGCTCAGAAATGTTTGGATCAGGAAGGCATCTGAGGTGAATTCATTAGAATGGGGACAAGACAGAATCATGGGTGACTGAGGCATAATGATTTTGCTTCATTGCTCATCTACCCGCCGATCAGAGAGTGATGACTGGATGTCACTTCTAGCTGAGAGGCTGATAGTATGGTCTCTACCCGACTCTGGCTGCATCCGGCTATTCAGGGAGAGAAACAGGGTCCTTTGGTTACTTCTCAAACTGGGAGTCTGAGGTAATCAGGAGAACCTTGATCTTTATTAAATATCAAGCCCCACTTTGAGTCCATGGCGGGGCTGGCCTCATTAATCATATCCCAAAGACTCTCTCACCTCAGAGGAGGATCATGGAGGTTGGTCAGTGTGGTATTTATGCTTATAATTATGTGGGACCATAGCTGTCTCACCCACACACACTCATCATTTTGTGTATATACAAAATGGTCATTTAGGTCAAGTGGGTCATTTCTAGGAGGTGCTATGTGAGGGGACTCAGGGAAACCATCTGCCCTACTCCATCCTTCCCTATCTAATGCCTGAAAGTCCATCCACTATGAGGGATTTATTCCTCTGGGGAAGCACTGATCTCAATCTTTCACTGAGTTTACACTACCAACCCTTCATTTTGAATAATTTTCTCAGGTTACTCCTCTCCCTCATAACTCCCTGTGACCAGAGGAGGGAAGGCATGAGGATGGTCAGTATCAAAGAACTTAATTCTGAGGTGGGAAGTAGGGCACGGAAAGGGGAAAAGCAAGGAAAGAGGAGCCCAAAGATGAAGCTGAGATAGAACATTGGACTTGGAGGTAGGCAGATCAGGGTTCAAATCCCACTGCAGATACTTGTTAGCAGTAGGAACCTGAGTAGTCACTTAACCTCTTCATTTCCATTTTTCACTGGTAAAAGGGAGATGATAATAAAAGAAGTTAAGAAGTAGTTTCCTATACCCATAAAAATCAGAGGTCCAATAAAAAATAGCATTAACCCCACAAGGTTGTTGTAAGCACTGAATGAGATAATGAATGTAAAGTGTTTTGCAAACCTTAGAGTCCTATAGAAATGTCAGTTACAATTTTTCGATCTGGACCTGTGTGTGGTCCCACCAGTGTGGGGGAACTCCTCTATGAGGAATCTCCCTCTTTTAATGCAGGTCAGCACTTGCTCTGCAACTTAGCATCTTAGAGAGTTACTGGGATGGTAAGAATGAAATGACTTACCCAGGGTAAGGCTGCCAGTATGTGTCAGAGGCGGGGCTTGAACACAGTTCTTGCTTCCAAGGTGATCTCTGTATCTACTATGCTGCAGCACACACTCTCTCTTCATTATCACTAGTATTACTATTATTATTGCAAGTGGGGGTTTAAGACAACCCCATCCCGTTTTTACTTTGATATCTGAACTAGGTGAGAATATGTCTCAAACATTTGGAGGAATTCCCTTGACTGAGGAGAATGGGATCTATTGCTAGAGATAGCAAGATGCCTTGCTAGATACTTGTCAGGGGAAGTCTGGTGGCTGGGAGTCACAGCCAGGAGGCCAAACTGAAAGCAGACATTTGTTAGCATGTTAAGGAGTACTGCTCTCAGAAAAGTAGCTTCAGCTCCCTAGGGTCCCTCTGGTCTTTATAACAGTCCAGATTCACTTACAGTAGGAAATCAACAATATTCTAATGCAATTTGGGATAGATAAATAAGGTATTTCATAGGAAAGATGGAGGCAGAGAAAGAGAAAAGAAAGGGACTGATTAAGGAAGAAAAGGAGAGTATTTAGAATGCAACTGGAAGAATTTATTATAGGAACAACTTCCCTCTTCAAGGGCAGGAGACAAGTGAAGGGACCAAATATTTTGACAGTTGTGAAAGAAGTCCTTTTTAGACACAATTTCTGGGTCTCTTATCCATGAATAAGTAGTTATCACACCAGTGGACAAGACCATCCACTTTATCATGTCCTTGCATAGTTTGCGATATTTTATTTCTTACTTTCCACTTTTTGGTCACCAAGTGGTTGGGAAATTTCCATATTGCTATTCCATCAAGATGTAGTGAAATGATTGTGTTTCCTATTTTTCCCTCACACTTTTCAACCAACTCAATGATAAGTATTAAGTGTGAAACATCTTTGAAAGCTACTGGATTGACCCCATTCAAGTCCATTTCAAGTGGCTGAGGAATTTCTAGGTCTTGTGTAAGAGTATCATGTCAGCTGGAATTGTGGAGCTCCATAAAGGGAAGAGAGTGTGGTCTAGCTGAACTGGAAGGTGGGGGAATGGAGAGACCTTGGCTCTAGCTTAGAGTTGCCTTCCTTATTTCATTTGGCTGCAGGAGGAACTTGTGAATATCAAAAGGCCTGGAGGACATTGGACCTTTTTCTTAGTATGCTAGCACTGTCATCTTGGGCACAGCAGTGGTAGGTGTCAGTGTCTACACTGGGAGTCAAGAATAGACTGGATATACTTAAGAGAAACTTCTTGAACACATCAAGAATGGCAGAAAAGAAATTTCAGTGACCATAGATAACTTTCCCCTGAAATCTTTGTATTTACATTTTTTGGGGGGTGTTTCAAACCAACTGTTCAACTTTAGTAAATATCTCTTTATAAGAGCTACTTAAGACTGGCTGATTAAACGGATTCTCAGTGGTTAATCTTGGAGTGGAGGAAGCACATGGGGTGGCGCTCAAGCCAGTGGCAATTGAGAAGAGTGAGATCTAGTCCATGTATGAAGGAGGGTAGAGGGTGTGCAGTGCACTGGACTTGGATCTAAGAGAACCTGAATTCAAATCCTACCTCAGACACCCTTCTTTTCAGTTTCCTCATCTGTAAAATGGGGATAATAATAACACCTCCATCCCAGGGCTCTTGTGACAATCAAATGAGATAATATATTGCCTAAAGTGCTTTGCAAACCTTAAAGTATTCTCTAAATGCAAAGTATTATTATTTATGGGATGGATAAAGGAAGGCAGATGGGAGAACATAGGGCAAGAATGGAGGCAAAGAATAATCCAAGTAGGCTGGAATATAAAACATATTAAGGGGTGAGGTAACATGTGAGGTAATATAATGAAGTAGAATGAGTGCTGGTTTTGGGTTCAAGTCCTGACTCTGTCACTTCTGAATATGACCTTGACGTTTCTCTGGGCCTCATTTTCCTCATCTGTTAAATGAGTGGGCTGCACTAAGGTCACTTCCATCTTTCAATCTATGGGATCATAAATCAAGAGCTAGAAGAGACTTTAGAGGTCATACTATTTAGTCCTGGAAATGACCTTAGAAATCTAGTTCATTCTCCTCATTTACAGAGGAGCAAACTGAGACCTGAAGTAGTTATGTAACTTATACAGAAAGCAAGGGCAAATTGGAGATAATAAACAGAGGGAAGGAACTGGAATGAAAGGGAGTCAGGGAAAGCAATAGAACACGCACACAGATGAGTCTATGCAGAACAATTTGAGGAGGGAGTGAGTCCCAACAGCTCAGGGATGGATGGAGAAAAGCTTTCTGAGCTAAGGAGAAGGCATGTGAGCTGGGTCCTCTGAGCTATTCTTTCCTGAGGGAGAGGGAAGGATGTTCCCAAACTCCCCGACAGTTTTTAGCAGAGGATGTGATGAAAATCTTCCTTCTGCTCCTGACTCCCTTCGTGACCTGGGGTAAGATGCTTCCCTTCTCTGGATTCTGGTTCCTCACTTTTAAATGGAAAGGATAGGACTCAAGGCTCTCTATGACTTCCATTACCTCTTAATCCTCTGATTTATCTCCTACAAGGCTCTCCTGGGATTTACTTTTCTTTCAGGATGTGTTTGGCACATAGTAAGGAGTTAATAAGTGTTTTTACATCCATCCATTCACTTACTCTTCCATTCGCTCTTTCATTAATTCACTCAACCAGTCCTTTATCAATTCACTTATTCATTCACACATTCGTTCATTTTCTCATTCATTCTAGAAGGCTCAGCATCCAGTAGATCTGAGTTCCACAGAGAAGATCTGCAGTCGTTGAACCAAGGATGATTTTCCATGGGGAAGAGACAGACTTGGGATTTGTATTTCTAATCATCCATCTATGTGTCCTCTGTTGCATCCAAAGGGCAAAAAGGAAATGAATCTCACGCTAGTCTTTTTTTTTTTTAGTACTTAAGATTCCTCTGAGATTGTTTTTCTTTTCAAAAGCTTCTAAGGACTTGTCTCCTCCCTGCCTTCATCCAGCTATCTCCATCCTGTCAAAGGTGTCCTAGCAGCCAAATGTAATTTTTTTCTTCCCAAGTACAGAAAGCCCAGTGCAGGCTCTAGAGTGGGCACAACCTCTTCTCCATACCCCTCCCAGTAGAAGAATAACAACAGCCCTTACCCCGGGAGTCTAGCTCTTCTGTAGCTTTTGTGAGAAGCTACATGGGCTAATGGCTAGCATGTTGAATTCAGAGGCAGAAATACCAGTGTCCAAATCCTACCTTTGGCAATTCACTCATCAAGGATTTAAGTGCCTCATGTACCAGGCCAGGAGTCAGGGAAACAAAGGAATCCAGTTCCTGCCCACAGGGAATTTATGTTCTACTGAAATGAGAGAAGTTTAGAACTGAGAGTAATCGAAGAGATCTTTAATCCAATTTCCCCTATTTTACAGATTGGGAAATTGAGTCCTAGAAAAGGAAATTGGATCCTTTGAAGTCTCACAGTTAATTAGGTGTACCACCAAGTACTGGAATCCTCAAACTTTAGTGCCCCAGGCTAGTCTTTCCACTTCTCTGCTGACTCTCCTAAGGATATTTACTGGTACCATGGAGAGAGCACTGGACATGGAATTAGGATCAAAGTTAGAATTCTGACTTTGCCATTTATTACCCTTGTGACCTTGGGAAGGTTACTCTGCCTCTCTTAGTTTCCTCATCTGTAAAATGAGAAGGATGGATTCAATGACCCTGAACACTCCTTACAGACCTAAATTTGTGATCCTATGAAATGACAGTGACAGAAACAGAAGCTTATATTCTATTGCATGTCCATTAAAAAAAGTAACCCCAAACATATAAAAATAAATACTAAGTAAATTCATGGAGTGGAAGGCACTGACAATTGTGGGAAGTAAGGAAAATTTTCCTCTAGGAAGTTTTGAGGGGAGGGCTTCTATGAGGTGGAAGAGGGAGGATATGTAGGCATAGGGCACAGCCTATATAAAGGCACAGGAGATGGAGTGTCACAAATGGGGGACAATCAGGTTAGTTTGACCAAAACATAGAATATGTTAGAGGTTGTGATGGGCACCAGTACTGGAAAGGTAAGTTGGTGAAAGACTTTACTTGTCCAGATTGTTACTTGTGTGATTAGGGGCAAGCAGTGATTAAGCCCTTATAATTGTATTCTTAGTGCCTCACATAGTGTGACACATAGTAGGAGCTGAATAAATGCTTAGATTGATTGACTGATAACAATGCCATGATGATGCCTGCAACTTTTCTTGGTCCTATATTATTTATTTTCCTTTCTTATTCATTCTCATTTTGTCATCAAGTTTTCCCCTCCTTTTTTCATTTATTCTCCTCTCCTATGGGACCCAACTCAATAATCAATCAACATTTATTAAGCACCTACTATGTGCCAGCATGGTGCTTAGCTCAGGCTCCTGGGAATCTCCTACCCAGTCCAGTCCTGCTCAACCCTGCTAACCCCTCTCCATCAATAAATTAATATGGGGACATGCCTTAAATTACACACATTCATAAACAAACAAGCCCTCTCAGGGGCAGTCTCCTTTAAAGTATTTCTGTGGCTCATGGGAGACAGGGGGTAAGTGTGGGTTCTGCACCAGCTCTTGGGTAGTTTCCTTTTTCTTTTAATACTCTTCCCCAGTTTTTTTCCCAGATGGATCTGGGGCCCCTATTCTGGCTCACAGTGAAGAGTGAGCTTGCTGGGAAGGGGAGAGACAGCATGCAAACTCCAGCTGGTGAACTGTTTGCGGTAACTCTATTTTTAATATACATTGCTGACCCTAATGATGGTCTATTGAGATGAGGGCAAGGAATGTCTGATCAAGTGGAGATTAATTTTTGACTGCGGCTGGGAAATGCATGAAAATGCCCTCCTTTTTCTCTATCCCGACTCCCAGGATGCTTTGATTGATTGGCTAGTTTACAAATGAAGGTGATAAAATTAGGTTGAAGACCACATACATTCCTTAAAATGAGGCTGGCTGGTCGTGGAGACAATGAGCTTTGGACAAATTGTATTGCTGGTTTAGGCAATCTTGTGAGCATGTCAAGATTTATAGACCTGTACTGTAATGTTACAATTGCGGCTCACTGATATAGGTTTCTTTTGAAATTCTTTCCCATTTTATTTGGAAAAGGCCATTAGAGAGTTATAGAGTATTGAAAAAGCTTTTCCTTTGCTAACCCTTAATAAACTCTTCCAAACAAGGCCTGGTGCATTTTTATATTAAATTTAGATCCAAATCTATAAAACATGCTACCCCAGGTTGGATAATTTGATTACTATTATCTAAATGGAGTTATGGTTCATATTGGTTTGCAGTAATATACATAGTAAATAAATTGTAAGTTAAGAGCAGGAGGAATTTCTGGGACATTTGGGGGCTGGGTTGCTTCTTGCAGTCCTTACCTGGGTACCTTCCCAGCATTTTCCCCTGAGATGAGAAATTAAAAAACAAAATGGGCCACAGCAGAGAAATTAATGCTATGAAGCACAAAAACCAAATAACTATTAATGTTTACTGGTTCCCATCATAATAGACGAGGCGACAAATGTCTTAGGAGTTTTTCAACAAATAAGATTTACCAAGAGGATGAAAGAATGAGCAAATACCCAGCAAAGGATTTGAAACAATTATCTTATTATAAGTCATTAGGTGAGAAATAATAGATGAGATGCTGAAGTTATTTACGAATTAGTCAAATTTTTTCCTAGCATTTTTTCCCCTTGGCATCAAACTCATGTCAGGGAAAAACGTGCCAGCTTCCCAGGACTCAGGGCGTGTTTTGCACCCATCTCCCTGGTTCTCTGAAGATGAGTTCTTGGGGCCTTCCTGCCTTTGTCATCATCTACAGAAGAGAAACCTTTTGAAATGGTAGGAAGCAAAATAAAGAGACTCTTTGATTCAGCCCCTCTCTTGTCCCAATTTCCTGGAATACCAGAAGACTTTGCTTCTGGTCTCCCTTCACTCTGATTGCTCAGTCTTGAAGGGCTAGGATCTTATTGTTAAAAGGATCTCAGTGGCCATGTCACCCAATATTTACATGGAAAAGAGTGTCCTTTTCAAGGTCTCCAAAATGTGGTCATCTAATCTTTTAAAAACCTTCAATGACTGGGAACCCACTGCCTCTGGAAGCTGACACCCTACTTTGGAATAGCTCTACTAGTTAGAAAATCCATCCTTATTTGTTCAGCTCAGATGGGTTTCCTTGCAGCTCAAGCAATCATTCTGCTTTTCTCCTAGAGAGCCAGAGCAGAGTAAGTATAGTCTCTTGTCCTGTAACAGGCTCTTCTACCAGCTAGCCATTCTCAATGTATCCATATGGATGATGAGCACCATCTTAGTGGTCTTTTCTTCCTTGGCTTATCCATGCTCTTTCTAAGAAGAACACAACACTCCATTTGGGGGTCTGATGAGGGCAGAATATAGTGGGGCCAGTGACTCAAACACTGAGTTCAAATCCAGCTTTAGATACTTACTAGCAAATCACTTAATCCTGTTTGCCTCAGTTTTCTCATCTGTAAAATGAGCCAGAGAAGGAAATGGCGAATTACTCCAGCATCTTTGCCAACAAAATCCCAAACGAAGTCAAGAAGAATTAGACATGATTGAAACAACTGAACAAAAACTACCTCAGTTTCCCTCACTGTAAAATGGAGTTAAGAACAGCTCCCGGATAGGTTGCTGTGAGGATCAGATACTCTCCGTAAAGCACTTAGCTTGGTGCTTGGTCTATAGTATGTGCTATATAAATTCTAGCTATTATTTAGTGTTAATACAACCAAAGGTCTCATTAATTTCCCTTTTCACTGTATAATAGATATCTCATAATGAGAGCATGTCAGTGGAGGTACTAAAGCCATCACTTAGGGCCCGTTAGGTCAGGGGTGAAGGAGTCTTTGTTTAACTCAGTTTCTCAGATATTTCTCCCTCCCTCCCTCTCCCTCCCTCCCTCCCTCTCTCCCTTCCTCCCTTCCTCTCTCTCTCTCTCTCTCTCTCTCTCTCTCTCTCTCTCTCTCTCTCTCTCTCCCCCCACCTCCCTCTGCCAGATCTTCTGGTGGTGGCCAGCCAACAAAGATTAGGGAAGGTGTCATGCTTCGGGGCCCTTTCATTGATTTTTTTGCCATGTAAAAATTAGCAAATAATGGACATACATACATACATGTATATATGTATGTATCACACACATATACATGTATATATCATATATATGCATATATGCATACATGCATGCATGCATGTATATATGTATATATTTTTCTTTTGGGTCCAGAGCTGTGACTTTATCAGCTTGGGGAGCTCAGTGAGGGAAGTTCTTTCAGTAAGACAGATGAGCAATCCTGACATTCTCAGGCTTAGGGAGGTGGACTTGATCTCAGGCTATCCTGCCTTTGACATCAACTCTATCTACTCTGCCTGATGCCTTTTTATCCTTTTACTCTTTTTCAAAGGTCTTTTGCTTCTGTTACTTCATTTTACCTTTATTTTAACCCCATAAAGCAGCAAGGTGGCACAAGGTGGCACATTGAATAGAGTACTGGACCTGGAGTTGGGAAAACTTGAATTCAAATCCAGCCTCAGATACTTACTAGTTATCTGACCCTGGGACAATTACCTAACTGCCATCTGCCTCAGTTTTCTCAGTTGTAAAATGGGCCTAATACCAGCACCTCCTTCCCAGGGCTATTGGGAGGATAATACGGCAAGGCACTTTACACAGTGCCTAGCACATAGTAGGTACTTAATAAATATTTATTCACTTCCTTTTCCCTATGAGGTAGAAAATGTGCCGCTTAAAATATATGGGAATTGAGGCGGTCCTCATTGGACAGGTGATATGTGGAAACCCAGAAGGCTGGATGGAAGGCCTATGCTAGAAATGGACATTTTCCTCACCTCCACTCGGCATCTTTGCTTCCTTCAAAGCTCACTTCTGGTGCCACCTCCTACAGGAAGCCTTTCCTGATCCAGTGCTTGTTAATATTCTCCCCTTTCCCTCAGATTATCATAATAGGCACTTACATGTGTTGCTCCTGCACTGATCCAGAGAATATAAGTTCATTGAGGGCAGAAATGGGCATTTTTTTTTGTTTTGCACACAGTTTGTATGTTTTTCTACTCTGTTTTATCCCTTCCTCCCTCATGGAGTTATGATGGAGATAAACTGAAACAACAAGTGTGAAAGGCCAGTGACAAAGATAAATTGATTAAAAAAAGATGGAGTGGTATAGAGGAAAGAGAGCTGGGTTTGAGTTCTGCCCTCAGTATATACTGACTTTATGATCTATGGCAAGTCACACTCAAAATCTTAGTTACAGAACAGCTGCTATATGCATTAGGAGAGGGATTTTCCTCACCAGGGAGCTGTTTATACTGAGAGAAACACCGGTGAGGCCCGGCCCAAACAGCATTGATGAGCAGTAACTGTCTCTGGTGAAAGGCAGCCTGGTCAAGTGGATGGAGAGCTGACCTCAGGCGCCCCTGTTTGTATAACTCTGGTAGGGCGTTTTACTTCCCAGGTCTCTTAACAGGAGGTTTCTCCTTGCAATGGTAGAGGGAGCTTCCTCACCCAGGAGTTCCCTGTGCCATTGATCTTATAGTTCCACCCCATTCCTATCCTATGGTATCTTGTTTTAAAATAAGAATCATTTGGTATTTTTGAAGATGAAAAGTGGACTGATGGTACAAGTCCCAAAGTAGTGAACCTTCTAAACCTCAGAGGACTGATGGAGAGGTGGTGCTAACAACCACCAGAAGATTTAGGGAAGGAACTTGGGGAGGGTGAGGGTCAAATGCTTTGAGGAACCCAGCTGAACAAAGACTTCTGCCATTTAGAAATGGATGAACTTTGAAATGCAGAACATAATTTCTGCAGAAGGTCATAATATTTCTTGGTGATTTACATGGAAGGGTCTGGGAGTCTGCAAGGCTAGTTTGAGATCGACCATGGCCAGGAGGAAAAAGACTGTTGGGAGGGAGTGATACATAGACTCATGGACTTGTTAGAGTTTGGAGGTACCTTAAAGGCCATTGAGCGCAACTCCCCTCATCTTACAGAGGGGAAACTGAGGCTCAGAAAAGAAGTGCTTAGTCCTTTCATACTGAGCTAGGACCAGAGCTAAAACTAGTACCCACGTTTAGAGGGGAAGTGGGACAGAATGAAAAGAAAGCTGTATTTGAAGTTGGGAGAGCTGGGTTCAGTTCTCTGTTGTGCCACCAGTGTGACCTTGGGCAAGTTCTCTTTATTGGACCTTAGCTTTCAGATTTGTACAAACCCAGGGGTTGGCCTAGATAGTTTCTAAGATTCCTTCCAACTCTATAAGCACTTTTACTACACAGCGGTGTCAAAGGGGCAGAACAGGTAAGCTATGCATGCTGTTTCCTAGAAAAGTGCTTTCTAAGCTGGTTCAATCTGCCTTGTTCTAATATTAGAAGCCTCCCTGTGATACTCCAGGTCAGGAAAGAAGGCTGCAATGAGCAAAGTAGGCTTCAGTCCCTTTCTGAAACATCTAACTTTCTAATTTCTGATTTAGAGTGGCCAGTTTTGTTGGTCCCGAATGCTATTTTATAGCTAATTCCACTAGGTGGCAGCACCAGTGAATGGTCGGCACTTGAAGGTCAAAGTCAATTGAAGAGATGCGATGAGAGTTGACCTATATGTCTTCTCAGAGCTGTAGCCTGATTGGCTGAAGGCTCTGGCGAGGAAGATCATCTAAGATCTCTAGAATGAGAGCTAGAAGACACTTAAAGGTTGGCTTAGAGATCACTCTCTTCACTCTATCAATGAGGAATCTTGTCCAGTCCAGATAGTAAGAGGAGAGCTGAAATTCAAACCCATTGCTCCTGACTCCGAATCCAGAATTTTTTTCCAGTGCCTAGCATATTGGTTCAGAGACAAATCTCCAGCTATGCTCCAGAAGTATTCCTATGTGATCCCAGGATAAGAGATTCGAAACTACAGGGGACCTCCGAGATCATATAGATAACCCACTTATTTTACAGATGAGAAAACTGAGGCTGAGAGAGATTAAGCAAACTCCCTAAAGTCACCCCCAATCCAGTATTCTTTTTTCAGGGACTTTCTGCCTTCCTTGAAATGAAGCAAGTGTTTGGAGAAGGCAGTAGGGCAGAGTGGGAAGAGCATTGCATTTGGGCTCCCATAAGCAATTTCAGGCAAGTAATTTAACTGCCCCGGACCCCAGTTTCCTCATCTGTAAAATCTGGAGGTTAGACTAGATGGTAAATCTATGTTTCTGTGATCCTGGCTCTGTTCCTTACTATCTGAATGACCTCAGTAAATTACTTTATTTCTTCGGGTCTCAGTTTCCTCATCTGTAAAATGATGGTTATGAACTCTGAAGATCCCTTCCAGCTCCAAATCACTGATGCTCTGGTATTATATTCAGTTTTCCCCCTCCTCTTGCTGAAGGGAAAAAAAGACAAAACTGAAAGCAGTAACCAGGCTAGGTTAGAAATAGGTTTCTATTCAGAAACATTTTTTGTAATTAAAAGGGCAAAGTGTTGGGAAATTCTGAATGGAAAATATTCCACCCCCTCTCACATCCCCACAGTCTGCCCCCAAAAACACACAGCAAAGCTTCCAACGGGTGCATCTCATTTTAGCCTGTAAGTTCCCATTACCTTCCTGCACGTGATGCTATTAGAGTCTTGGTAATAGTTCTAAATATTTTCCAGAAATATGTGAAATCTTGAAACTAAGGTCTTTAAAGGTTTAGATATGTTTGGAACACAGCGATTTTTCAATGTGAACAACCAACCAATCCAGGGGCCAGCCAGTCTACAAGTGTCTGCCATCTTTCTCAGGCCTGTCAGGAAAAATCGACTGATGGATCACTTCTCGGTGTCACTGCTCTCGACCGGTGACAATCAGGGAAATGACTGTGTCTGCCTCTACACATATCTGTAATTGATTGCCCAAACCCTACGACTCTCTTTCCCAGTTGATATGATGGAACAGTGGAGGGAAATCACTCTCGATGAGGAGGAGTCAGGTCCATTTGTTATTTACCTCTTTGCTGGCTCTCTTCTTTCCATCCTGCTCGGATTGTCCCAGCAGAGCACATTATGGTAATCAGACAGAATGTATGTATAGGAATCAATCAAAGAGAAAGCCGTCTCAAGAGTTATGACATTACAAAGTCTGTTTGTAACTTTTGATTTATGGAAGATTTCCCGTTTTCTAAATTGAGAGTGAGGCATGTTGGGATGGCTTAACCCTTGAACTCCTTGGGCAACGAAAACCAGGCAGGAATTAAAGGCTTATGGCAGAGGAGGGATTTGCCCAGGCTCAGTTTTCTGAAGCACCTTGGTTACTAGTGTTTCTCACTCATTTGCTTTCCATTTTTCAGGCTCTTTTTCTCTCTTTGAAGCTATCATGGAGCCTTCCCACAAGACTGGTTTATTTGCCAGAGAATAAATCCCCCTTAATTGCTACTCCTCAAACACAGTGCTCCCTGCCCCCACATGCTTCTGTCACCCCGAAGTGTTGCAATAACATTCCAGCAGTGTCCCCCCTTGTAGATGATCACTCTGGAAGAGGGTGATTCAGTGAAGCTGTTGGGCAGATGCCCATCTATCAGTCCCATAGTATCTTG
This sequence comes from Bettongia penicillata ogilbyi, assembly GCA_023548195.1. Classification (NCBI taxonomy): domain Eukaryota; kingdom Metazoa; phylum Chordata; class Mammalia; order Diprotodontia; family Potoroidae; genus Bettongia; species Bettongia penicillata. The sequence continues at coordinate 5,324,306 of JAJHZJ010000186.1, forward strand.
CTTTCTGGACCATAACCCCTCCATCCCAAAGGGTTTTCTGAAGTGTTGTGCAGTATTTCTGGAGGCCAAAAGAAAAACTATCATGCCTCTCAGGCAAAGCCTGGACAGGAGTTTGTTGGAAACAGATGTGAGCCCTGTGCTTCCTGAACACTCATGGGTGTCTACAAGGTAGGGAAGGATGGAGAGGGCCAGTGGGTGAAGGAGAAAGAGCTGGCACACCTCAGATACTTGTATGACAACGGACAAATCACTTAACTTCTCTGGGAGTCAGTTTTATTGTCTGTTAAAATGAAGGAGTTAGATTTAATGGCCTCCAAGTCAAGTCGGGTCAAGTCAAGAAGCATCTATGAAATACCTACTATGTGCCAGGCACAGTTCTTAATCTATGCTCCTATAAGGAAGGGAATAACCATTTTTAAAGCACCTACTATGTGCCAGACACTATGCTACCTACTTTACAAATATTATCTCACAACCCTGGGAGGTAGGAGACTATTATTTTTCCCTTTTTACAGTTGAGGAAACTGAGACAGAAAGAGGATCAGTAATTTTTCCAGAATCAAACAGCTAGTAAGGGAATTCAAGTCCTCTGGACTCCATGGCTGGCACTCTATCCACTGAACCACCTCTAATCTTATAATCTTCAGTATGTAAATATACTTAAATTTGCTTTGGGATAAAAATTAGTGGGGTATGTCTAGGGTAGGGACAATGGGGTGCTGAATTTAGCATGTACTGGTAACACTGGTGATCCTTGAGCAGCATAGAAACATCAGAGATCAGTCCTGGATTTCTTTCTTTTTTGGGCTGAGCATATGATTTCACTGATATAGGGAACATCCAATGGGGAAATGTCCTCTCCCAATGCAGATAAACACCTCTCTTGCAATACATGATCTTAGGGAGTTTCCTGGTATACCTGAATCACACACGTAGTATGTGCTAGAAATGGGATATGAATGTGGGTCTTCCTGACTTTAAGGCTGACTATTTGCCTTTTTATGGCTGCATTGCATCTCTGCATAAGATAGTGAGAATAATTCATTCAAATACGAAGCTGTGGGACAGTGGTATTGGGAGTATGGTACTTGTCCAAGGTATGACATTCCTACTTCTGTCTCTGGAAGACACTCTTGTTGTTGTACGGGGCAAGTCCTGGCAATGCCAGCCATGCCAGCTTGTGTTTGTAGAGTCGTCACATCACTTCCCTTGGCTACCATACAACTGAACAGAGGCAGGTTCACAGGTTCAGAGATGTAGATCTGGAAGATGCCTTGGAAACCAATGATGTCAATCTACATCTTGGTATAGATAAGGAGGCGGAGGACCAGAGAGGTTAAGGTATTTGCCCAAACTCACAAGGCAGCAAACAACACAGGTAATCATAAGATTGTAGGATTTAAATCCAGAAAACTTTGAAACTATTTATTTATGAAGCTCTCAATTTATATATGAAGAAACTGAGGTCAAAAGAGGTCAGACCTTCACCCACTGGCCCTCTCCATCCTTCCCTACCTTGTAGACACCCATGAGTGTGTTATGTGCAACAAGTAGAAAGAAGGTGAGTGGCTAAATTAGGAGAGCATGGAAGGAAGAGGGATGTCCAACAAGACTGGAAAAGTAGGTTGAAAATAGTTGGTGCAGGACTCAAAAAGCTAAACAGAGGGGTTTCTTTTTGATCTCAGAAGGTAGAGTCAGGAGAAATTTTGTGAAGAGGGAATTTGAGGCTGATCATAAGAAAAAACTTCCTAACAATGAGAACTGACCCAAAGGGGAATGGGAGTCTTGGAAGGCAGTGAGTTCCTTATCATGGGATGGCTACAAGAAGTCTGGATGACCAGAGGTAAGGTATGTTACAGAACAGATTTTTATTCATATCCCATTTGGGTCAGATAACCTCTGAAGTATCTTCTAACTCAAACTCTCTAGGTTTCTGTGGAATTTTTACCCCTCACAAATTGAGTCATTTTGCATCCTGGGTAGAAAAATATCTGTCCTTTCCCAAGGTCACTGGAAGTCCCAGACTTGGCCAATGCACTTTCTGCCTGATGAGGATTTGGACGGCAGCTTCCTTACCGCATTATCTCCTGGATGAACTAAAAATACACTTTTCTTTTTATTAGCACGATGGACCTCTTCTGCTTAAGCTCTTTTTTGTTCCTAATGTGAATCTGGAAGCTAATAAGAATGCAGATCCCACCAGGCCACTCTTCCTCTTACAATCCATTAGGAACGTGAGATCGCTGTCTCTGGAAAACTTAAAAAACCATTTAAAAACAAAAAGATGAATAAATGAAAATGTTATGAACCTAGAAATGTTAATTAAACCATTCTCAAGGAACAGGCTTTCAGCCCAGACTAAAACATCCCATCACTTTGAAATAGTTAACATCTTTCTCCTTGAAATAAGTCCAAATTAAGGACGAAATCATTATAAAAAGAAATAGTAAAGCTACCAGAAAGTGGTGTTATGGGTTTTACTATGTCATATCCCAGTCATAGCATGTCATGGTGGCTGAGCCCCAAAACTAAAACATTCATCTATCTACACTGCGGGTCCTGCAAGGACAATCTGGTAATGAATATCCTGACAGGGAATCAAAGCATTTCAGAACTGGAAAGGAGCTTGGAGATTACCTTATATGGCCTTTGTATTTTACCGATGAGGAAACTGAGGACCAGAGAGATGAACTGGTTACTTCCAGTTCAAAGCACACATGATACCTTGCGCACTTGGTTATGGGAGCTGAAGCAGGTACTGCAGAGGGCTTACAGCTTGGTCAGACATGGAAGACACTAAGGTTATCCACTTATCCCGGGTCATGGCCAGCCATTCTGACTTGTGTCTCACCACTGGACTTTGGTGAGGCTGCTGACTTGGTGATGCTCTGCCTCACTTCAATCCAATTCACATATCACTCCACAACATCGTTGGTCCTCTTCAAAAATGGATCAACAACTATGATTCCAATCCAACTTAACTATAAAAACAAAGCAATTCCAATCAAAGTGCCTGACTCTGCATCATGTAACTAAAGGCTTATCCCCTAGCCTGTGCCTCCAACCAAATGAAAGATCCCTAATGATCTAGAAGTTGGATTTCAGGCACCTTAGTCCTCCTGGACAGTTCACAGTTAAATTGTGAACTTATAAGTAAGCAAAAAAAAATTCCCCAAACAACCAGTAGCTTTCAAAAAAGTCCGTGCATGAAAATCTGCCTTTTTCTCTACCTTGAGGAGCCCTAGGCCTTGTGAGAGAAGGCCACTAATAAGTGTCTGGATGGACAATGCATAGGGTCTCACTCATAGCTTGTTTATTCTAGTTTACATACAATTCTAAAAACATGTGTTCATTTTCATTCAACAATTATGCATTGCATGGGAAACAGTGAAGCAAAAGGAAAAGAGGAAGGAAAGGCAAGCAGATGAGAGAAAATGAAACACAAAAAGAAGGAATAAAGAAGAATTGACTTGATGCACCATCTTTTATGTACTTGTATACATCTATGTTAGAATGTGAGTTCTTTGAGGTTGGGACTTTTGAGGGAGGTCATACCTCCCCATTTTCTTCAACCAGGTCTCTTATGGCATCACCTTGAGGCCCTACACCTTCCTGGTTTCCTTCTTCTGAAAATACTGAAGGGTAACAATACCTTTCCCAAATGGTGGTCAGTCCACAGATGTTAATTAATCCCTTACTATGTCCCAGTCTGGGCAGTTAGGTAGCATAGTGACTAGAGTGTCCAGCCTAGATTCAGGAAAATTCATCTTTGCCCCAGATACACTACCTGTGTGACCCTGGGCAAGTCACTTAACACACTTTGCCTCAGTTTCCTCATTTGTAAAATGAGCTAGAGAAGGAAAAAGCAAACCACTCCATATCTTTGTCAAGAAAACTCCAAATGGAGTCATGGACCATTGGTCATAACTGAAAAATGACTGAAAAATGATGTGCTAAGCACTGAGGATGCAAAGAGAGGCAAGAGAGACTTTTCATACTCCTGAGAAGTTCCCAGTCCAAAAAGCCACCTATGTGCAATATACATACATATATATGTATATATATATTCATATAGGATTAACTAGAGATAATCAACAGAGGTAAGGCAGTAAGGCACTAGCATTAAAGGGGGATTGAGAAAAGCTTCCTGTAGAAGGTAGGATTATAGTGAGGACCTCCAGATGTATTATATCTGAGATTATCTCCAATTTATCATTTCTATCTACCTAGTTATCCATCCATCCATCCATCCATCCATCCATCCATCCATCCATCCATCCATCTATCCAGTTACCTGTCTGTCTATATCTTGCTTGTACATAGTTGTTTGCATGTTGTCTTCCCAATTAGACTGGGAGCTCCTTGAGGGCAGGGGCTGTTTTTGTCTTCCTTTGTATCCCCAGCACTTAGCACAATGCCTGACACACAGTAGGTCTTAATCAATATTTGCTGATTTGAGAAGTGGTCTGGCCAGAGTAGAGGACAGAGTAATTATTGCCTCCCTAGACTTGGACATTATACTTTGACTCACCATTGATTCATATTGAGGTTACAGTCACTATCACCCCCACATTTTTTTGCAATGTTAATACTACACAATCACTAAATCTTATATCTGAGAAAGTCACTTCAGTTCTTTTTATTCCGAACTCAACCATCACCAAACAGAATGAATATTTCCATATATGTAGCAGAAACAGGAAAAGAGAATTATACATGAAGCTGCAAATTTCCATCATGTACAGACAGCTCGTACCTTTAAGTATAACAGATTCACCATGTCACTTTCAAAGCTGGCCTGCTTCTCCATGATTTGTTCTGACCTTCTCTTCCAGGTATTAAGAAATGCTTCAATAGCCCTCTTTTCTTTCTTGTCTTCTCCCACCCCCCACAACTCTATTCCTCCCTCCTCCTCCCTTTCATCCTCTCTACCAATCGAGAAAAAGAAAAAAAAATACCCTTGTAAAAATGTTCACTGTCAAGTCAAACTAATTTTCAGATTGGTTCATGTAGGTCTCGTTCTGCAGCTTGAGTCCCTCACCTCATTGTCTAATCTGACCACATGACTCCCGTACTCAACTAGCCCCAGTGGCTTTCTTTAGCATCTAGAATAGAATATATTCTCCCCTGTTTCAGTTTTAAAGCCCTTCCCAACCTTTTCTCTCCCTTTCTTTTTAATCTCATTGGACATTATTCCCTTTCCTTCACTTTTCAATCCAACCAGATTGGCCTCTTCATTGATCCAAACTCATAACTGTCCATCTCCCATCCCCGTGCCTTTGTAATAGCCAACCCTATACCTTGAATGCACTTCCTTCTTACCTCTGTTTCATAGGGACTCTCTCTTTCTTTAAGATGCAGCTCAAGCACTATTTGCTGCATGAAATCTTTCCTAATATGTCTACCTGCTAGTATCCTCCATGACAATTTACCTTGCAGCTAGATACTTGGTATATATTTTCATTTATTCAATTTATTTTTATACTGTAGATATTTTTTATATGTTTTCATATAACAATTGGATCATAAACTTCCTATGAATAGGGATTGTTTCTTTAATATACTTTTATCCCTAGTGCCTAGCATAGTGTCAGGCATATAGTAGGTGCTCAATAAATGCCTGTTGATAGATTGATTGCCAAGAGATATGGAGCATGCTCCATCACTACTCCTGTAGAATCCCAATTGTTGACTTTAGATATTCACTTTTCCCTATAGGTACAATAATTTATTTTTCATAGGAATCTAAGATCTAGATTTGTAGGGGACCTCAGAGACATTGAGTCCAATGTCCTCATTTAATTAAATGACACAAAATCAAGATATGGGATTTATCTTTACTTAAAGCAAACCAAATCACCTCAACGTACCAACCTTGATTTCTTTTATCTATTCTATATTCTAGATTTTGAGTCATCACTGAAATTCTGAATGGGGTTCTACCGTTAATATCTGCATGTTTTAGGCCATCTCCGTGGTTTTGATTTTATTGAAAACAAAGAGAAATTCTGTTTCAATGGTCTATACATTCATTTACTTATTCAGCAAATATTTGTATAATACCTGTTACATGAGGAGCTACGGTCCCTGGACCCATTTTTCAGTGAGTCAGGAAGACTCCTTTTTCCAGGTTCATATCTGACCTCAGACACTTACTAGCTGTGTGAGCCTGGGTAAATCACTTAATCCTGTTTGCCTCAGTTTCAGGTGAGACTCAAAAAGATTAAATGATCTGCTTAGGGTCACACAGACAGCAAATTTCTGGATTAGGATTTGAACCCAGTTTCTCTCGCCTGTCTCTAAGAAATTATAGTCCTTACTACCCTGAGGTGACTTGGAGCCAGAAATATTTGGGTTTGCATCCCACTCCATTGAGATTACGTTGACAAGTCATTTAACTTCTCTGAACCTCAGTTTCCTCATCTATAGAGTGGGAGTAATCACATCCCTGGCACCTTCCTCACATGGTTATTAACTGGCTCAAATGAGATTATATATGTAAAGTGTTCTGCAAAATTGGAAGAGCTGCATGCATGTTATTTATCATGATTTTCATCTTTGTCTTCTCTTAGTCTCTCTAAGGAGCAGTTAAGTGAACCAGAGGGTAGGATTTATAAACCAGGGAGGTCCGGGTCTCCTGGGGGCACCTTTTTGCCAGGTTCTGTTCACAGACTAGCAGTATCAGCTTTGAACATTGTGGGAATTTCTTGTTGCTTTTTTTCCCTCCTTAGAAGAATATACAGTGATAATTAAAATTAATGAGTGGCAGTCTGGAGGAGTAGACAGAGAGCCAGCCTCTGAGTCAGGATTCAACTAATCAGTCAATCAAGAAACATCTATTAGATGCCTCTATGTCAGCACTGTGGCTACAAAAACAAAAGTAACATAGACCTTGCCTTCCAGGAGTGTAAATTCTAAGCCAAACAGGATCTGGATTCAAATCCTGCCCCAAACATAAATTGGCTGCGAGACTCTGGGCAAGTCACTTGCACTTTTAAAGTCCCAGGAAACTCTCTAAGTTTTTCTCTATGCCTTGAACTTTCTTCTACGTATTGTCTACCCAGTTAGGGTGTAAGCTCCCTGAGGGCAGGGACTGACTCACTTTTTCTATTCCAATGTTTAGCACATAGTAAGCACTTAATAAATGTCTTTTTCATTCATTTTGACACTCATCCATCCATCCATTCATCCATCCCCTAACCACTGATTCTTTCATAAGTTACAGAGTAGTTCCTAACCTGCATTAGTAGAGGAAGTATCCTTCCTGAGAGCACCCTCCACTCAAATCACAATTGTACAAAACTGAACCTGAAAAGTGATCCCAGTCACAAGGAAATAATTCTTCGAATCACAGGGTTGGAGAACATCCTAGAGTTTTTCTAGTCCAAACCTTACTTGAATCATGAGTCTCCTCTGAACATCTCCAGCAAGTGGCCATCTAACATTCATTCCACAGACATCCACTATTAAGTGCCTGTTGTATGCAGAGTACTCTGATAGGTGCAGGGAGAAAGATAACATTTATTATTTTTAATTAATTAATTTTTAGTTTTGAACATTAACTTCCATAAGATTTTGAGTTTCAAGTCTTCTGTCCCTCCCTCTCCTTCCTCCTCCCCAAGATGGCATCCATTCTGATAAAAGTTCTACTTATTTTCACATTAGAAAAGACAATATTTAGACATATTATGTGTTATGGCTTTGACTCATGGCATTTAGAGTCAAGATCTCACTACTTCCTATGGCAGCCTTCTCCACTCAGTTTTACCTCCCCAAAGACTTCATTGTGGTGGTCCTTCCCCTACCTTTTACTAATGTGTGCTTGACAGGGTCAAGGAACAACTAGTAAGCAGAAACCAGCAAAGAGTGGGAAAATTATCAGTACATAGGAAGAACTACAGGAAGGAAAGGGGAGGGGACAAGCATCTATAAAGTTCCTACTGTGTTTCAGGCACCATGCTAAACACTTTACAAATATTATATGATTTGACTTTCACAACAGCCCTGGGAGGTAAGTACAATTATTATCCCCATTTTATAGTTGAGGAAACTGAGGCAGACAATGGTTAAGTGACTTGCCCAGGGTCACAAAGTTAGAAAGTGTCTGAGACTGGATATTTACTCCTGTAAATACAGTGCTATTTAGTCAGGATAGGTTATCACCAGTGGTTAGTGTAGCTTGTACTTGTAGAGTTGCTACTGGGCAGCTAGGTGGTACAGTGGATGGAGTACCAGTCCTGGAGTCAGGAAGATTCCTTTTTCCAAGTTCATATCTGACCTCAGACACATGCTAGCTGTGTGAGCCTGGGTAAATTACTTAATCCTGTTTGCCTCAGTTCCTCATCTGTAAGATGAGCTAGAGAAGGCAATGGCAAATGACTCCAGTATTTCTGCCAAGAAAATCCCAAATGGGGACATGACTGAAACAACTCAGCAACAACAGCAAGTCTAAGGAAAACGTTCCCACTTAACTTTGCTTATGTTGAAAGCAAAAAAGAATAAAGAAAAATAGATTGAAATGGTGTGACCAGTACAATGTTTCTTTTTCATCAAGTCTAGTGCAGAAAAGGAAGATGGTGGGAAACCCATCATGGTACCATGGAGTTAGAGTTGGAAGAGACCTTAAAGGCTATCAGATTCAACTCCCTCAGTTTTACGAATGAGGAAACTGAGGCACAGAGCAACTCACTTATGGTCTCCCAGATATAGGGGGATTCACTCCACTTCACTGTCACATATGATGTAACTCCTGTGACACTCACATGTCTCATTTGGTAGGGCATTAATTCAGTTTTTTCCTTTATTCCTTCATCTACTCTTATTTCTGCCTCCCATTTCCAGGCCACACCCTGGAAAACAGCAGAGGCAGAAGAAGGAAGAGTTTTTGAAAGACTTGGCCAACCAGGTCAGTAATTCTGAACTGTAGCCATTTCTGGGCAGTGGAGAGATGTCTTTGGAGCCTGTACCCCCCTCTTGGCACCCTATCCATCCCGAGTCATAATTGGAAGGCGTGGTAATAGGTGAACCCACTTTATGTAGCATCCTTGCACCTGCCTCCTCTCCTTGGCATGCAGACAGAGTTCGAGGGCATTAGCTGGGGTCTCGTTTTCCATAATCTCGCCCAGCCGGGCTGTGATCAGCAGAGTATTATGACCTATGGAGCAAAGAAGTTGCCGTATGTGATATTTCATTTTGGGGGAGCGGGGGTAGTAATGAAGACCTTGCAGCAAAGTGAATTAATCTCCCCAGCTATTCAGAAATGAAGCTTCATCTACAGTAATATCATCTGCATTGCTATTTCTTTCCTCCCCATCATAGCCTTTACAAAAGACTCCTCTTAAAGAAAAAGTGGGAGAAAAAAACCTTTGGAAAAATGTTTTAACCCTTCACGTCTGCTCTGGCAGGCACAGGGACACCCCAAACCTCCTGCAATATTCTAAGAGAGCTATGGTTTCAGTGGGGGTGGGGAAACCCTCAAGGACTGCAGAATTCAAACTGTTTGTGCCCGTCCATCCTCGGTGGCTCTTGTTCAATCCTTCTATGACTCTTTCCCAGGGCTCGGAAATAACCCCTTACCAAGATCTTTCTTGGCTCTGCCCTGTCCTCCCATACCTATTCCAACAACAACAGAGATAGGGACTGGATTTGAGATTTGATTGGTGTAGGGAACTCCCACTTAAGGAAGCTCATTCTACCAATGCCTCTACCATCTTTGCAACTGATGTGGTTAAGAAGTTGCCTAGAGCTGACAGGTTGGTCACCCAGCCCCAGGTGTCAGAGGCAGAACTGGAACCCAGATAGTCCTGGTTCCAGAGACAGCAGTCCATCTACTATGTCGTACTGCTCCTCATTCTAGGCAATGATCTTATTAAATGGAGTCTACCAATATGTGATTCCAAGTCCATATCATGAATCAGAGGATGGTGGGATCATGGTGGACCTCAGAGGCCATCTGGCCCAACCCTCTCAGTTTATATATGTTATGAGACAGTGTGCCAAAGTGTCCAGAAGGTTAGGCTTGGGCTACTGTGTAGCCCTGGGGCTATCCTTTCATCTCAATGTGCTTTGGGTAATTCCCAAAGTTTCTTCCTAAGTTGTTGGAGGGTGCATAGATCTGCTTTGATGGAGGGAATACCTGTACCAAGAACTCCTTACCACAACAAAGGTAGCATAATATAGTTATAAGGGGACTGAACTAGAAGTCCTATGACCTTCTCTTGATCCTCAGTTTCCTTATGCGTAAAGTGAGAAAATGGATGAGATGACCTCTGAACTTTCTTCCAAGGATCTATGATCCTTAAAAGACACACAATAAAGATATTATTCACAATGTATTGAAGGGCTATGAACATTTAATTAGATTATATTCATGTATTGTATATCTTCACTTCTAGACCTAATTATGCATATATTTGAAATTATTCGTTAGTATTTATTCAACTTCCAATAGTCATCCTAATTCATCTCAGTCTATAGAATTACTCCAACAATTATTGTGCATTTAGTATGTAGCTTTTAATGATTAAAAACCCATTACTGAGAAGCAGCAGCTGTGGCAGAGGTACGTATCTATACCATGACAGCCAGGCATCCATAAATATGTTTTTAATAACTCTGATGTTTTTGGTGGCATATAATAACTGTTTCATTATGTCCAAATTAAATGCCTGCCTAAGCAGACTTACGATGCAGCCTGGAAAGGCATGCCAGCATTTGTCACCATGTATTTCCGCATTGCCTCCATCATTTTTCAAATGCCAATGGATTAGGTGTAGAGAAGACCCTGGTCATTTATCCGATCGCTTCTTCCAGATCCCCATTAAGAGCCGGAGGAATTGAATACAGGGGAGTTCTAACCACATCACTAGTCAATCAGTGTGAGGGAGAGACAATGTGTTTATTTACTGCAAAGAAATCCTTCGGAACCCAACAGGGAGGGGAGAAATGCTTTTAAGCATTGGTAAAATATCCTTTTTTTTCTCTTTTTAAAAAATAAAACAAAGAATCTAATAAAAAGGGCTATGTTGGAATAACAATAAAGAAGATGGGAGTGTGCATGATTTTTCATTTATGGATAGCAGGAGACATTAATATACTTGCCTATGGCTTGTACATTACTATTCCCAGCTATGCAGAAATGAAATTTGATTTACAGTGACACATTCTTTACGGCTATTCCAACCTATCTATTGTCTTTCTTGCCTTCTGACTGGCTGGCTAGTTGAGAGAGTCTGATGACGCTGGACTCCACTCAATCATAATGGGTCTCTACAAATACAGTCGGTATATGTGACCTGGGATTTTCGGGCTTTGTATACCCAGCAAACCAATCAGAGTCCAGAAAGAACAATAGTTAAAGCTTTTACTGGTCTTTAAGATTCCCCACTGATTCCCATCGTGGCTGATTATATCACAGAAGTTATATAAAAATCACATTAAATGCCAACTAAATCAAGACTTTTCATGACTTTTTTTCCACAGCAATGAAATTCAGGACAAACACTATAGTATGCATGGAGATCACTACCCGGAGAATGGAATTCTTCATTCTTCGTGCTATATCTGGAAATGAAACGGGAACGGAGTGCAGAGTATTCATTTTGTTATTTTCCGTGATGCCTCCGCTGGTGATTTGCAAGCCTGCTGTGGGAGACCGCAATTAGGGGCCTTCATAATGTTAAACGGTTTGCTTTGATTAAATAGGTTGTCAAGGAATGGTTCTTCAGTAAGTTTAGGCTATAAATTATCAGTGGTGGGTTTTCAACTTTGAAATCCTGAAATATTAGCTCTTGGATGGGCCATTTTATTCAGAAGAATTGGACTTCACCAGTTGGTGCAGAGAAGTTGTACTGTATAAGCTTATCAGTGAAACAAGATGGGACCAGAGCCCAGGGACTTCTCTCATTAGTCAGAGTAACAAGTCCTGTACAATAAATTTGAAAGGGCTCTGCTTCCACTCGGTGGTGCCCAACACAGTCATCAGAAACTGGAACTCTGTATTCCCTGAAATATCTTTCTTTAAGCCTTTTATTCAATCATATGGATGTCAGTCTTCTAATTAGTGGATGTTGTCAAAGATGATAAAATAAGGATTTCTAGGAATCTTCTAAATCCTTCCTCTTGCGACTTGTAATTTCTTTATCTACCCATTTGGTAGAGAGGAATTTTTCTAGTCCTTGGGAGCTTACTTTTCCTGTAACAACACATCCAAATGGATGAAACTATGACTACCCCCATTTGACAAATGAGGAAACTGAGGCTTCTAGAGAGGAAGTGACTTACCCAAGGTTATATAGATGGTATGTTTCAGATGGAAAACTTGAACCCAGGTCTCTTGACAATAAGTCCAGTGCTCTTACGTGCCTATGAAAAGAGAGATCATGGTTAGATAGCTAAGCGAAGTAACTGGCTGATAGAGAGCAGGAAGCGCTGGATTTGGAGTCAGGAAGACCTGAGTTCAAATTCTCCCTCAGACACTTACTAGCAGTGCAACACCAAACCAAATCACTTAATATTTCTCTCTTTCAGTTTCCTCATGTAAAAATAAGGGAGTTTGAATTGATGACCTTTATTGGTCCCTTCCAGTTTTAAATCTATGATCCTATGAAAAAGAGAGCAGAACTAGCTAGTACAGTAAGCAGCACATTAGACCTGGAGGGAGGAAGACCTGAATTCAAATCCTGCCTCAGATGATTGCTAGCTGTGTGATCCTAAGCCAAATCACTTAACCTCTGCCTTCCTCAGTTTCCTCATCTGTAAAATGGGGACAATCATAGCCTCTATCTCACAGGGCTGAGGTTGGGAGGTTAAAAGAAAAAAAAAACAGATGTAAAGCACCTTGCAAGCCTGGAAGGGCTACGTAAAGGTCCCTGATGATGATAATCCTGCTCTCCTTGGCCAAAGTGTCTCCTCCTCTCATCCCCCCAAACTTACGTATTCTAGGGAATCTTGAATGGTCTTGATGCATGGAAGAGACGTACTTTGAAGAAATAAGGTGCCTGGACTTTGTTCTGGGGCAGCTAGGTGGCATAGTGGATAGAATGCTGGATCTGGAGTCAAGAGGACCTGAATTCAAATCTGTCCTCAGACGTTTACTAGCTGTGTGATCCTGGGCAAGTCATGTTACCTTGTTTGCCTCAGCTTCCTCATCTGTTAAATGAACTGGAGAAGGCGATACAAAGCCACTCCAGTATTTTTGCAAAGAAAACCCCAAATTGGGGCACAAAGAGTGGGATATCACTGAAAGGACTGAACAACAGGTGCTTTTCATCAGCAACCATAAGCAAGGTGACACTTTTCATATTCCTTACATCTTTATTTAGTTGTCAAATGGTACAGATGTGGTCCATTGTTGAATATCACTTGGGAAAGTCTACTCATTCCCTATTATACCCTGATAGGGGAGAAAAGGGATTAAATGTTTATATACCTCCTACTATGTGCCAGGCGCTGTGCTAAATGCCTTACAAATATTATCTAATTTTATCCTCACAACAACCCTGGAGGGAGGTGCTGTTATTATCCGCATTTCATAATTGAAGAAACTGAGGTAAACGGAGGTTAAGTGACTTGTCCTGGATCACATACATAAATAGACATTTATTGCTACTTGATGCAATGGTCAGATCTTCCTGACTCCAGACTCCAGACCCAATATTCCTTCCAAAGAGTCCTCTACCCACCACTCACCTGGCCTAACTAAGCAAGGTCTCAATTTCCCTTAGGTATATGAAGGAGGCCTTCCATTTATGTATAGATGACCATAAAAATATTTTATATAAACAGGAGAGTAGGTGTGCATGTTGGTAGTTATTGATTTGTACGCAATCACATTTTATCATTAATATTTTTTGGCCATGACTTTTATATCTTTCCCTCCTTCTGATATCCTGTATACCAAGTTTAGCATGAATTTTTGTGGCCTCAATGAGCAAATATTTATTGATCACCAACATAAATATAGACAGTCCTATGAGGATACCAGGAATGTTGATGCCTAGAACAAACAAAGGTTCCCAATGAATGCTAAACTTGATGCAGAAGTTATTTTTAGCTAATTTGGGGTTAAAAGGAAGATCAGTTATGAAATACAACATCTTCTGTGATGGATGAGATGGTAACAGTGGAAGAGAGAGGGCAGAACTACTCAAGCTTCATGTTCTTTCTGTCTTTTTACCAAGAGAATGATTCAAAAATTGGGGGAGATAGAACAAAAATGGTTAAAAGGAATGGCTATCCCTCACAAAGGAAGAGATGATAGAAAGACTCTAGCTGCTCCATAATAAACTTCAGTCACCATGGGCAGATGGGCTGCTTTTCGAGTTCTCTTGTGTTGGAGATCCTCAAACAGGGAATGGATGGCCACTTATTGGATGTTTTCTAGTGAGAATTCCTTTTGGATAGGAGTTGGCTCTGGCAGTCACCGGGGCCCCTTTTAACCTTCTCATTCTAGAATTCTGGGGGCAGGCTTCCTTGAATATCCCTCATCCATCCATTCTATTTCAGCTGTCAACAAAATATCTTTCCACTCCTTTCCTCCCAAACTCCACCTCATTTTTTTTTTTGCTGATTGGATGGAGTGAAGAATATTGCATGGTTCCTCTAAAAGTATAATTTCATAAATATCATGGAGGTCTCATAATCAGTTACAGGTAAGAAGAAAACTCTTCCCAAACTCCTTTTACCAGAACAACAATGAAAGGTCTGTTTTCAAATGGAGATACATCTCCATCCCTTGTGCTCTCCAATTAACCTAAATATTGAAACATTTAGGTAAATAGGCAGATGTTCCAGGACCTTTTACCTTTGCTTATTAAATTCCCATCCTTCTTTTCTGTTTTCTTCATTGAGACAACTTGAGAAAAAAAAAACTTCCTGGGAAGGAGAATGGGGATTCATTATTCTGGCTTGTTATCAAGTGATGATGCTCTGAGACTGTTGATACAGTCAAACAGTATTTGTACAAAGTCCAATCCCTCTCTATGCATGTATATTTTATTGCTTTCATAATTTTAGTGAGGAAATAACTTGTATTAGAATAAAACATATATATGAGTTTTTCTGCAAATATAACATCTATGTGTACATGCATATCATGAATGCACGTGTGTATTTACTTACCTGTTTCACATACACATACCTATCTATAACCTTGTGGGAGGCTGTGTTATATTGTGAATAGACAATTGATATCAGAGTTAGGAAGACCTGTCTGAGTTCTGCTTCTGAGACCTACTGGGCTATGTGATCCAGGACAAGTCATGACTTATTAATGTCCAAGGTAGCCTTGCAAAATGGTTCTTGATTTGCATTTCTGGGGGGACTTTCCTCACCAGTGGCTCCCTATACAGATGAAATCACAGAAATGGACCAAATTTTATTTTTATAAGCATGTGCATGTACACATACTGTATATCAACAAACATGTATTTATTAAATACCTTCTATATGTCTAACATGATTTATAGTATATGATTATGTTGTGTATATAACATATGTTATTATATTATATGATATTATATAATGTTATATTACATATACATTAGTAAATGTATATATGCATACTTTACTTCCACTAAAAGTGACTCGAAGGTTCTTCACTCACCATTAACCTTGCATTCCCATAACTAAGGGCCCCTCCCTGTCCACAAGAATTATTATCTCATAGAGAAGGTAGCAATCCAGGAAGAATGATCAGTGCCTCTCTATCCTGGTGGGAAGATGAGACCATTTCTTCATAAACCTGGGTCCAGGGTATTGATGAATAAAGAAATATTATAAAGTTAAATTTATGCTTGACCTCTGAGTCCTTGTTGAACCTTGTTGAACTTACTTGACATAGCCTAGAAATGAGGAAAACTATTAGGAATGCCAGTAGGCTACACAGGGACCTGGATTTCTCATATTTATAAGGAAGCATCATCAGAAGCCTCTGCCCTTGAGTGATTACTTTCTTTATTTACTTGGGTCCTAGCTGTTGGCTCTAGTGGCACATCAACTCCAGGCTTGAAGCCTGAGACCCTGCAAGCCTGGAAGAACATAGAATCACTGAGTAACAGAATTTTGGGATTGGAAGAGACCAACCCATGACTGAAAAGAATCCCCACTATCACATACTCAACAGGGTGAGCTGCCTGTGATGGAAGACCTTCAAGAAGGAGGACTTACCACCTCCCCAGGTGAGCCATTCTACTTAGGGACAGATTTGATAGTTAGAAGTCGTTGTTTTCTGACATGAAGGTTAAATTTGTCTCTTCACAACCTTTTCCCATTGCTCCTAGAACTATCTATGGCCAAACAAACCAATCTGAATTTCTCTTCTTTGAAGAAAATTTAAATACTTGAAGATAATTATCATGTGCTCCCTGAGACTTTGTCTTCTGGCTCCAAGATCCAGTCCCCTCTACCAGTCCTCATATGATGTGATCTCAAGAACCTGTGCCATCGCCATTGTCTTTCTCTGATTGATATTCCTGCTTAATAATGTGCAATGTCCTTCTAAGTTGTGATACCCGGAACTAAACTTGACACTCCAAATGTGGGCTGTCTAGGAAGAATGTAGAGGGACTGTTACCTCCTTATTCCTGGTAGATGTACCTCTTTTAATGCAGCCCAAGATCACATGAGTTTTTCCTACATTATACTTCTGATTTGGACTCAGCTCAGTCTCCTAAAATCTCAGATTTTTTACAAATAAGTTATTGGACAGCTATGCCTCCACCACCTCAACCACTCTAACTGAAAATGCTCAAGTAGTCAATTTCTCATCTCTGTACCAAGAACTGACTGCACCCTCCAAATTTCATCCCAACCAATTTGGCTTAAAGGGCATAGGTCAAATATGGGCTATTTTTCATATTTATTATGGTGGCTTTGTTGTTTTTGAGTCATTTTTCAGTCATGTGTAACTCTTTGTGACCGCATTGGGGTTTTCTTGGCAAAGACACTAGAGGAGTTTGCCATTTCCTTCTCCCACTCACTTTACAGATGAGAAAAATGAGACAAATAGGGTTAAGTGACTTGCTCAGGGTCACACAGCTAGTAAGTCTCTGAGGCCAAATTTGATCTCAGGAAGATAAGTCTTCCTGACTCCAGGTCCAGCCCTCTATCCACTGTGCCACCTAACTGCTGGGTCACCACAATATCACCCCTCTAGAAAACATTTGCCATTAAATGATAAGGAAGACCAAGCATCTTTCCATATTTCCTGTACCCTTTCCCTTGCCCCCTCAAAAAACCCCACCTTCCAATCCAAAGAACCATGAATTTATTGAAAACAACTTGTAAAATAGTGACATTTCTTTTTTTTTGGAACAGATTCACTAGAATGGTAGATTGGGAATTGCCTCAGAAATAACGTACCTGTATTTTAGAAATATATTTGACAAAGTTTTTCAAGTCATGGTAGACAAGATGAACAGATGTAGGCTGGCTGATGATAATATAGTAAAAGGGATTTCTTGTAAAAATGAGTAATTTTAAAGGCTTAATAACACTAATCAATGCAATGATTGACCCCAGTTTCAGAGAATTGAGATGAATATGATCCGCTTCTGACAGAAAGATGATGGACTCAATATGAAGAATGAGACTTACATTTTTGGACATGGCCAATATGAGAATTTATTTTGCTTGGATGCATATTTGTTACAAGGATTGTGTTTTTCAATTCTTTCTCAGTGGAGCTGGGGTGGGAAGCAGAGAAAATAAATGATTGTTAGTTGAAAAAATATTAAAAATATAGAAATGGTTGAGCAACTGACCCCTTGAGTTTCTGGCAATCCAAAAGAAATTGATTATCAGATAAATGTTAAGCAGGATGAAAGTTTACATTGTAGTACTGCATGTCTCTCTTCCTGTCTTCTCCTATTCAGCATATTGTTCTCTGAGGCTCCTAGGAAAAGAAAGACAAAGTCATGGGACCATGGGACCATGGCTGCTTCTCAGAATACTTAAAGGATCATTTGCGTCCAATGAGATTAACCCTAGCCAAGGACTTCTGAAAGGATTTCTGAGCTACAAGGGTGGGGAGGTGCTAGTATCTGTTCAGGAGGAATGGTCGTATTTGCTAGAGAAGTGCTAGAGGCAGCATGGGCATTGTACAAAGAGGCTGCAGAACTTCTGACATTAATGGAATGAGGGGATTAAGATGATGACTGCTAATCCATTGTGTTCTGCATGAGTGAGTTTGAATCCTGACCTTATTAATTTCTCTTGAGAGGTATTGTGGATAGGTCAGGAAGTCAGGATTAGTCAGGAAGACTTGGGTTGAAATCCTACCTGGGACACTCATGAATTGTGCAATCTTGTTCAAGTCACTAATTACTCAGCCTCAGTTTCCTCATCTGTAAAATGATGAAGTTGGCCTCAAGGCCCTCCAAGTCTATGGTCCTATAATCCAGGTTCAAGTTTGGGCTCTACCACTTAGAAACCATGTGACTTTGGGCAAATCATGTAACCCCTGTAAGCCTTGGGTTCCTAAAAAAGGAAACTTTAAAAAAAGGGAACTTTCATACTCTGTGTCACAGGGTTGTTATGAAGAAAGTGCTTTGTAAATACTCAATCACTATAAATGTGTTACTACTTTTAGAGACATCTTAAAGTCAGAACTACAGAAATTACAATGCTGGGATATTTTAATTGATCCATGATTTCATTGGTTTGGATTCTTCCTCGGGCAATGCAAATTTCACCTGTTTAATACCTTCCCATTCCCTTTCTCAGACAGCTCCAGTGGTTTCCTATTCTTTCTCAGGAAGAAGACAGGCTAGTCTTTAAGGCATCAAAATCCTTTCTAATCTGCCTCTTACTCATTCTTCCAAGTTGATTCTCTATGAATCACCCTAATACACTTCTTTATATCCAAAATGACTTCCTCCAGAACATTTCATTTCCTGCGTCCATTTTGTTGCCTAGAATTCTCTATCTTTTTACTACCATCTCTTGGAACTCCATCCCCTTCAAGGCTCAGCCCAAGAGCCAATCCCAATATGAAGCCTATCCTGATTCCTCTAGTTGTTAGCAATTCTCCCCAACTCCAAAATGTCTTTGTATTGGTTAGCTATATATTTTCTATGAGTTTATCAGTATCACGTTGTTTTCCACCAGTAGAATGAAAACACTGGGAGGTCAGAGGCTGCTTTGCTTTTGTCATTGTATTTCCAGTTTTTAGCAGTGTCTGGAACTTAGTAACAATGATAATGATAATAAAAATAGTTAACATTTATTTAATGCCTACTATGTGTCAAATGCTGTGCTAAACACTTTATAAATATTATCTCATTTAATTTACACAACGACTTTGGGAGACAGGTGCTGTTAGTACTCCCATTTTGCAGCTGAAGAAACTGAGGCAAACAGAGGGTAGATGACCAAAGGTCACACAGTCAGTAAATGTCTGAGGCCAGATTTGAATTCGAGTCTTCCTAACTTCAGACATAATGCTCTATTAACTCCATTACCTAGTGGGCTCTAATAGGTGTTTACTAAGAGCTTGTAGAACTGAATTGAATTGAGTTTTTGCCCATATTTTCTTTAGAGGAGCTGCTTGATGAAATCCTTCATCAAGTTCTCAATATCTAAATGAGCAGCCTGCATTATAATCCCAGTACATACACCCTTGATGCTCCTTGTTTCCCCACTTCTTACTGAAGAGTTGTCTTTGGTAAGAAGCAATAACACTAAACATCTCTCTGTTGTCTTTTGGGTTACCCAGAGTTTTGAGTCTACTGATACTGTGGCATTCTATGTTTTTTAGCCACACTTTGCCTCCCCTGGAGGCTATTGCTATGAATGAGATTGATGTTGGTGGCTATCAACAAGTTGGGTCATCAAAGCTTCTGGAAAATTCCCCATTTGATCCAGTTCAATTCTTTCTAATCTGTTTTGAGTTTGGCTAATTGTGAGAGATAAAGTTCAGACTTCTGCATGATAGAGATTGAATAGTTATGGATAATGGTGGACTGAAAATATATATCAAGTAAGCTGAGGAGACTGATGAACTGGAGTTGTCATCTCTGTTAAGAAAATTAAAATTCAGAGAGATTAAATGATAATATGACCTGGGTTTAGATTCTGCCTCAGACACTTATCACCTAATGGATTTTGGATAAGTCTCCCTGAGTCTCAGTTTCTTTAAGTGTAAAATGAGAGAGTTTAGACTAGATGACCTCTGTGGTCCCTTCCTACTCTAGTTGTAGTCCTGTGATCCTATATTTCTCTCTGTTGTTCTGTTGTCTTTAAATATATATATATATATATAATATAAATAAAGTATATAAATACAATTAGTTTTTAGTTTTCAAAATTCACTTCCATAAGATCATGAGTTCCAAATTTCTCTCCTTCCTCCCCTCCCCTTACCCCAAGATGGCATGTAATCTGAAACAGGCTGTATATTTACATTCATAATAAACATATTTTTACATTAGTCATTTGTACAGAAGAATTAGAAGCAATGAGATTGGTTAGAACCATGAGAAAGAAGAAACAAGCAAATAAAAAAGAGCAAATAGTCTGCTTCTGATTTACATTCCAATTCCATAGTCTGTTGTCTTTTAAATATTACTTCCCCTGATAGAATGTAAGTTTCTTGAGGGTAGAGATCGTCTCACTTCTATCTTGGTAATCTCAGCACCTAGGACAGTTCTTAGCATATAGTAAGCATTTAATGTGTTTGTTGAATTGAATTATGATAGATAAATAGATGAAACTTAGCTATTTCTCCCAAGCTTGTTAAGATTGGATCTAATATGTTCGAAGGATGGGTATTAAATTTAAATAGTACAGGACATCATGGTACACACAAAGAATGCTGAATTTTGATTCAAGAGGTTTGAATTTGAATCCTGCCTGACACTTAGCATGTGAGCCTGGGGATCATAAATCTAGAGGTGGAAGGAACTTCAGGGATTATCTTGTACAACTTCTTCTCTTTAGAGACGAAGCCCAGAGGTGTTAAGCAACCTGTCCCAGGTCATACAGCTAGTTTGTAGCAAAGGTAGGTCCTCAGCTTCTAAATCCAGTCCATGCCTTTCCTTCTCTTTAAAACCTCTGAAATGTCTGCAGCATTCACCCTTCTGGAAACATTAGATTGGTAAATCTAAGCTGCAAATTGTTTGTAGAATCTCAATTAAAACCCTTATAATATTGTCATTCATAATCAGGCCACTATGAAAACAGGGCTTGCAAAGGGCAGTCCAATCATTTGAACTTGCGATCTGTGATAGATCCAAATATTCAGATGAGGTCAGTGGTCAGAGCAGAGGTGACAGTTTCGGTCAATAAAAGGGTTCAGTGAGACAAAATCTTTTTGTCTACATGGGAACAGGTTGGAGATGTTGGTTCTCAAGGGGGACTCCAAAGATTAAATTCAGCTGCATCGCCAATATCTTTGCAGGCTCAACAAGAACACGAGGGAAATGTTGGGTGGGCTGCACGCCACATTTGTGTGAGGGGCCTGCTGACAGCATGGCTGGGGTGCTCTTGGGTCAGCTATCCTGACTCCAGCTGAAGTTGAGTTTGATGGAAAATGATACAATGGAGAGAAAGAAAAGGGAGGAGGGACAAAGAAGGAAACTGGGATATTACCATTTGTCTATAGACTGATCTTTTCATCATTTCCTATATAGGAGGCACAGTGAAAAGGGAAAAGGAATTGGAAGCAGTGGACCTGGGTTTGAATCTCAGCTCTGCTACTTCCTGCCTGCAGAACCTCAGTTGAAGTCAATTCACTTTCCTTGGCCTCAGTTTCTTCATTTGTAAAATGAGGCATTTGGGCTTGATGACCTTAAAGGTCCTTTCCATATTATGATCCTATGGTTTCCTGCCTCTGACTGCATAGATTGTCCTCCATGTTTGGAATGCACTTCTTTCCTATCTCTTCCTCTTAGAATCCTTTAAAAAACAGCTTAGCTGTCTCCTAAATAAAGCCCTTCCTGGATCCCTCCTCCCCTCCTGCCCCCAGTCATCAGGAATCTCTCACTTTCTTGAAATTATTTTGTTGTGTCTATATTGTATTTACTTCTCTGTATGAATGTTGGATTCCCCAGTAGAATGCAAGCTATTTGAGAGTGGGAACTAGGCTATTTTCATCTTCATATTTCTAACTCACTGAAGAGGAGCTGGCACATTTTTTTCTTTGCACTGACTAGTGAAATTATTGTTGAAGGGAAATTCCAATGTGGAAACCTTTCTTAACAATGCAAATTGGCAACTTGTATGTAATTAATATACTTAGAGAGCTATCTAAGGGTATCAACAGGTTATCTCATTGTTATCAAACTCAAATAGAGACAGAAAAGCTATGTTATATTGTATTTTTATTTATTTCATTAAACATTTCCTAATCACATATTAATCTAGTCCTGACTTTACTTGGGTGTTTATGTGGCCAGCAGACCCTAGGTTTGACATCTCTGGATGGCCAGCCCAGATAATATGTGTCAAAGGCAGGACCTGAACCCAGCTCTGGTTCTTAATGATGCAGCAAAATCTTCCAAACCAGACGAACAGCACCCCTGCCTTGGAGGAAGCCAGTCAGCTTGGTCTTTTCCTCATCTTTGCTATGGCCATCTTCCATCCTGGCATGGACTTTGTATCCTTCTGCATACACCAACATTTAAACCTCCTCCTCTGAGACCTATGGTCAAACCAACAAGACCATTGGCTTTGGGAAAAGAAGGTCTATGGAGTGCCTACTTTGCGCTAACCATGCTTGTGACTTCTCACACCGAAATCCCCCTCCCTGGTCATGCTCCCTTATGCATGTGGTCTCCCACATAAAAAGCTGAGGTCCTTGAGGGTAGAGACTGTAATCACTGCTTGATGCAAAATTGTTATTGTTGTTTAATCATATCTGATTCTCCTCTATGACCCTCTTTGAGGTTTTCTTGGCAAAGATACTGGAGCAGTTTGTCATTTCCTTCTCCAGCTCATTTTAACAGGTGAGGAACTGAAGCAAACAGGGTTAAGTGACTTGCCCAGGGTCACACAGCTAGCCTGTTTCTGAGGCAAGTTTGAACTCAGGAAATAACTGTCACTTAATAAAGTTCTTTCTTCCTTCCTTCCTTCCTTCCTTCCTTCCTTCCTTCCTTCCTTCCTTCCTTCCTTCCTTCCTTCCTTCCTTCCTTCCTTCCTTCCTTCCTTCCTTCCTTCCTTCCTTCCTTCCTTCCTTCCTTCCTTCCTCCAATGCCAAGCAAGCTTTTGGCTTACTTAATGTTTGTTGAATTTAACTGGATATACTGATCAATTAAAAAAATAAGAATAGGAACTCAAGATACTGGAATAATATACATCATTCAGAACACTATATACTGGTCCCAGATGGGGATATTTTAATGTTAGCCAAGAATAGTTAATTAACCATAAAACATGGTGCTACTTGAAATTCACTAGTAAGCAGTTGGAATATTGTTAAGATCACACTTAGGAAGCTAAGGATGATTAACCTTTGCCTAGGTTATAAAATGGCCCATTGGCAGGTGGGTGCCACTGGATATATTACCTGGATACCTATTGGATTATTGAATGAGAGGTTTTACATGATGTTTGGGATAATGATATATATCTAGTTACAAACTGTTTATGACAAGTAGAAAAGCCAATAAAAGATTAATGCAGATTTAAATGGATTTTTCTTCTTTACTGGAGTCTTAGTTAATTTATGCATATATAACTCAATACTTGTGTATCTAAAAGAGACACCAGCTGATTATTTGTAATGAAGAGAAACGGCAAGGCAGAGAGGGGGTGGGGAATTGGGAGATGGTACACAGGTTCTGCCTGTGGGGGCATTTGTAGCAGGGGGATATTACAGCTGGGGAAATTTTTATTTCAACAGACATTTGGTCAGATGAAACTTGACCAGGTTTTCCTAAATCTGACAAATTATCTCCAGTGTCTGTGTGTTTCCTTTGACTGTTTCCCTTAGCTGGAATGCATTCTTGCTACAACATCATCATCATCATCATCATCATCATCATCATCATCATCATCTTCATCACCATCATCATCATCAATCAGAGTTGTTGTGAGGATTAGTAAGTGTTTGAGGCTGAATTTGTCTCATACTTCAAGACTTAGCCCACGTTCTGTCTCCTCCGTGGAGTTCTCCCTGATTTCCACACTAACCCAACATCAGCTGAAAGTGTTTCCTTATTTTACATTTTCTTTGTTTGGATTTTTCCTTTCTGGTGACTACACTTAATCTTCTATCACACAATGCTTTTTTGTGCATATCCCCTTAGTAGAAGTAAAGTTCCTTGAGGGCAGGGGCTATGCCATTGTCATTTTTGTCTACTCAGCATGAGGCACAGAACAGGAAACACAGTAGGTGCTTCATAAACGCTGGTTTAATTACATTGGCATAATTTGGTCATATCCCTGGAAAGAGCAAGTCTTCCTGATAAAGCTGGAGTAAACTAAGGATTTTTTTCTCCTAAATTGGATTTTTCTTAGGTCCTTGGAATTGGTAAGCAAGTTTTTACTTATTTTCCTAGATTTGTTTCACATTATTCCCCTTCACACATTCCACCTTCTAACCAAACTGCCTGTTTCCCATACATGATATTCCATCTCCCGCCTCTGTGCCTTTGCCTTTATGACTGGAATACTCCCTCTTTGTATCCATCTCTCAGAATCCTTCCTTTTCTTCATGAGTCAGCCCAAGTGCTTCCTCCTTCATGAGATGGTCCTGATCATCCTGAGTGTTTCGTGCTTTCTCCTAAGTACTTTGTACATCCCTTGTATTTATTTACCTGCACACATGTTGTTCTCCCCCAGCAGAATATAAACTCCTTGAGAGCAAGGACTATTTATTTGTCTTTCCCTCCCTAGCAGAGTGCCTGTAACATAGTAGCTGCTTAATAGATGCTTCTTTAAACAAAATGAAATGAGTTAATATGCAGGATATAGAGAAGGAAGGACCTCTGAGACAACCCAGTCAAAAATCGCCCATTTGACTGAGAAGAAAACTGAGGTTTAGAAGGATGAAGTCACTGCCAGAGCCTGCAGGGGGTAAGCAGCAGTTCAAGCTCGGCACTCCTGACCACATGTTTAGTGCTCTTTATTCTGTTTGTCTTACGTGTGTGTGTGAGAGACGGTGCAGGGGCTCCCCACAGAAAGAACCCTGTTCTGTTACAACCTGAGGCTTAGCAGATGACTCACATGACTATCTCTGGAAGGCACCCAGAAAACACACATGGAGTTGGAGCTAGGCATTAGAAACTGACCCCACCCAACTTCTCCCAGAGGCATTCAATCTTTCTGAAGGCTGATACTGTGTCATTTTTTTGTCTTCCTGCCCAAGGATGATTTTTATAGTTGTAGCTAGGTGGGTGAAGGAATAGGACACTAGCTGAAAGTCAAGAACTGAGTTTGGTTTTTCTTAAACACTTTGTAGCTGTGTGATCCTGGACAAGTCATTGAACCTCTGTCTATCTCGGTATCTTTATTTGTAAAGTGCGGGTAACAATATCACCTACCTCCCAGGATTGTTGTGAGAATCAAATGAGATAATATGTGTAAAGGGTTTTGCAAACCTTAAGGTGATACAGAAATGTTAGATGTTGTGGCTTCAGCTGATAGAATACTATAGTCTGATGATCTGACACTTTCTTCAGAAAGCAACAGAAACACATCATGGTCAGTCCGTCATTCAACAAGTAAGTACTTTATTAAGTAATTACTATGTGATGTGCTCAGAATAAACGTTGGGGATGCCAAGAAAGATAGAAACAGATCTCCCCTCAAGGAGCTGATATTCTAATGAAGAAAATAACATGCAAATAAAAAAAGTTAATAGAAGACTTATGTGGATGGTTCGAGCAAGCTGCACATTAAAATAAAGAACTACGAAGACAAATCAGAATGTAGATCTTGCATTTATTCTCTCTTTGTATCTTTCTGTCTTTTTCTGTTTTCCCCCTCTATCTCTGTCTCTGTCTCTCCCTCTTTCCATCTCCTTCCTCTCTTTATAAATAATGTATGTATTTATTATATATGTATTTATCCCCTTTACATTTACGTTGTATATATTTTATACGCACTTGCGTCTCCTGTTAGAATGCCAACTCCTTGTGACTTAGAGATTGTTTTCTCTGTATCTATACTCTCCTTGCCTCATACAGAGCCTGAAACAAAGAAGGAGGTTAATATATACTTGTTGGTGAACTCACTTGTTCGTTGTCGGAGGTGGGATTCAGATTCATGTTTCTTTGGAAACATGATATGATAAGAGGTCAGTCAGGGGTCCAGGTCCAACAGGAAGAGCAATCTGGCCTAGAAGGGCCATACTGAGCAGTAGCTCAGGCTACTCTCAAGGATCTAGACTTGCCTGAAAATAACAGGGTGACTTAGAATATACGGTCCTGGAGCCTCACAGTCTCCAGAAAGAAAGAGGCCCAGGAGCTGAGGCCAAAAAGGTAATTGCACCAGGAGAGGCAGGGGCAGTGTCAGTTGGCTAGAGAAATCACTCCAAGCAATCAAGGATGTAGAGGATGAGTCAAAAGAAAAGAGAAAACTAGTCTCTGAAAATAGAAATTTCCAGGAATAGTGAGAGGGGGGTACCAAGTCCAGGAAGAAGACCTGAAATCAGAGGGGAGACCAAATGAGGGGGAAATAATTTTCATTCAGTTTTGTAGGTGTCAAAACTGGACTTTTCCCCAGGGCGGGTAAGAAGGTACAGAAACACTCCTCTAGGCATGTAGAGAGACACAGAAAGGGGGCTGAGGGCTACCATACTTCCCAGAGGGAAGAAGAGTTCAGAATGGAGAAAGGATCTGTGGATTCTAGAAGGGATGAGATACCAAGAACTTTGCCAAGTCAATAAACATTTATTAATCACCTACTGTTTGCTAGGCACTGTGTTAAGTATACAAAAAGAGTCAAATGGTGGCCCCTGCCTTAGAGGCGTTCTAAAGGCATTCACAATCTAACTGGGGAGACACTAAGCACACAAATATGCACAAACAAGCTGCATACAGGATAAGCCAGTCAGTGTCTGAAGCAGGATTTGAGATTGGCTCTTCCCGATTCCCAGTCCAGTACACCCTTAGCTGTTGAGATCACAGAATTATAGTATCACAAAATTTCAAAAGTGGGACAGACCTCAGTGGTCATCTACTACAAGTCATACCTGAAAAAGGGTCCCCTCTACACTTCCTTAACAAGTGGGCATCCAATATTACATTTGGGAACAAAAAAAAAATAAAATTCACAAGTACAAAGTAGGGGAGGCATATATATATATATATATATTTTTTTTTTAGCAGTTTGAAAAAGATCTAGAGTTCTTGGTGGACTGTATGAGTCAGCAGTATGATATGGCATTGAAGGAAGCTACTACAAACTTGGATCACATTAAAAGTGGTACAGTTCTAAAGAATAAGACTATGGTAGTCCCTACATAATCTGCTCTAATCCAATCTTATCTGGAACATTGTGTTTGGTTCTGGGTACCACAACCCCTATCTGTAAAATGAACTGGAGAAGAAAATGGCAAAACACTCCAGGATTTTTGCCAAGAAAATACCAAATGGGATCATGGAGCGTTGGAAATGATGAAAAATGTCTGAACACACACACACACACACACACACACACACACACACGATAATTCTGGAAAATTACCTTCAGTTTGGAGCCTTTAAGTGGTCCTCATCCTCTGTTGCAAAGAGTGGGAGTGGGATGGGTAGAGAAATTCTGTTAAGAACTTAATAAAACTTTCAAATTCAACCAGCAAATACTTTAATACTTGGTGATTCAACGAAGACATGAGCATAAGGGAGGATGGTCTTTGACCTCCATTCTGTGCTGAGAGAGGGCCTACCATTTCCCAAGATAGTCTGTCCCATGTTGGAACAGCTCTGATCATCACAAAGCTTTTTCTGACATCAAGTCTAAACCTCTGTCTCTCTGTGATCTCACCCTGGGCTCCTAGTTTTGCCTTCTGGAGCCAATCAAAAAAGGTCTCATTTATTGGTTACATGACAGTCTTGCAAATTCTTGACCATGGCCATCCCGTTCCTCATGCAAGTCCCCCTTATACCCCATCCCCATCAAGTCTTCTTTTCTCTAGCCTAAATCTCTCCAGTTCCTTCAGCTGGTCTTCATATGCCGTGGACTAGAGGCCCTTCACTGTTCTGCCTGTCTTGTGAACGTCTAGGCACCTCACTAGTGACCTTCCTAAAATGTACTCAGCACAGACTACAGTATTCCCAGATGAGGCAGGTTTGACTGAGGGAGGGCAGAGTGCATAGCAGGATTGTCATTTCCTTCTTTTGGGACATTGTGTCCCTTTCGGTATTGCCCAAGGCCATCTTTTGGTTGCCATATTAAGGGGCCCCCATATGGAACAGCCCTGCCATATTAAGGGGCTCCCATATGGAACAGCCCTGCCATATTAAGGGGCCCCCATATGGAACAGCCCTGCCATATTAAGGGGCCCCCATATGGAACAGCCCTGCCATATTAAGTGGCCCCCATATGGAACAGCCCTGTCATATTAAGGGGCCCCCATATGGAACAGCCCTGCCATATTAAGGGGCCCCCATATGGAACAGCCCTGCCATATTAAGGGGCCCCCATATGGAACAGCCCTGCCATATTAAGGGGCCCCCATATGGAACAGCCCTGCCATATTAAGGGGCCCCCATATGGAACAGCCCTGCCATATTAAGGGGCCCCCATATGGAACAGCCCTGCCATATTAAGGGGCCCCCATATGGAACAGCCCTGCCATATTAAGGGGCCCCCATATGGAACAGCCCTGCCATATTAAGGGGCCCCCATATGGAACAGCCCTGCCATATTAAGGGGCCCCCATATGGAACAGCCCTGACATATTAAGGGGCCCCCATATGGAACAGCCCTGACATATTAAGGGGCCCCCATATGGAACAGCCCTCAGTCTTGTGCTGCTTCTTTTTCATCCTGAAGGGATGATGATGGAGGAGGGGCAGAATCCAAGAATCACAGAATTGTTAGACTGGCCATAAACCCCAAATGAGCTATTGGTAATCGAAATGTGAGACCCATGTCAAGTGACCAATGAGTGGAATATGTTATTGGAACAACTGAGTCATATCAGTCTTAGCTTGCTATACATGAGACCTGAAGAAAAAAGGAAGTTGATGTCTGGTTAATCAACCAATCAAGATGCTTTTCTATAACTGACTTTTATGAACCATTCTCCTTGCCAGGCAATGGGGTTTATAAAGACAAAACCAAAATATTCCCTGCCCTCAAGAAGCTTAAATTCTATTGGGAGAACAACATACAGACATTTCAGCTTTGTTTTTCCTGGGCCAGATCTATGACCCCATTGGGAACTTTTGGTGAGTAAATCTCTCTCATTGGAGACTGGCACCTGTTGGGCAGCTGAGTTTCCTAAGGCTGAGTCATTTAATGACTTGCTAGGGGTTATACAGTTGATGAGTGTCAAAGGTGGGACTTGAACCCAGGTCTTCCTGATTCTGCCTATGATGATACACTGCTTCCCAATATGCACAAAATACACCTTTATAAGTATGCACAAAGTACATACAAAATAATTTAAAAAGTGATTTCAGGGAGGTGAATCAATTGCAGCTAGGATCAGGAGAGCGCTCATGGAGAAGCCCCTCATGGTGAGCTGTACTCTGAAGAAAACTACGGAATCCAAGAGGCAAAGGGATGGATGGCATTCCAAGAATGTGGTACTGCCTGTGCAAAAGAATGGTTATTGGAGATGGAATTCCATGTAGAAGCAACCTCAAATAGGTTCATTTGGATGGAATATAGAATGCATGCAGGGCAGTAATGTATAAGAAGGCTGTAAAAGGAGACTGGAGTCTGATTGTGAAGTATTTTAAATGACAAACAGCACAGGATTATTTTATTCTTGAGGCAACAGAGAGTCTCCCAAATGGAGAGATGGCTCCTGTATTCTCCTCGAAGAGACAAAGTAATCAATGGAACTTGTTTTATCATGTGTCCTAAAGGCAACAAGAAACATTATTTCATGGGATGTATGATCATGATGGAGCAAGGCGCCATGAAAATACTTGAAGCTTTCACACCAACATCTTTTGCAGAAGAGGATGAGGAGGTAGAGAAAATAAAGAACTTGATGAGACTTTCCAAATTCAATCAATACTTGTTTTAACACTTGGTGCCTTCAGTGAAAAGATAAACTTGAAGGAAGATCATTAAAAAATTGTGTTGGGTAACTTATTTCAAGGGTTGTCCATGAGGAGGTCGTGGGATTTAGTTTAGACTAGGCAGAGGTGTGAAGAAGCTAATGGCATATGTCTCTGAGTCATGAATACTATCTTTGGGAAGATGGTAGAGAGATACTAGACATGGTCAGCAGCAAATAAATCTTCAAAATTAGATTGTTTATATTTTAACGGAGAAGAGATGAGTGGTTACCCACATGGGTGTCCTTTCTGAATCAACTGTCATAATCCAATCCAATCACTGGTTTGTTCGAGCAAAGATCAAAATCAATATCCAACAAGAAGAAAGAAGAAAAATGAGAAGATATGGCATACAATTGATGCAACTGCAACCCAATTCATTTCAACAAACTCTTAACAAAATATGGGCGATAGCTGACAGAATAGGGTATGTAAATCGATCACCATGAGGAGGAGACCAGAGTAGCCAGGAAACAATCTCTTTGCCAAGCAGAGAGATATAGAAGTGAAGGGCAAGCTTAGAATGTAAACTTATTTGTAAGATGTTACTGATTAGGATGATAAAAGATTATGAGTGATATTATCCCATAAAATAAGAAGAAACAGTGGAGAGGAAGAACATATTTACAGAAAATTTGGCCAGAGACCCAATTAAGCTAAAGTCATCCAAAGTGCATTTAAAGATAAAATTAGAAGACATGCAAAAAACAAAGGAAAATGGAAAAGATATATAAATTTTTTTATTAGAAACTCTTTTCATCATCAATACCAGCACATCCACCATAGTTGGATAGCACAGGCAGAGAAGGGTTTAGTGATTTGTTCAAAGTCCTAACAGTAAGTGTCTGAGGCTGGATTTGAATCCAAATCTTTCAGCCTCTAAGCCCAACCATCTTTCCATAATGAGATAGAAAGTTTCAACTCTCTCAAAGGATTCTGGATGGCATCCAAGAGGCTCTTCAGTGTCCCTGGGTTTCATTCAATCAATCAAATTTAAACAGGAGCACCACCTTCCGTAGAGGATCTTAGATCCATTTTTTGCAAATGTCCTAATCCCCGCTGAACGATCAGACTCATAAAGCCTGAGGATCCCTTGTCAGAATTAGGCTTTTAAAAAGTTAATTAATTAATTAGGTTTTTTTTCAACATTCACTTTTATAAGATTTTGAGTCTTAAAATATCCCCCTTCTCCCCTCTCCTCCAAATGGCATATGATATAAACTATGCATGTACAATCATATTAAACACATTTCCATATTAGTCATATTGTGAAAGAAGAATCAGAACAGAAGGGAAAACCATGAGAAATAAAAAACAACAAAAAACTCAAAACAGTGACTTCAATCAGCATTCAGACTCCATAGCACTTTCTCTGGATGTGGTTAGCATTTTCCTAAAATCATATTTTTAAATACATAACATAAAATATATAAGATTAAAAAAAACCATTGATATTAAAATCAGTTATCAATTTTTTAAAGTTCCCAGGTCCCCAGGTTAAGAACACTTGGTGTATCAGGAATCCTTCTCTTTAAATCTTTGCTGGATCTCCAATTTTTGATGAGCAGTTAACTGCTCATATTAAGCCATGGTTGATATTAGCAATCAAAGAGTGGTATCACTTGAGAAGGATGTTCAAGGGATCATATAGGATCCTCTCTGCATGGGAGGCACTTTGATACAAGAAACCTTCAAAGGGAATGTTTGTTTTTTCCCCATCTTTCTATCTAACCAATAGATAATGAGCACAGAAACATATTGTATTCTCTATATCTCTCAGTCAATTACGTAGCTGCAAAAATGTATGCTTCTGGAGAACATCATTTGTAAAAGCCTGCCTATTCTAGTCTGTCCCTTTCCTTAAGGATGCCTTCAGGATGAATATTGAATATCCTCCTAAAGGCTGTACAAAGCAAGGCATATAGATAAGCAAGGCATATAGGTAAGCAACTGTGGATATTTGCTCAGCTACCTTTTTCTAGTTGTGAAAATAACCTGGATGAACTCAGAAATGCTTTAAAATTAATATTTTATTAATTGCCTCAGCATCTATTTACATTTAAAAATGTAATTCAAATTTGTGGGAGACATTTATTCTGTTTTGAGAAAGAATGTTTGCTTATTTCTTATATCGACTTGCTGCAATGACTCCGTAGCCCGTCTCTCCTGCCCCATCCCCTCTGCCCTTGTCTGGGAACTGATCTTGTCCAATCTTTGTATTCTAAAGGTGAAGTAACTGAGGTCTAGAATAGTCAATAAACGTGTTCAGTGTGTCACAGGTATCCAATCTAACTCACTCAACTCAACAAATATTTATTTAGTGCCTATAAGTGGAAGACAGGAGATAGTGAGATACCATGAATAGTATACTACCTATGAAATCAGAAATATCTGGATTCAAGTCCTGCCTCCAACCCATGCTTGCTGTGTGACCTTGGGTATGTAATATAAACTATAAGGCTCTAAGTCAGAGATGAGTTTCCTATCTACATAAGTGGAGGGATTTTCTACACTGAGAGTGTCCCATGAAATCCTAGTCTTCATGACCATGCTCTCTCCATCCCCACCACTAATTGTGTAAGGTTCTTTTTTTTTAATTTTTATTTTTATTTATTTAACTTTTTACATTCATTTTCACAAAATTTTGGGTGCCAATTTTTTCTCCCCTTTTTATCCCCTCCCCCCACCCCAATACACCGAGCAATCTAATTTTCCCTATCTCCAATCTGCCCTCTCTTCTGTCATCCCTCCCTTCTCTTGTCCCCATCTTCTCTTTTGTCCTGTAGGGCCAGATGACTTTCTATTCCTCATTAACTGTATGTCTTATTTCCTAGTAGCAACAACAATACTAAACAGTTGTTCCTAAAACTTGAGTTCCAAATTTTCCCCATCCCTCCCTCCCCACCCATTCCCTTGGGGAAGGCAGGCAATTCAATATAGGCCCTATCTGTGTAGTTTTGCAAATAACTTCCATAATAGTCATGCTGTGTAAGTCTAACTGAATTACCCTCCATCCTATCCTGCCCCTCATTGTTTCTATTCTGTCTTTTGATCCTGTCCCTCCCTGAGTGTTGACTTCAAATTGCTCCCTCCTCCCATTGCCCTCCCTTCCATCATCCCCCCCCTTGCTTATCTCCTTCTTCCCCACTTTCCTGTACTGTAAGATAGGTTTTCATACCAAAATGAGTGTGCATTTTATTCCTTCCTTTAGTCAAATGTGATGAGGGTAATCTTCTTGGTTTTTTTTTCCCCCTCAGCTCTCCTCTTTTTCCCTCCACTGAAAGGTCTCCTGCTTGTCGCTTAAATGACATATAATTTACCCCATTCCATTTAACCCTCTTTCCTCCCCCTACCTTTCTCTCTCACCATTTACCTTAATTTCTTTTAAGATATGGTCCCATCCTATTCAATTCACTCTGTGCTCTGTCTCTGTATGTGTGTGCATGTGTGTGTGTGCGTGCACACGTGTATGTGTGTGTGTGATCCCACCAACTACCCAGATACTGAAAAGTTTTAAGAGTTAGAAATATTGTCTTTCCTTGTAGGAATGTGAACAGTTCATTTCTGGTAAGTCCCTTAATACTTCTCTTTGCTGTTTACTTTTTCATGCTTCTTCTCATTCTTGTGTTTGAAAGTCAAATTTTCTTTTCAGCTCTGGTCTTTTCATTAAGAATGCTTGAAAGTCCTCTGTTTCATTGAAAGACCATATTTTCCCTTGAAGTATTATACTCAGTTTAGCTGGGTAGGTGATTCTTGGTTTTAGTCCTAGTTCCTTTGACTTCTGGAATATCCTATTTCAAGCCCTTCGATCCCTTAATGTAGAAGCTGCTAGATCTTGAGTTATCCTGATTGTATTTCCACAGTACTGGAATTGTTTCTTTCTAGCTGCTTGCAAGATTTTCTCCTTGAGCTGGGAGTTCTGGAATTTGGCCACAATGTTCCTAGGAGTTTCTCTTTTTGGATCTCTTTCAGGTGGTGATCGATGGATTCCTTCAATACTGATTTTGCCCTCTGGTTCTAGAATGTCAGGGCAGTTTTCCTTGATAATTTCATGGAAGATGATGTCTAGGCTCTTTTTTTGATCATGGCTTTCAGGTAGTCCCATAATTTTTAAATTGTCTCTCCTGGATCTATTTTCCAGGTCAGTTGTTTTTCCCATGAGATATTTCACATTCTCTTCCATCTTTTCGTTCTTTTGGTTTTGTTTGGTGATTTCTTGGTTTCTCGTAAAGTCATTAGACTCCATCTGTTCCATTCTAATTTTGAGAGAACTATTAAATTCAGTGAGCTTTTGAGCCTCTTTTTCCATTTGGCTCATTCTGCTTTTGAATGCATTCTTCTCCTCATTGGCTTTTTGAACCTCTTTTGCCAATTGAGTGAGCCTATTTTTCAACGTGTTAATTTCCTCAGCATTTTTTTGGGTCTCCTTTACCAAGGTATTGACCTGTTTTTCATACTCTTCTTGCATCTTTGTCATTTCTCTTCCCAGTCTTTCCTCCACCTGTCTAACTTGCTTTTCAAAATCCTTTTTAAGCTCTTCCAAGGCCTGAGCCCACCCGACACCCCCCTGGGGTGTCTGGGGTACTGAGGCCCTGTCCTCCACGTCTATCCCTGATGGCAAGAATACGTTTTCGTCCTCGCCATCAGATCCGAATGTCGGGATCATTTGCACTTGTTGGAAAAAACTCTCTATAGTCTTATTTTTCTTCCCTTTTCTAGGCATTTTCCCAGCCGGTTACTTGACTTCTGAGATTCTTTTCCACCTCCGCCTGGATCCGCCCAGCTAGTGCTTGGCCTCTGAGATTCAAATGCGCTTTCTGCAGCAAGCTTTAGTTCTGGCGCAGGGGTGGGGGCAGGGCTGCCTCCCGAACTCGGTTCCCTCAGGGGCTTTCTGCAGAGACTTTCAGGAACGGAGCAGGTGGGGGTGGGGTGGGGGGCCCCGCCTCTTATGCTCAGCTCCCTCAGGGGTTTTATTCAGAGGTCTTCAGTAATAGAGCAGGGTGAGGGCAGGGCCATCTCCCAGGCTCAGCTCTCTCAGGTTGGAAAGACCTTCAGTATTGAAGATCCTACCTGCTGCTGGGGGATTCCTGAGTCCTGGGTCGCTGTGCCTCAGCCACTGCCCATGCCTCTGCCTCCGCCACTTCCTGCCCCCGTCTCTGCCGCCGCTTCCTCCCGAGGGGGCCCGAGTCACAGAGACGCTCCGCTCCCCTCCCCTAGCCCAGCCTTCTTTCTCACTGACCTGTAGCTTCTGTGGGCGGAGGGACTTTCCGAGCTGCCGGAGCTTCCCCTGGAGCTTTCCTCTCTGAAGCCTGCTCGGGTCAGCTTCTTTGGGGCTGTGGCCAGGGGTGGGGGTGGGGTCCGCTTTCCGGGGCGCGATGGACCCCAGGGACGGCTCTCCAGGGCTCAGTGGAACGGAAATCTCTTCCCCTATGTTTATGCACCCCCTGCAGTGATTCGGAATTTATGGGGATCTCCTTTTACCTCAATTCCATGGGTTGTGGGCTCGGAGCTCGTAAATGTGCGTCCTTCTACTCCGCCATCTTGGCTCCGCCCCTGAAAAGTTTTAAGAGTTACAAATATTGTCTTTCCATGTAGGAATGTAAACAGTTCACTTTAGGTAAGTCCCTTATGACTTCTCTTTGCTGTTTACTTTTTCATGCTTCTTCTCATTCTTGTGTTTGAAAGTCAAATTTTCTTTTCAGCTCTGGTCTTTTCATCAAGAATGCTTGAAAGTCCTCTGTTTCATTGAAAGACCATATTTTCCCCTGAAGTATTATACTCAGTTTAGCTGGGTAGGTGATTCTTGGTTTTAGTCCTAGTTCCTTTGACTTCTGGAATATCCTATTTCAAGCCCTTCGATCCCTTAATGTAGAAGCTGCTAGATCTTGAGTTATCCTGATTGTATTTCCACAGTACTGGAATTGTTTCTTTCTAGCTGCTTGCAAGATTTTCTCCTTGAGCTGGGAGTTCTGGAATTTGGCCACAATGTTCCTAGGAGTTTCTCTTTTTGGATCTCTTTCAGGTGGTGATCGATGGATTCCTTCAATACTGATTTTGCCCTCTGGTTCTAGAATGTCAGGGCAGTTTTCCTTGATAATTTCATGGAAGATGATGTCTAGGCTCTTTTTTTGATCATGGCTTTCAGGTAGTCCCATAATTTTTAAATTGTCTCTCCTGGATCTATTTTCCAGGTCAGTTGTTTTTCCCATGAGATATTTCACATTCTCTTCCATTTTTTCATTCTTTTGGTTTTGTTTGGTGATTTCTTGGTTTCTCGTAAAGTCATTAGCCTCCATCTGTTCCATTCTAATTTTGAGAGAACTATTCTCTTCAGTGAGCTTTTGAGCCTCTTTTTCCATTTGGCTCATTCTGCTTTTGAATGCATTCTTCTCCTCATTGGCTTTTTGAACCTCTTTTGCCAATTGAGTGAGCCTATTTTTCAACATGTTAATTTCCTCAGCATTTTTTTGGGTCTCCTTTACCAAGGTATTGACCTGTTTTTCATACTCTTCTTGCATCTTTGTCATTTCTCTTCCCAGTCTTTCCTCCACCTGTCTAACTTGCTTTTCAAAATCCTTTTTGAGCTCTTCCAAGGCCTGAGCCCACCCGACAACCCCCTGGGATGTCTGGGATACAGAGGCCCCGCCCTCCACATCTTTCCCTGATGGCAAGAATATTTCCTCGTTGTCGTCAGATCTGAAAGTCGGGATCATTTTCATCTGCTCAAAAAAGCTCTCTATAGTCTTATTTTTCTTCCCTTTTCTAGGCATTTTCCCAGCCAGTTACTTGACTTCTGAGATTCCTGTCCACCCCCGCTTAGATCTGCCCAGCTAGTGCTTGGGGTCTGAAATTCAAATGGGCTTTCCGTGGCAGGTGGGGCTGCTATTCAATGTGAGCTTTAGTTCTGGTGCTGGGGTGGGGGCAGGGCCACCTCCCAGGCTCAGTTCCCTCAGGGGCTTTATGCAGAGACCTTCAGTGATGGAGCAGGTGGGGCAGGGCCATCTCCCAGGCTCAGGTCCTTCAGGTGGTTTATGCAGAGACCTTCAGTAATGAAGATTCTGCCTGCCTGCTCGGGGAGTCCCAGGCTGCCGCCGCAGCTGCTGCCTCCGCCGCCGCCCCTGCTGCTTCCTGCCCCTGCCTCTGCCTCCACCGCTTCCTCCTGAGGAAGCCACGGAGACACCCTGCTCCCCTCTTGGCCAGCCCAGCCATCTCTCTCACTGACCTGTAACTTCTGTGGGCAGAGTGACCTTCCCGGCCGCCGGAGCTTCCGTCCCTGTAGCCTGCTCAGATCAGCTTCTATGGGGCCACGGCCAGGGCAGCGCTGGGGTGGGGTCCGCTTTCCGGGGCGTGAGGGACCCTGGGGACCGCTCTCCAGGGCTCTCTGGAACGGAAATCTTTTCCACTGTGTTTCTGCACACCCTGCAGTGATCCAGAACTTGTAGGGAGTTCTTCTTACATTAAATGCATGGGCTGTGGGTTCGGAGCTAGCATACAGTGAGTCTTTCTACTCCACCATCTTGACTCTGCCTGTGTAAGGTTCTTGACTAGAATTCCAAGATGAAACCAAATCAGTCCCTGGTCTCAAGGAACTTGAATTCTAAAGGAGTAAGAATGGCTCCCTGTTATCCCCAGGAGCAAATCTAAATGCTCGTATTTGACATTTGAAGCCTTCCCTAACCTGATCTCAACCTTACTTTGCAGCCTTATCACAAGTCACTCCCACTTTATTCTCTAAAGTGGACTTTTAAATTCCCCTCAGACATGACAGTCTTTCCCACCTCCATGCCTTTTCATGGGATGTTTCTTCTTCCTCGGATGCCCTCTCCTACCCCCTCACCTCTCTGTCTTAGAATCCTTGCTTTAATTCAAGACTCAGACAAGGCTTCTCTTTCTTCATGAAGTCTTTCTGAATCCCTCCAAGCCACTAGCGTCACCCATCAAACCACCTTGCATCTATTTTGTATTTACTCAAATGTCTACATGGTGTGTCCTCTGATAAAATGTTAGCTCCTCTAGGGAAGGGCAGTTTTCATTTCCATCTTTATATGGCCAGATCATGGCATAATGTCTTACCATAGTAGCTGCTTAATGAATGTTGGTTGGTTGATAGATCGATTGATATATGATAAGAGTCCGTTCTCTCTCTATGTCATTTCTAAACTTTTTTGCTGTGAAGAAAGGGGCTTTTAGGAGGGGGGAACATCTGAGAAAGCATTAGGCTTGAACAGTGGGAAGACAGCCAAGTGGTCCAGGACTTGGGTTCAGAAGGATCTGAGTTCAAAGCCTACCTCAGACACACATTGTTTGATGTGTAGCCTTGGGCGAGTTACTTAATCTCTGTTCTTAGTTTCCTCATTCATAAAATGGGGATAATAACAGCACCTACTTTGCAGTGCTTTGCACATCTTAAATTGCTCTATAAGTGCTAGCTATTATTATTGTCATCATTGCTAAGACAAATCACTATACATGGAGGAAGACCACTGGGCTAGGAGATTTTGTTTTCTAGCTTGCTGTGATGAAGACAAGCACAATGAAGATGATTCTGGTTATTCTAATTAGTGGATATAGTACTGAAAATTGAACATGCATCAATGTAATCCTTTGGAAAAATTGCTATCTAAAATACCATTGCGAATATGAGCATAATGTATAACCAACAGGAACAGATGCCACTCTGAAGCTTTAACAAGACAGTTCTCCTTCAAATTGATAACGGGCTATGTTGAAAAACCTGACAAAACCAAAATGTTCTGCCTATAAATTATAACGGCACCATTCTTGCTGTGGAAGTGAAGGTTGTGTCAGCACTTCCATTATCCCCCAGATTGCTATGGCTCAGAGCTCCAGCTTGCAGCTATAAAACTCCACCTTGGCTTGGAAATTGGCCCTGGGCACCTCAGCCTTGCACCACCAAATTTGAAAAAGAAAACTCATTGCATTGGACCCTTTTCTTTGGGTGTAAGAAAAGCAAAAGTGATCTGGATATATCAATAATAGAACTGGAAGAGATCTCCAAGGTCATTGAATCCATTCCTCTCATTTTACAATGAAGGAAACTGAGACCCAGAAAGGTAAAGTGATTTGCCATGAAAGAATATGGATGGAATAGATGCCTCCTCCATTTCCCTTGCCATTGCAAGAATGAAAATGGGGTCTGAGGGCTCTTCCTTGCTTTTGCTATGTGACAGTCAAAAAAACACTTAATTTTTCAAAGATTCTGATGCATATTCATTGTTCAGTTAGGAAACTCCCTCTATGGATTTAGATCACAACCATTTTTTTTTGGGGGGGGTATAGTCTTAGAGATTTGCCTGAAACTGAGAGGTTTAATCAAGAGATGCCCATGACTATAGGGCTAGTAAATATCAGAGATGGAATCTGCTTCTTCCTTACTCCTACTCCAGCACTCTTCATCTGGCTGGGCTCCATATAAAATGCATACCTCTGCTGACATCTACATGATGCCTTTCTTGATTCCTCCAGGTCATTGCACCATCTCTCTCTCAACTACTTTGTGTAGTTTTTGCATGTACCCTCTACGTATATGAAACTTTCACTTTCTCTGTATAGAATGATTTATACATTGTCTCACCCAAATGAATGTCAGCTTCCCTGAGGATGGAAACTGGTTTACGTTTTTCTTGTATTTCTAGCACTCAGCACCACGCCTGAGGCTTGTTGATTAATAGATACCAGTGTGGTCAATTGCAAACTTCTCCAGGGCAGGGAGAGTTTCACTTTTGTCTTTGTATCTCTACCACTTCGCACAGTGCCTGCTACCCAGTAGGATGCTAATAAATGCTTATTGATTGACTATAGTTATCTGGAGGTCCATCTTTTGAATATTAACATTTTTCTTCTCTCCAGTTCTACCCACCCTTTAAGGCTCAGCTTGAATCACTGCCTTCCAGGAAGTCCTCTTTGATCTTATCTGGGAAAACATACCCTCCTCAGACCTCACTGTAACTCAAGCCCCCAATCAGACTATAAACTCCATGAAGGCAATGGCTGGGTCTTTTCACACAGTGCTCTATGTACAGGAGGCTCCAGATATAAGTTTCTGGGCTCTGTGTTGCATGGTATGTAGTTACAATTGCTGTCTTGTTTGATCTCTCTGAGGAAACATGGTTTCTCTTAAGTCACAATGAATGTCTAGGCTCATCCCCCAATGCAGGACTTTATCACAACTTGCCCGGGTTACTGTTAACAGCTTCCTAATTTGGACTGCTGGCTCCCAGGCTCCTTTCTGTTCCGTCCTACCCTCAGCTACTAAAATTATCATCCTGAAGCAAAAAACTGTGTTACTTCCCTGCTTGGGAAGCTTCATTCTCTCCCTATTGTCTGGAATACAGGCATGCATGCATGCACACATGAATGAATGGACAAGCCTTTGTGGTAGGCACTAGGAATAAAACTGTCAAAATTGGGCTAGTCATTGCCCTCAAGGAGTTTCCTTTCTAACATTTATAGTTGTGGGGGCCTAAGCGGTGGGTTTGGGGGACAAATACTAACTCCTTAGTGCCATTTAAAGCCACTTGACTCCAGTCTACTTTTTGAGGCTTATTTCTTCTTATTAGTACATGTTCTAGCCAAGGTGGTCTATTATTATCCCCATTTTTACAGATGAGGAAACTGAGGTTGACACAAGTGAAGGGACTTTCCCAAGGTCACACAGCTGGTACATCTCCAAGGTAGGATTTGATCGCAGGTCTCCTGGCTCCCTGTCAAGAATGAAATCTGGAAAAGCTGGGTCACCGTTATGAACACGAATCTTTGTAGTCCTTGGGTAGCTATGGGGTTGCCAGCCAAGATGGCTTCCTGACTGTTTGCCTTACCTCCATTCCTCTTAGCATCCTTGGCACCTCCTGCATGAGGCCATTCCTGATGCCACCTCCTCTCAAAGTACATGGGGGCACTTATGGATTCGTTTGCTCTTTGCACATCTTCCAAAAGACCTCCAGCTTGAGGTCTGACCTTCAGAGCCAACCTTTTTTGTGGTTGTTCATTTTGTTTTTCTTTCTAACCCCAGTGCCTAGCATGGTGCTTGGCACATGGTAGGTGCTTACCAAACTCCTGGACTGGATTGCATAAAACTGCATTTATTAAATTGTTTTCTTTCAGGTCCCTGAGGGAAGACTCTAGAAGAGAATAGTCAGTGAACACATCCATGTTTTACTTTGGAGCCACAACCTAGTTTATTTTTTCTTAAAGGAAAAAAAATCCACCCAGACAGGAGCAAAGCACCATGGAGTTTATTAAATGAGTGAGGGGAGCAGGTGGTTGGGCCTCCCAGGAAATCCCCCTGCCTTCCACATCCAGAGCATGTTTCTGCCACTCAAAGCCATCGGGGGCTGGGAGAGCCACTGCTGAGCCCCCTGCCTTCTTCCAACACACAAACTCTCTGAGAAGGGAAATGGGCATCTTCCGGAGAGCAAGGAATAAACCTTCCTTTTCTTTATTTAAGCTAATTGGCATGACTGAATGGGGGGCCAAGGGAGTTATTGAAAGACTCACAGGCTGCCCACGAGGTGTTGGAAACATAGAATCATTATTCCATATGCCTGGATCTGACCTGCCCACGGAGGAGCTGCTGAAGGCTTCTAGTGACTAAAACAAGCATCTGGAAATTTCTGGAGAGGAATAATAGACATTTCTGTTGGGCTTTAGAGATCACATAACACTTTCTCTACACTTTCCCAATGAAATCCCACAAGAACACTAGAAGGTAGGTAAGATGGGCTTTATAGGCAATTAGGTGGTAGAGTGGATAGAGCTTGCAGGACTTGGAATCAGAAGGTCCGAGTTCAAATCCTACTTCAGATGCTTACTAGGCAAGTTCCTTAATTTTGCTCAGTCTCAGTCTGTCAATTGGGAATATGATAAGAATCAAATAAAATAACATATGTAAAATGCTTTGTAAATCTTAAAGTATCATAGAAATGGTAGCTGTTACTATTTTTCATTTGGGAGATAGTGAAACTGAGTGTCAAAGTCTCTGTATCTCTAAATGATTTCCCTGAGGTCACACAGTTAGGGAGTTTGAACGCTGACCTTTAATCAGTCAACAAGCATTTATTAAGCACCTAATGCATGCCAGGCACCGTGCTTGGTGTGGGTGATGCAAAGACAACAATGAGGTCGTCCCTGACTTAAAGGAGTCTAGGGGCTACCAGGCAGGTGCAAGGTCAGAGATAAGCACTTGTAGGACATACGCAAAAGAAGTATGAGCCTCCCTAACTGGAGGTCCAGTGCCACAGGCCCTGCCCAAGTGGAGGCTCATTTTACTAATTTCTTCCTACTTCAAAAAAATGAATCTCAGTTGTTCTTATCAGGGAAAGTCAGAGCAATAAAAAACCAAAAACAAACCCCATAGTTTTGTTTCTGCAAATTTTCTGCAAAATTCTAGAAGCCAAGGGAAGGAGGTATGGTAGGGAATCTTAAGTGTAAGCTGGAAGGGACCACAGAAGAATCTATTGCTATCCTCCTCACTTTACAAATGAGGAAACTGAGGCTTAAGGAAATGCAGTAGCAGTCATAGAATCCTAGTCTGAGGGCAATAAATCTGGGAGCTGAGAAGTCATCTAGTCCACCCCCCATTTTACAGATGAGGAAACTGAGGCCTAGAGAGGGTCTCTTGCTCAAGGCTACATAGCCAAAAGGGCAGTCCAGGGTTCAAATTCAGATCCTCCGACTTTGGGATCAGTGCTCTTTCCGCTGTGACATATTTCCAGGGGAGTAGAAGGAACCTTGGAGAGATGATAGAATCTTTATCTGGATCTTGTCTCTGTTATTGACTGACCTTAGCAGCAGGTTATAGAGCAAAGGGGACCACACTTGCTGTCGGAGGGCCTGGGTTTAAATTCTGATTCTACTATTTGCTACTTGGTCAATCAGTTAAACCCTTTGGGCTTCAGTTTCCTCATCTGTAAAATGAAGGGGGAGGAGTTAGGCCAGCTGTTCTCTCAGGTTTCTTCTAGCTCCATGACCTTCCCTTTCTGTACCTCAGTTTCTTAAACTGTAAAATGAAGGAGCTGGCCTAGATGACCTCTAATGTCTTTTCCAACTCTATAGCCTGTTATCCTTAAGAATAGGAAAAGATGATGCCCAAGGGGGGAAGTCAGTCAGTTGTGAATCAACAAGCCTTCATCAGGCACTTACTATGTGTCAAGCACTGTGTTAGACATTAGGGATGAAACAAAAAGAAAACTATTCCCTTCCCTTAAGAATCTTACTCTTTAATAGAGGAAACAGCATGTAAAGAACCAAGTCTGTACAAGATATATACAGAGAAGATGGAAAACCACCTGAGAGGAGAAGGCATCAGAAACTGGGGGTAGATGTACAGGGGCTTTGGGCACTTTTGAGAACAGAATGGATCATGCCAAGCAGGAGGAGGGGCAGAGGCAGCTATAGTCTGGGAGGAGACTTGAAGAAGGACTGAGAAAGAGGGAGCCCTCAGTATACAACTTTTCTCAGGTTCCATTGTCTGCAAAATGCCTAGGAAGGCTCTGAAATGTTCTCCCTCATTCTCTCTTTCCAAGCAACAGAAGTGAGTGGGGTTCCAGGTTGTTCTTCTGGCTACCACTAGGAGGTAGTGCAACATTGTTTAAAGCTGAGACCCTGGTT
This sequence comes from Bettongia penicillata ogilbyi, assembly GCA_023548195.1. NCBI lineage: Eukaryota > Metazoa > Chordata > Mammalia > Diprotodontia > Potoroidae > Bettongia > Bettongia penicillata. Next base: position 5,368,111 of record JAJHZJ010000186.1, read on the forward strand.
TGGACGTCTAGAACCCAGGCTTCTCTTCTTTCTGGGGCAGGTAGCATTCTTTGTGCCCACCCTTCATTCCCCACCTGAGAGAGTGGGTTTGAGGATCCTGGTCTCACCCACCCTATGTCCCCTTCACACTCTCCAGTCCTTCCTCCTTTCCGCCTCTCTTTCCAGACATGAAAGGAGCATCCGATTCAACTTAAAACAGAGAAATAAAAGAGAGAGCATCTCGAGAGAAAGAGAGATGAAAACGTGAGCCAGGGGCCAGAAGCCCACAGCTGCTCTGCTTGGAACCTGCCAATAGGTTGAGAACCAGTGACTGACAGGCAGCAGTCAGCAACTCCCTTGTTCAAGGGCAGAACAGCATGTCATTTAAAGGCCTTATGGGAAAAGACTTGGAAGCATGTGCCCAGGGATGCTGAGAAGCCCGAGATTCTTAGGGGATAGGGAGTCTCAGAGGCTTCTGGTCCCGTCAGGACCAGAGTGTGGTTGGATGGTGAGATCCAACAGATGTGGCCAGCCACAGTCAGCATTCCTAACTATTGTAAGTACTAATTACAAAGATAAAAATACTAAACATCATAAGTAATAGCAGGATAGTGACTCATTTCAGGATTGATTGTTTCTATCTGAACCCCATGGAAGAAGATGAGAAAAATGAGAATGAATCAATCATTCCATCAAGTATTTATAGAATGTCTCTTAGGTGCTAGGTCGAGGGTTCTTACATTGGGGTCTGTGAAAATTTTCTTTAAGAAAAAATATTTTGAAAACTGTATTTCAGTATGATCGACTTCCTTTAGAATTATTTGTTTTTCATTTTATGAATTTCAAAACACGATACTGAGACGAAGTCCACGGGCTTCACCAACGAGATCCAAGCTGAGAGTTCAACGCTGGGTACTTAGGTTACAAAGACAAGGAGAGGCACACACATTTTCAAAGGGCTTTGTTTCCATCTGGAGTCCAATGGAGCTGAGGAAACATGTGACATAGGATGGACTTTGGTTCAAATACCAGGCTGGGCATTTCACTGAATCATAGATTTAGAGCTAAAAGGGACTTTGGAGATCCCCAAAACACACTCCCTCATTTTACAGGGGGAAAAAAAAAAACAACTCAGGCCCATCTCATGGCCAGAGCTCAACAATGCTTGTCAAAAAGGTTTGACTGAAACTGGGGTTACACACAATCTATTTTATATCTGACATGCTATTCATATCTCATTTGACCCTCACAACAACCCTGAGAGGGGGGTTCAATTATGACCAACATTTTATAGATGAGGAAACTGAGTGAAGTGACTTGCTCAGGTCACACAGCTAGTAAGTATACAAGGCAGGATTTGAACTCAGGTCTTCCTTACCCCAGACTCAGTATTCTGTCTTCTTCACTACCTCTCCAGCTCTCAGCAGGGATAAAATCTGTGAGCCTGGAGTGTTTACCCCAGTTTTCAGGTGATATGCAACAGAAACAGGATTTGACCCCAGGGTAGGTAGTTTTGAATTCATTTCATGGTTCCACACTGCCTACCTTCAGAAAGAATTTCACATCTCACTCTCAGTATCCCAATATCTATCCCACTGCTCATTCCAGAGTAGGTTTTTAAACAGTTCCTGAACTGAACCAAATTGGATCCAGGCAAGTTTAAATTATGTTTCCTATGTTCTCTTTGAAAGAGTATCTTGTCTGGGTGAGGTGGGGGATTATGGTTGCAGAATGGTGCAAACCCTATTGGATGAGACTGCTGTGTGGGTTTGGTTAATTTTGCTGCACTGTTGGTTTTTTCATACATACAAGCGTTTACTTGGCAGAGTTGGGGTTGGGATTGGGTTTAAGGGAGAATACAGTGATACATAGGATTTACAGGGTGCTTTTATGATTTGCAAAATTTTTTTCTCAAGTTTCATAACTTTCATAAGTTATCTCATCAGATCCTCACAGTCCTGTGAGGTAAGTGCTATTCTTTTCCCCATTTTACAGACAAAAAAACTGAGTCTGAGGGAAGAGCACACACGTGTGTCCAGGTTCACACAGCTAGTAAATTTCTGAGGCAGGATTTGAACTCATAAATGATTGATATAAAAATAAAAGCCACCAATAAACCTTTTAATTTAAGGGGAGTATAGACAGGAAGATGATAGGAAAGTAGGAAGTGCACAAGGAAGATTTCTAACCCAAATGGTTAAAATTTTAAAAGGTTTTTGTGCTTTTATTCAGTTCTACAAGCATTTATTAAACTCCTACTGTGAGTTGAGGATAAAAAAATGGTGAAGCTAGTGAAATGCCTGGATTATAGAAAAAACTTAATAAAAGCTTGTTAAAATGCAATCTATTTAAAGAAGTAAAATCTGGAAAATTCTACTATTCAGAGTTATGGAAGAATATGAAAAGCTGAGGGTTGCCGGTGATGCCTGCCTTCTCTTGAATGCAGACTGGCTCTCCTGGCCCCCTACACCAGGCAGCCAGCACATGTCATGACCTTCACACCCCACCCAGTATCCAGGTGTTTTATCTAAGGCCATCTTGCCACCTTCCTGTAACTCCCTGTTCCCTCTCAAGTTTCCAGCCCCTCCTCCGATCCCGACACCATTTCTCCCTCTTGTTCTGGGTACAGTAATCATTAATGTCAATGCTTCTAGACAGAGTGTGCCAATCTTGTGTCCTATAGACCAACTTACCATCCCTGTAGCTCATTAGACTAAATCTCCCTTCCTATTGTAGGTTCTTCTTCTGCTGTGGTTGTAACCCTTGGCTGCTGGTTGCTTCTCTGCTTCTGCCAAACTAAGGACAGGCATTTCTGCCCCGTGCTGTGAGCTGCCACCTCATCTCAGAGGCTCCGAGGGGTCACCTCATTGGCCACATCGCTCTCCTTCACCTGTGGTCCTCCCTGCTCCTGACCCTGGGCAAGGGGAGGTCTATCATTGGGCAGCTAAGTGATACCATAGTGCATAGAGTGCCAAGCCTGGAGTCAGGAAGATTCTTCTTCCTTAATTCAAATCCAGCCCTAGCTGTGTGACCCAGGGCAAGTCATTGATCCTTGCATGCCTCAGTTTCCTCATCTGTAAAATAAGGTGGAGAAGGAAATGGCAAACCATTTCAGTATGTCTGCCGAGAAAACCCCAAGTGGGATCATAGAGAGATGGATATGACTGAAAAGACTGAACAATACCGTTAGAACATAAGCTTCTTGAGGGAACAGATGTTCTCCTTTTGTTGTGATGTCCCCAGGACTTAGAACAATGCCTGAAACAAAATAAAGAATTAATCAATATTTGTTCATTCATTCATTCAGATGCCCTTTATTGTAGGTCTTAAAGCAGAACCGAGTTGACCACTTATTGGACGTATTGTAGAAAAAAATTCTTTTTTCAGCATGAGCTGGACTAAATAGCCTCTGAGGATGCTTCTAACTGAGCGTCAGTGATTTTGCATTTCTCTCACCTCCATGTCAGTGAAAGTCCATGACCTCTAAAATATGGAGTCGTCTTTCACAGGCCAAGGGGGCTCGTTCCTGCTTGATCTCAATTGGTAGAGAAGGAAATTTCTTTTAACCTTCTCCTGCACGTCGCAGAGCAAAGAGTGGCCTCATTTGTGGAGCTGGGTGTCTGAGCTCTTTTGAGACTCATTTAGAGACAGACCTCTGGTCCCCAGTCTCCCCGCGTCCCGCCGTGGCCATGTCCCTGTGTCTAAGGCACAGTAAACAAACTGTCTCACTCCACCTCTGTGGTAGACTTCCCCTTGTCCATGGTCAGAATTAGGGAGGGCCATAGGTGAAGAAGAGTGATGAGGGCAATGAGGTGACCCCTCAGAGCCTCTGGGATGAGGTGGCAGCTCACAGTACAGCACAACTGTCCTTAACAGTTTGGTGGAGGCATAGAAGTCACAGTACAGGACAACTGTCCTTAACAGTTTGGTGGAGGCATAGAAGTCACAGTACAGGACAACTGTCCTTAACAGTTTGGTGGAGGCATAGAAGTCACAGTACAGGACAACTGTCCTTAACAGTTTGGTGGAGGCATAGAAGTCACAGTACAGGACAACTGTCCTTAACAGTTTGGTGGAGGCATAGAAGTCACAGTACAGGACAACTGTCCTTAACAGTTTAGTGGAGACATAGAAGTCACAGTACAGGACAACTGTCCTTAACAGTTTGGTGGAGGCATAGAAGTCACAGTACAGGACAACTGTCCTTAACAGTTTGGTGGAGGCATAGAAGTCACAGTACAGGACAACTGTCCTTAACAGTTTGGTGGAGGCATAGAAGTCACAGTACAGGACAACTGTCCTTAACAGTTTGGTGGAGGTATAAAAGTGACTAACAGCCAAGGGCAGCAAGAGGAAGAACTCACGTTTAGAGAGGGACTTTCTTTTCTTTTTATTTATTTATTTATTTATTTATTTATTTATTTAGCTTTTTACATTCATTTTCACAAATTTTTGGGTTCCAAATTTTCTCCCCTTTTCTCCCCTCCCCCACCCCAATACCCCAAGCAATCTAATTTTCCCTATTTCCAATCTGTCCTCTCTTCTGTCATCCCTCCCTTCCCTTGTCTCTATCTTCTCTTTTCTCCTGTAGGGCTAGAGAGGGACTTTCAAACCCAGCCCTTCACAAGCTGGCATGAAGCACCTACTATGTACCGGGTGCTGAGCCAGGTGAGTGAGATAAAAAGATAACAGCAAGGCTGTTCCTGCCCTCATGGACCTCATATTTCCTAGGGCAAGGGTCTTAACCTGAGATTCATGAACTTGATTAAGAAAATTACACACATACACATACACACACATGCACAAATTTTACATATATATATATATGCGTGTGTATGTTCATATTTGTTGGTCATTTTCAGTTGTGCCCAACTCTTCATGACCCCACTTGGGGTTTTCTTGGTAAAGATCCCTTTTCCAGCTTATTTTACATATGAGGAAAGTGAGGCAAACAAGGTTAAGTGACTTGTCCAGGGTCGCACAGCTGGGCCACCTAGCTGCCTTATGGGTTTTATTTTATGTGTTTTAAAAGATTATTTTGAGAAGGGGTCCATAAGGCTTCACCGGGCTAATCATCAAAGGAGTCCATGCACACACACACAAACACACAATACATACGTTAAAAAGGGAGAGAAAACGTATACATATAAGTATAGAGAAAATATAGAATTAAAGATAAGACCTGGGATTTTATTGATATGATGCACTCTCAGAAGAGGAAAATCCTTCAACCAATACAGGTTGGCACCTTCTCTACAACTTAGTCTTAGAGACTAGTCTAGGCAGAGCTAAAAATGACTTGCCCAGGGTTAGAGAGCTGGTAAGCATGGGATGGCTACACTTGATCCCAGGTCTTTATGGTTTAGATTTTAGCTCATGATCCCCTATCCCAGATTGACCCTAAGAAATAAATACAAAGGAATTTGGTAGGGCAGCTGAGGAGGTTCAGGTGTTTTGGAGTTTTGGAGGAGTCTGGGGAGTCTAAGAGGTTGTGGCAAGGGGGCAATGCTTTCTGGGATTGGGGGACAGATACCAAGATGGCAGAAGGAGTGTACTGAGTTAGAATGTCAGGAAAAAAACCAATTTGACTGGACAGTATACTGGGTGAAGGTGAGCCTTGTCTAAAAAGCCTGGAAGGGTAGGTTGGAGCTGGGTTTTAAAGGTCAAACAGGAGTTTTATAGTATTTGTTTCTCAAGGTAACAGGGAGTCATTGAGGATTACTGAGCAGGAAAGGGATTTGTGCTTTAGAGATGCCATATTGGCAGCCATGTGTTGGATGGAAGCTTAATGTAGTGAGATCAACTGGGAAGCTATGGAAATAATCCAGGTAAGGGATGAAGACCTGTATTAGGGGGTGGCTGTGTGAGTGGAGGGGAGGAGACTCATGAGCAAGATCAGTGGATTAGAGGACCATGAATGGAAAGCTAGAAGGAACCTCAGAGGCTTCTCTTCTAACCCACCCATTTTACAAATGAGGAAATGGAGCCTCAGAGAGTTTATGTGACTTGCCCAGGGTCACACAGCTAAAAGTGCCGTAGGCAGACTTTCAACCCAGATTCCCATCTTGGATTGATTTCACGATCAGGAACCCTACCCATGTTCCATTTTGCTTTTTGGACAAACAAGGTTGTGTCCTCTGAGCCTGGAAATCTTCCATTATGTGCATTTCTTTGGTTGAATGAGGGCTATCACCCAAATTCAAGATTTACTTAGAATGTCTATGGCACACCTTCATATGTATCTTCCAGCAGAAAGAATGATTCTCCCCGCTTGGCCTCAGCCCTTCCCTGCTGTGTAGCCACATTCTCTGAGTCCCCATTGGGCAGAGGGAACTCTGGGAAGTCCAGGTGGCCCCATTGCATGCTTTGCAATCCATCTTCATGATCTTTGATAAAAGCATGAGACCCAGGGAGGTAAGGAAAGCCTCACCCCACCTTGTCCTGAAACAGGCCTCCCCCCCATTCTAGGGACCATCCTTCCCATCCTCCGTGGTTGCTGCCTGGGTAGATTTTCAAGGACTGTGGCCACATTGCCTAGAATCATTCACTTGGAATGGATGGAAAAAATCTTTTCAATGAATGCATTTCACTGTGATAGAGACTTTCAAGGTAATAAACCCCACTTCCTATTACTGTAGCCCAGAGGAAGGAAGAATTTACATACATGGGTGGTGGGATGGGCTCTAGCATCATAATTGGCATGTATAGAGCATTTTAAAGTCTACAAAGCTCTTTACATATGTTTTTCAAAGTTTCTCTTCTGAGCCCTGCAAAGTAGGTCTGTAGGTATCATCAATCCCATTTTATAGGAAAAGAAACTGAGGCTCAGTGAAGACCATAAGCAGGTACCTCAGTGATGTAATGGATAGAATGTTGGAACTACAGTCAGGAAGACCCAAGTTCAAATCCTTACTTACTTGCTGTGTGACCCTGGGCAAGTCAGTTAATTTCTGTTTGCCTCAGTTTCCTCATCTGTAAAATAGAGGTAATAATAGCACTTACTTTCCAGGGTTTTTGTGAAGCTCAAATGAGGTATTATTTGTAAAGGGCTTAGCACAGAGTCTGGAATGTACTAGGTGCTATATAAATTCTGGTTACCATTAAAGTATTTGAACCTAGGGTCCCATTTGCTACATCTTGCTGACTTGTCTTAGTCATAACCATCAGGATAGGATGATGGACCTTGCAGAGAAAAGTCAGAGTTTAAGATGATGGGAAAATAAAGGGAAATATATCAGGCCAGAGGAGATCCATGGGCACAAACAGAGGGGGAAGTGAGGAGAAAAGAGCACAGATTGGAGTTTTTCCATTTGGACCCAGAGGGCAGACTCAGTAGCAATGGTGGAGGGCTGAGAGTTGCAGCGGGTCATTTTGGCTTGATATTAGGAAATGACTTCTTGTCAATGAGAGCTGACCCAAAGTGGCATGGACTACCACAAAGGAGGTGAGCCATAACTGGAGGTCTTCATGCAGAAGCAGAATGTCCTCTTGTTGGGTATATGGTAGTGGGGATCCCTGTTCAGAAACATGATGCTTTGAATGGATTCTGAGATCTCTTCCATTTTCTGGATTCCATGATTTTATCCAGTGAATGTTGATAAGAGCAAATCTTTAAAAGAAGAATCCATTCTAAAGTAGAGGATTTGTTCACTTCTGATCTCAAAGCTCTGTCCTTCACTCATGCACTTGTGTTCCAGTTTATGTTATGGTTGCATATACAACTTGCATGTTATCAAGAATTGAGCTCCTACTAAACTCCTGCCATGATTTATCGGTCTGTGTGTCCCTTGCATCATTTAGCATGGGACTTCAGAGGAAATGCAAACATAACTGTTTGTGAATAACTAACTATAGCGGGAGAAACAGAATCTGAAAAGGAAAAGACACATAAGAACACAAAATGATGGGAGAAAGGAAATCCTAAGGCAGGACAGAAATAAGAAGAGGGTGGAAAAGTCTCCTTCAGTGAAGATAAAAAAAATAACATGCAGTATAAATATTAATTGAGACAACAATGAAAAGAAATTACTAGTTGGGTAATTAGAGACAGTTAACAATTTGGCATCCTGGGCAAGGAGCAAGAAATGTGCCCTCAAATCAAAGTGATCCTTTAATCAAACACCACCATCACCACCACCACCACTACCACTACCACTATAGTCACTATTACTACTGCTGCTATTACTACTACTACTACTACCACCACTATTGCCACCACTATCACCACCACTACCACTACGGCTACTACTGCCACTACTACCACCACCACCACCACTACCCATACTACTACTACCAGTACAATTACTACTACCACTACTACTGCCTCTACCATAACCATCACCAGTACTATTACTACTACTACTACTGTCACTACTACTACTACTACTACTACTACTACTACTACTACCACCACCACCACCACCACCAATGACTAATATTATATAGTACTTCAAGATTCACAAGCATTTATTAAACACCTACTATATGTGCTAGTCTTTGGGTAAAAATAGCTAGAATGAACCTCAACCCCTTGATCTTAAGGATCTTATACTCAGTCAGTCAATAAATAGTTATTAAGGACCTACTGTGTGCCAGGCTGGGGACACCAAGAGGCAAAGGACAGTCCCTGCCCTGAAGGAGCTCCCAGTCTACTAGGGGAGATGACAGGAAAACAAGCATATGCAAACACTATAATCTCGGGCTGGCAAAGGCCACCATCCCTGGAGGAGCAGAGTAGAACAGGGCTAGGCTGGGGAGATCGCTGGATTGTGACTGCTTTGTAGAGGAAGTCCACAAGTGGGTGACTTCTTTGTTTTACAAACTGTTCTTGCTAAGTAGCTTCTGAAAGGCAATGTAGCTTATTGGTTAGATAACCTGCCTCTGGTCAACAAGTAATCAAACAAGCAACCAGCAAATATTTATTGGGCACCTACACGAGGATAAAAATGAAATCATCCCTATGTATAATCAAAGACTGAGTCAGAAAGTGAGAATGAGTAGAGAACTCCACCTGAAGTCAGGGAGAGCCTTGTTCAAAGCCTGCACACTAACAATGACTCCCAAGCAAGTCTCAATTCCTTTGAGACTTAGTTTCGTCCTCTGTACAATGGGGATACTAATAGCACCTACTACATAGAGATGTGAGGATCAAGTGAGACAGCGTGTGTAAAGCTGTGAGGTATTTTGTTGGCCCTAAAGTTATGACTGTGAGCTGTCATCATTGTCCTTATTACAGTTGGGTAATTACAGTAAGTAGAAAAATGATTACTTTTGTCCTCTTGTAGATCCAGTAAGAAAGAGCATAAAAGGACAAGGATCCTATTAAAACCCCCAGTTTACTTCTGCCCGTTAGCCCCAGCTCGTGATTCCTCCTCCTGCTCCTATTCTTCCTTCTTCTCCCCCCTCCTTAATAATTGTTTAGCAAACTGAATGAAATGAAAGAAATGACTCTAATTCCATTAAGAATTGTATTCCATTAGCAGCTGGTGCCCCTGGTCAGAACTACAGGGTTTGGAGGGGAAATGATGGGAGAGTGTGTCCCTATGTGCATGGGGGTTGGGGGAAACAGGGTGGGGATGTTCTATTGGACCCCCACCATGGCTCTGCCAACTGCTACCAGGGCCACACAGGAAGCAAGTGGGACACACTAATGACCTTTGAGGGCATCCCTGCAACTGCATTCAAAGCCCTATTCTCCTTACCATAAATACATAAATAAAACAAAGAGTAAATAAAGGAATGAACAGATGAATGAATAGGTAGATAGATATATGGATAAATAAGTAGACAGATGTGGAAGGACAGATGGATATACAGACAGACAGATGGATGGATGGGTGAATAAGCAGGGTCCCATTGTTCTAAGTTCACTATGTAAACTAGTGTGATTTAGTGGCCTAGCTTATAAAATCTAAACTTTAGGACGTATATCTTTGATAATAGGAGGGTATTGTGCATTCCCTTTCAACTTATCATCTGCACACATATACTTCCCCCGGAAGGTTACCAACAACAAGTTCCTCTTTTTTTTTTCTGTTTATGGAACCCCAGTTTATTTGTGGTGTAGTGTCAAGAAAATTGGACTTTGGAGTCAGGAAGGAGCTGGGTTCAAATCCTACATCTGCTACTGAACTTGCTGTGTTACTATGAGCATATCACCCCAGCCTCCAAGCCTCCATTTCTTCCTCTGGACATGGATAATTCTTGTAGGACTCTGTTCACAAGGTTTCTGTGAGGTTGTTGTCAAATGAGATACAATGCAATTCGATAAGCACTTATAAAGTGCCAGACACTGAAAGATGCTAGGGAGGTAAGACAAAAATTAAACCTTCCCTGCCCTCAAGAAACGTACACTCTTCTGGGGAAACATAAAAATAGCTAACATTTATATGATGTCATAAGGTTGCTAAGCACTTTCCAAAGATTATCTCATTTGATCCTTACGACAACTCTGGGAGATAGGTGCTATTATTACCCCCATTTTATAGATGAGGAAACTGAGGCAGGCAGAAGTTTAGTGATTTGCCCAGGGTCACACATCTAGGAAGTGTCTGAGGCTGGATTCAAATTGGAGTCTTTCTGATTGCCTGCCCTACTTTGTATCTAATGTAACATTCAGCACTATGGATACAGATACAGTCCCACCCAGCTCTCACAGAGCTGGGATACATCCATGGAAGAAAAAATAAATATGAAATATTTGCAAAGAATAAGTATAAATAATATAATATAAATGTAACAAAATACAAATGATACAAAAATATAAATTACATATAAATAAATAAAATCAAAGATAAATTAAATATAAAATATCTACAGAGCAACACAAAATAAATTTTAGGGAGAGAATCCAAACAATTTTTTGAGAGGGTCAGGATGACAATATGCAAAAGGTTTACAAACCTTAAGTTCCTGTACAAAGTATGTCCTGAGAGTTCATGATGATAATAACAGTAAATGATGAAAAAGCTGTGATGCCAAGGATGATGATACATTCCCCTGAAGTCAGTGCTGTCTTTAGGAAAGGTGAGAACAGAGTTTTAGCGAAGGGAAAAGGGCCACCTCTCCATCAGCTAGTATTTCCCACCATTTTCTGGTCTCTCTCACATGACTGGCAGTTGGAGCCAGCGGCAGGAAAGACCCTCATCCCCAGCATTTGTCACTGAGCTTGATAGATAGTATTCCCAGTGTAATGTCATGAATGCTGTTTGGAAATTGCAAGTCCATGCTGCCGGTGGTCTGGCCAAAAAGAATGAATTTATAATCATGAATATAAATTTCAGAGATAGTATCATTGTCAGCCCGAATCTGAATTATGGTTCATACGGGGAGTGGCTAGTAACTCAACGTAATCCCAATGACAATAGTTATATCTATCCCTTTGATATAAATCAATTGATACCCAGGATGGAGTAAGTGGGCAGGTCTCCCTTCTCAGAGGTGGAGTGTGTGTATGTGTGTGTGTGTATGCGCATGTGTGTGCTTGGGGGTAGGAGAGGTGGGGGGGGCGGATTTCAGGTATCTGTGAAATTGCTGACTCATGCCAACAGGCCAGCAGAAAGAAGCTTTGGAATTCTTGAGTTCATTTCCAGCTTTCTGGCCTTAAAAAGAGTGTTCTAAAACCTGGTCATCTAAAAATCAAGAATGATGCCCTCTGGTCTCCCGTGAGGGGTCTTTGGCCCAGCACATACCTAGGGCCTGCCTTTTAAAACTGGGAATTATTTACTAATTATGAAAGCGAGGTTCTGATAAGAATGACATCAACCCAGAGAGAGCCAGGGTGCTCCAGCAGACCTTTCTAAAATGCCATGAATTAAGTAGTATATCTTTCCTATTACTCTATATTGGTTCCTCCCAAAGGCAAGTGGCCCCAGGGAAAGGGAAGATGGGAGGCTGGGCACACCACTGAGCGGGCAGGCAAGGGGCTTTGAAAGCTCCCTGCTGAGGAGAAGAATGCAGAAAGATCACGGGGAGCGATAGCTCGAGGAGAAAAGAAGATGGTTGGAAGTCAGGGAAAAGTAATTTGGGGAGGCAGAGAGTCATCTAGTTAAACCATTGTTCAGAGTAATGAAAAAAGGAGGGTTATTCGGGAGTCTGTTACAGTAGAGAGTTTGTCAATCACCGGATCAGGGGGGCACTGCTCATTCAGCCAGGAGGGTGAGGGGCGATAGCCGGCAGCTTTTATTACCACGGAGCCTCTGCTTTGCATGGGCTTGTATAGACGATAGGGTGGTTAATAGCCATGCAGAGACAAGGCTTGCTTGCATCTGTTACGGTCCGGCTGAGGAGAGCCGATTCCGCCGCTGGCTGCCGGCAGGAATCTCTCCTGCCAATTAGACTCTCCACCCATGTGGTGTTCTGCCGTGGAGAATGGACCCGCGAAGTGGTCTTTGCGATTCCCCTACACATGGGGCGTAGCACGGGAGAGGTGGGAGAGCCAGAGCAGGGAACAGTGGCCACAGTGCCGTGGTTGGCATCGGGAAGGTTTGGGTTCAAATATTCCCTCAGACACGTTAGTTATCAAGTCGGAGGACTGCAGATTTAGAAGGGACCTAAAAGGTCATCATGTTACAGGGAAGAAACCGAGGCAGAGAAAAGTGAAATGACCTGCCTAGCTAGTGAATGTCCAAGCAGGACTCGAACTGCAAGGCCAGCACACCATCCACTATGCTACCTCGACCTGGGTTCGCCTCCTAGCTCAGTATTCTCCGTGTGACCTTGGACAAGTCACTTTGCTTTGATGACCTCAATTTACTCATCCATAAAATGAAGAAGATAATTAGGTAACCTCTGAAGTCTTATCCCCAAATCTATGTTCTTATAATAATCTTGGTGCCTCAATTTCTCCTTTTTGTAGAATGGAGATTAAAACAAAGTGCAGTGTCTACATCACTGGGTTTTTGTGAAGCTCAGATTAGAAAGAGTTGGGGAGTATGAGTCAGAGGACCTGGGTTCGAATCCAGAAAGTGATTTTTATCTGTGTGGCTTTGGGCAAGTCACTTCCATACTCTGGGCCTCAGTTTCCCTAGCTGTAAAATGAGACGAATCTCACTAAATGATCTCTCAGGTCCCTTCCAAAACAAATCAATGAAACCGCTATCCTAAGAATGTATTTAAAATACTTGGCACGTGCTATACAGATGTCAGCTGCGTTGGTTGTGAAGAACCTCCCACATGAAAGCACTGTCCCTATGAACTCTTACTCTCCTTTCCCTAAGACCCTACCTACTCTAATATATCCTCCACTCGACTGCCCATTAGAGGGCACCACAGCGCACAGAGCACTAAACCTGGAGTCACGAAGAGCCGAGTTCAAATTCAGCCCTAGATACTTAGCTACATAATCCTAGGCAAGTCATTTAACATTTGCCTATCTCAGTTTTTTCAACTGTAAAATGGGGATTATAATAGCACGTATCTCCCAGGGTTTGTGAGAATCAAGCAAGATAACATCTGTAAAGTACTTTGCAAACCTTGAAGTGGTATATAAATGCTACCTTTTGGGTATTCCTAAGGCTAAGGTCTAACCATGGAACCCTCTCGCTCAAGAAGTTCCAGTGGCTCTCAGTAGCCACTAGGGAAAAATGCAAAGTCTTCAGGCATTTAAAGTCCTTTGCCTCTCTTCCCCTTTGCACAAGCTGTGCTCAATGTGTGCCTTGCACTTCTACTTGAAGAATCCTAGCTTCCTTCAAAGTTTAGCTCATCACAGTCCTCTAAAATAGGTCTTTCCTCATCTTTCAGTTGATGTTGCCATCGCCCCTGGAAATGAACGAATAAAGCACTTAAGAAAAAAACCCACTTTGTGTGTGTATCTCATATATCATTTGTGTTCATGTTCTGCTGTTTATACTGATTCCTTTCAGTAGCACCCAAGCTCTTTGGGATCAAGGATTAATTTTAAGTTTTATATCCCCAGGATTTAGCACAGTGCCTGGAGCATAGAGCAGCAGGTATGTACTAAATTCCCAGCATCCTCCAAGTTGCTGAACTAAGACTTTTGAGACATCTTGTGTTTGTTGAATGAATGGCTAAATAAAACAAAAAAGAAATTAACATACACATCTATAGTTATCACTCATTATTCATTACCTTTTGCTGAGGCCGATCATCACCTCAATTATATACAAAAGAGTATATGCCAAATAATCATAACACCACGAAGAGTCAACACAGAATGTAGAGGTTTAAGGTTTACAAAGTCCATTTTTTACCTTATTTGAAATGACAGGCAAGAGGGATCATAACAAAATATGGAAGAAAACATCTCCGCCATGAAGCAACTGAATTTAACCATTCCCAGGACCCCTCCAGCACGCTCCCAACATTCTCTTCTTTGTCCGGAATAAAGAGACTTTCAAAAAGGTTGGGTCATGTTATGGTTATTATTTGAAATAGTTTTCAATCATCATGTTTCTAAATCTAATATGTGGGCATACATATTTATTAAACTTCAGAAGTTCTTCAGAAAGGTTGTGTCTCCTCTTCGTTTACAAATCTCATTCCCAAATACAATTCCAGCATGGCTCTCAAGGAAGTACCGTGTATTCTACAGAACGGTGTTTATATGGAAACACACATGTTCCCCATTCACTGGCTTTTAAGAGTACCACACAACCACCGTCAAGCTATTTCCATAATAAAGAATCCCTCCCTCCCCCCCCTCTCCGCCATGCTCCCTGCTCCTACTCCCACTGCCTTCTCATAGGAGGATGCTCAGTGGTGTCAAATATTTTTTGACTTTGATAAAAAATGTATTGAGGGTCAAGATCATCTCTTAATAGTTCCCACTGCTATTTAATAACCTGCCTCAAAGTCAGAAGATACAACCATCATATTGTGGGACTAAGAAGTATTAGGCACTACCTCCCTATCCATTGATGCACAGCTGGCCTGTCCGTGTTATTCCACAGTCTGTCCATTTCAAAGAAAGGCGAAAGGAGACAGAGGGTACAGATCTCGTTCGCTACAGCCTCTGACACCATCACTATCAATTGTCTTTTGCTCGTGCTGATCATCACCTCAATTATCTGGTGTCCAGTCCACCTGATAGGTTTTTGCAAACTATAACTCTTCTGTCGATGAGCATGGAATAATGACAGCTAGGGGCAAAGGGACAGAATACAAAAGAGACAAACCCAGAAGTGAAATAAATACGTAAGTCTGGATAGGCACGTGGAGGCTCTAACCAGGCATCCAGAGAGCAGGAAGCCAAAGAAATCGGCATCCTGAGTAGCCTGTATGTTGCCTTTGTAGACTCAGTAGGGGCTTAATAAGTGTTTGCCTGGTTGCTCAATTGTACTGAAACCTGTTTACATCAAGCTAAGTAAAAGGCACCCAGAAGAACAGCAGACCAGAGCATCTTATTTTCCCTTCCATTTCATCATTTTCATAGAAATCTCATAAGGGTTAACATATACCCCGTGAGGAGCGAACAGGAAGAAAGAAGCCAGGAAATTACGGGGTGGGGGTGTCATGGGAGTAATTTATAGGAAAAGAATTTTCAAAGTAAAGTTATAATAGGTTCTCTCTATTTAAGGTGAGAGATTCTTTTCTAAATGATACCAATTGAAATTCACATTCAAATTGGAATCATGAATCAAGGAACAGAGGGAAGCTTGGGTTCTGGTCAGGTGTGAGGAAGAAAGCATCTTCACTGCCCATATTTATACCTGCCTGCACTCCTGCACAGTGGAAGAAAATAGATTTGTGCATGATATTAATTGAACTTTTGCCAGTGTGCAGTTCAGGAGGTTAATTTGTAAAGAATACATTACCAATATATTTATAGCATTTAAATAAATTGGGATTCCAGTTTCACACATCAATAACACAGCTGTTAAATAATATTTTTATTCTATGTAAATTCTGCCCATTCATCTTGGTTGTATAATAAATGACTGTAATTAGGGGCCTTCGTTGAGAGGAAGGTCATTGGGAATCTTATAATTTCTCATTGGTGTAAAGAGAGAAAACAGATCTGTTTGTGATGAATGCATTCAACCTTTTGCATACTTTGGGACTTTGCATCATACATTAAAATGCAGTGAGAAATTAAGTTCTTCACTTACATAGCATTTTTAATCTAGCCCTGCTGATTTTTTTTTTGTAACTAGAGCCTTCTAAATGCTATCTTTGCCTTTCTCTCTCAAATCCCCCACCCCGTAGATTTCATTCTGTTCTTGGAAATCAATGAGAATACAATCCTACGCCTAAATCAGGTCCCACAAAACCAAGCTGGGTGACTATTTAATTAAAAAAATCTCCTGATGATTTTTAAAACGATAGACTTTCACATCCAAGGCGGGAAAGGGTGCAGGCTCCATAATCACTTACCAGCCTCCTCCTCTCCCCCAGTTGCAAATATAAAGGAAAGTTACATCACATGCTTCCAGAACATCTTCTCCCTATAGCAAATTATCACTTTCAGGCCACCAGGGAAAATCCTGAGTTGAACCAATTTTAATTTTTCTGAAGAATTCCCTATCTTTGGTCCTAACCTGGCCTTGAGTGTTTTTATTAGGGTGTGAAATGTGTTTTTCCTGTCTGCCAAAAAGGATTTTAGGATCTGTGTTCAGTTAAAAGTAACAGACCAATAAGGATCAACACCATGACTCGTTTAAATATGAATAAAGACATTTGTGGCTGAATTTATCAGTTATTTCTTCTGCCGCTGGAGTTTTGAACCTGATCCTTTTTTGTTTTTGTTGGGGATGGGGGTGGGGGGAAGAGGGTGGATTGAGAGAAAGACAAAACATGGAACTTTGCATAAGGAAATAAGAATAAAGATGATGGCGCAATCTTTCCTACGTGGTCCTGAAGATTTCCTAATCTCTAGGTCTTCTGAAAAAGAGGATCCAGGCAAAAGGGAATTCCTTTTAATGAAGCCTGGATTTAGGCCCATTTATTCTAATAAAGACTAATCAATCGGTGCCGGCAATCCAAAGGTCTAGTTCAACCTTGGAGGCAATCGGGGCTGCTTTTGAAGGCGCCCAGATGCTAGGAGGGCAAGCGCAGTTAATAGGCTTTTGGTCTACTAATCCACACTTCCTGGAGTGCTGAAGGAGGGCAATTTGGAAACTGTCTTAGTATAAATCTCCAGCAAGGCTGGGGCTTGTCCGGGGGGAGCAGGCCCCTGAGCATCGTCCAAGACATGCTTGGAGGAGATTCTACCCTTAATCCAATTTACTCAGCTGAGTAAGTCCCACTGCTCCGGCTTGCCAACAAATTAAAATCCAGCTTCATAAAAACCCCTTGAATTTGGAAGGTATTGGCTGGCCCACTAGCCTCGAAACTTCATTTATTCTGGCTAACTTCTCAATTATCTACCCAGCAGTGGAGATGTGTAAAAGTGCAAAAATCAATACAATTCCATTCCCGTTCTATTGGAAAGGGAAAAATTAATGAGACAGGACACTCTCTTAATCAGAAATAAATGTTTTAATTCAGATAATGACATAGTTTTCCCTCGCTGAAGGATGACAAATGCTGGGCTGCACCCCCAGCAGAAGCCGTTTCAATTTTATTGTAAATATAAAAGGTATTGATCGGGGAGATGTACAAACCCTATTGCTTACAAAAGCCATTCAGGGGGACTGGGAAAACTATTAAGCACTGGGTCAGAAATCGATAAACAAGGCTGAGCTATAGCAGAGGTCGCCCGGGGCTTCCTGGCATCTTGGAAAACCCAGTGGCAGGGGACTGACAGGCGCGTCTCTTGTGGAGCAATGTTCGGGATGAAGGGGGTCAGCTGGTTAATCTCTTCTGCGCCTTGACAGGACCAGGGAATGGAACTAATGCAGTGTTTGCCAGCTCCCCATGATTTAAATACATGCTGATTCACCCAGCTGCTGACGACTGTATGGGGAGGGGAGGGGGTAGTAAATATATTTACAGGGAATAGATTTTGGAAGGCAGGTGCAAATCACTCCCCTTCCCACCTCTTCTTTTTGTCCTTTTCTCGCTCTCTTCCTTAAAAATAACAATAAAATTCCTTTTAACAAACCGGTAGATGGGAGCGCGGTCTGGTTGGCCCGGCCTCTTATTAGAGCAATCAGAAGATAGATGAATGGTTATAAGGCGGGCTCGGGTGTGTGTGTGTGGGGTGTTTGTAACTGCTGACTCAATGTAATATTTCTCCTTTTGCTGTTGTAATTTTCCTCTGTGGTTATGTTGTGATGGAATTCTGGATGCCTTTCCTGAAGGCCATGGATGAATGCCCTCATTCGGTCCCCGAATCATAGATTTTTGTGCTGAAAGTGAACTAAGTTCCCTAATTTTACAGATGAGGAAACTGAGGCTCAGAGAGTTTCAGAGGAGCCTAGATTTAGATCTGGATTGGGCTCTTAGAGGGCATGGAACCATCTTCCTCACTTTACAGATGAGGAAACTAAAGCCTGAAAGTTCTGTAGCTTGTCCAAGATCAGTTGGAACCTCCATGAAGAATCCATCATGGCCCAGGCCATCCAACATCCTCATTTTATCATGAAGAAGCCAAGGTCAGGGCAAGTTCTATATTTGCCCAGGGTCAGTTGATCCATCAATATACCTTTCTTAAGTGTGGCAGAAAATGTCCTAGGGGCTGGATGGCACACATAATTCTACTCAGTTTAGCTCAATTTGACTCAGTGAGAGTTTGCTAAATGCCCACCATCTGCCAGATGTAGTGCTGAGCTCTAGGGGATACAAAGACCGAAAGAGCTCCTGCTCTGTGGGAGCTTTGCTTCTAAGGACAAAACACATTCACAGATACATTGAATGCAAGCTTTTTGCTGTTGTTAGTCATTTTTCAGTTATATCTGACTCTTTGTGACCCCATTTGGGATTTTCTTGCCAGAGATACTGGAGTAGTTTGCCATTTTCTTCCTCTGATCATTTAAAAGAGGAGGAAACTGAGGCAAACAGGGTGAAATGACTTGACCAAGTGTTATACAGTTAAGAAGTGTCTGAGACCAGATGTGAACACAGGAACATGAGTCTTCTGACTCTAGACCCAGTGCTGTAATCCAGTAATTGGGGGCAGAGATAGGAGTACGGTCAGCCTCTTGCAGGAGGTGGTAGAGTGGGAATTCAAACCCTAATTTTAGTCCTAGAATGCTTTTAATACTAACAGCCAACATTTGTAGAGACCTTGAAGATTTACAAAACCCTTATCCTCACATTATTTCATTTGATCCCCCAATAGACTGTGGGGAAGGGCAAGACTTTTCCATTTTTCAGATGAGGAAACTGAGGCTGAAAACAGCTAGGAACTCTTTCCAGGACATACACATTCTATCAAGTTTAGTTCAATTCAATTTTATCTGATTTAATTTAGCAAGAATTTGTTAGGGGCTTCCCAGGTGCTCCCGGCCCTGGAGGGGCTTCTCTTCAGGAAACTTGAGGCTGTGAGAAGAAAAGACTCCAGGTATAGCCTCCTTGCCTCTTCTCTGCGCTGGCAGGCAGAGCTGTAAACTGACTCATTTATTCATGTCAAAAATTAGATTGAGTTGATTCATTCAGGACTTTACAAATGACCACTTAACTTCATCCCAAGTCAGTGGGAAGCCCTTGGAGAAGTACTCAGAACAGATAGAAATTCTGCGGGCTGAAGGTTTTTTCCTAGCGTGTGGGTGGAATTTGATTTTTCTAAGAAGACATTGATTTGAAAGGTTTAAAGCTGGGTATTGAAACTTTTAACAACACCATTTGAGAAAGAGACAAAGCTCAGCCCCCACGTCCCTGAATCCACCGAGGGCTGCATCATCCTTCCTTCCTCCCTTCTGTTCTGGGAAATTCAGCTCTCCCCCTTGACATGGATATGATTATTAGACTGGCGTGGGTCAGGTTCCCCATCAGCAGGTGGAACGTTGGGCTGCTGAGGATTCCAGTTCCATCTCACCCCAGATAGAATGTCAGTTCCATGTCATTTTCATCCCTGGGAATGATTTGAGAGCTCGCTCTGTCCCCTGTTATTGCGGTCACTTGACCCCAGATGTAACTTCTGTCTAATACCATCATTTTAACAAAGTCGAGGGGGAGCGAACGGCCTGACCCTTCCAGCCTGACACCCACCAATTGGCTCCGCCGTTGGCCCCTCTGCCCCCTCCGTTCTCAGCAAATGAATGTTAAGGCCTCAATGAATTGGTTCGCATGAGAAGTTACCATTTTCTCATTGCCATGAGCATTTAAAAAAATTGAATCCCTCTCCCCACCTCAACCTCCCCTCTTTTAATATTTGGCCCAGTGGTAATAGTATTTTTCCTCTTGCATATGAATGTTGGGACAGGGGAGCAGCTCTCTGATAAAAAAAAAAAAAGGAAAAAACCCACCACCACCACCACCCAGGCCACAGCCATTTCAATTCCACAAAATGAGACTGTTTCTGATCCCCAAGAATGTTGTAGGATCACATATTCTGAGGTTGGGGGGGTAAAAAGAGTCTAGTCAAATCCCCTCATTTAACAGATGGGGAAACTGAGGCAGAGATGTTTAGTGACTTGTCCAAAATGAGCAAGTGGTAGAATTGGGTGTTAACCAAAGTCTTCTCCCTCCAATGCAGAATTCTTCCCACTGGTCTAAACTGTCTCTCCAGTTCCTTGAAGAACCTCCTTCTTCCTCAGTTCCCCCTTTCTCTCTACCCTTTGCCTTTTTAGACAGCTAGGTAAATCAAAAGTCTAAGGAGAAGTGCCTAAAAATGTTGGTGTCCTGACTCATCCATCACTCCCCCTATAAAATACAAGCTTCTTGGGGACAGGGCATGTTGCCTTTCTGTCTGTATCCTGGTGCCTGGCCTGGTGCTAGCCACATAAAAGGCACTTAATACATGATGGAACATAGTAGGCACTTACTAAATGTTTCTTGAATCCTGAGTAATAGACACATTTTCAGAAGGGTGAACTGTAATTCCAGGATCTCCAACCTTGTCCAGATGAGCTCTGCAAGTGGTAACCACTCATGGTTTATTGGTGTATATCAGAACTGGAAGGGACCTTAGTTTCCCACAGCCAACCTCCTTAGTTTTTAGAGGCATCAAGTAAGCTGACATTTATTAAGCACCTAATACACTGGGCTAAGGACTTGGGATGTGAGATCTGTGAGTTAGTCAATTAGCATCTATTAAGCCAATCACTGCACTAGCTTCCACTTCCAGGAGACTAGTTGTAAGATTAGCCATATAGAGCAGAATTCCTCAGTTTTGCTGCTTCTCGCCTGAGGTCTTTCAAGTCAAGAAATAGGATGAATGCCTCTTTTTATTGAGGGGAAACAGAGATAAGAAATTGCCAAGTAAGTTTTCTGAAGTTTTATGTGATTTTCAAACTGGACCAGTAGACCCTTCTCATATTTCTTTCTCATATTTCTCATGAGAGAATTGATAGTCAATGGGTGACTGCCCCAAATTCCCAGATCATGCTAAGACTGGCCTGCGGACAAACCTGGTGCAGCAGCCAGATTTCCTAAAGTCGGAAAGAACTTGGGGCCACAGGCTTGGTGATCCCACAGGCTTTCTCCTGTGGGAGGGGCTGCTCTGCAGTCTCTGGGGGATTGTCTACATTCAGACAATATTTTCCCAACATTTTAGGAAGAACTTGACTCTAGCAGTTGGGAGAATTCTAAAATCCTGGTAAGGGGAAGTTTTACAGCTTCCTCTTTGCTTATTTTTATGCTCATTCGAGACTCAGTTCCAGGCTGTCTAGGACTTTGAACCTAGAGCCCTAAGAGCCCTCAGAGGCTATTTGTTAGTCTAATCTTATGTCAAAGAGAAGGAAACTGAGGCAGCCAAAAAGTAGCAGAGTCAGTCGTCCAGCTCCAAATACCTTTCCCAACTACGTGAGCTTATGTGGGGAAGCAAGTTGGTACAGTGAATAAGGCACTCTACTTTGTGCCTTCTCAGGCAAGACCTGGGTTCAAATCTCCCTCTCAGATACATTATATGCTATGCCTCCGTTTCTTCATCTGTAAAATGAGGGGGTGGACTTGATGTTCTCTCAAAGATCCCTTCCAACTTTAAATCTATTATTCTACGAACCTCCCTGGGCCTCGGTTTACTCATTTGTAAAGAACTGTTTGAATTGAAGCATACTTTTCTTGATTTTATTTTTCTTGCCTTTTTTGGTTTGTTTTGCAACATGGCTAATATGGAAATATGTTCTGCATGATTTCACATGTATAGTTAAGATCATATTGCCTGCCTTCTTGATGGGTGGCAAAGGGGCCGGAGAGAGGGAGAGAATTTGGAACTCAAAGTTTTAAAAATGAATGTTAAAAATAAGTAAGTAAATAAATAATGTATGTATAAAAATTTATTTATATGCTATATTATTACATATTAATAATTATTATGTAATAGTAATATATTAATTACATAATATATCATATAATATTTTTAAAAAGAACTATTAGTAACGCAACAAAAATTCCTTGAGGACAGAGGTTTTCATTTAATACAAGAAACACTTTCATATTTTGTCTCTAGCACAGCACCCAGGACACAGTAGTAGCCAGTTCTTACATAGCACTTGAAGGTTAGGAAAGCACTTTACATATTATTTGGTCCTCACAATAACCCTGTGAGGCAAGTAGTTATTATTTCCCCCATCTTGTTATTCAGTTGTTTCAGTCATGTCTGAGTCTTTGTGACCCTATTTGGGGTTTTCTTGGCAAACTACTGGAATAGTTTGCCACTTCCTTCTCCAGCTCATTTTTACAAATGAGGAAATGAAGGCAAACAGGGTGAAGTGACTTGCCCAGGGTCACACAGCAAGCAGATTTGAACTCAAGAAGATGAGTCTTCCTGAATTTAGACCAGGAACTCTATCCACTGTACCACCTACTTTGCCCAATACCCCCATTTTACAGATGAGGAAACTGAGGCAGATAGTATTTAAAGCTCTTTTCCAAGGTCACACAGTTAGTAAGGATCTGAGGCTGGATTTTCCTGACTCGAGGCTCCGTGCTCTATCCACTGTACTCACCTAGGATGTGCTTAACATTATTTTTGAATTAATTAAATTTCATTTTCGCCTCCCTACCCACTAGCTGAGGAAGATACTATGAGTTTTATTATTTTCATTTTGCCAGTAAAGAAATGGAGGCTCTGAGATGTGGTATCGTGCCCGTACTCCCACAGCACTAGAGGAGCCCAGTAACAGAGCTGATTTTGTTTTCCAGTTGTCTCTTAGACTTGCTCAGTCATTTTGCTCCTGCCCACTCACCCCCTCCCCCCAAGATTGTAAGTGCTTCAGGAGTAGGGTCAATGGCATATACTTGTTCTGTATTCCCTGGTGCCCAGCCTAGTGCTGAGAGCATAATAGCAATCCAATATATACTTAGTGTTTTTTATGAAGAAAGGAAGCTTTTCCTCTCTATCTAGGCTGGTTTAGCCATTAGCCGCTTTGGAAGAAAGAGAATGGAATGTGCTATGCTATGGTGAGTTTCTTTAACGTTCTTTTCATTTCCCAAGTCCAGTTAGTTTGGGAAAAGAGCCACAGAACATTCTGGGACTTTAGATACATCAGCAGAGCTCATAAAATCTGTTTATTGCAGGAACTGTAGAGGTATGGACACCCTCCAGGATAAAAAGAGGTAGTGGAAATTTTGGAGCAAAACCTAGAAAAAAAATTAAACCTGTTTTCATATTGAGAAAATGTCACCACCAATATCTTTGTTACATAAATAATTGATATTTAATATTTTTGAAGGGAAAATAGTACCCTCGTTCCCTAGCACCTTGAATCTCTCATGAAGCCCCTACTCATAAGTCATAGAACACTACCTGCTCCATGGAACACAGCTAGGGAAACACAGCTGTGTGGTCCAGCCCTCTACAGGGCCTCCTCACATACAAACTATTTGAGCATTTTCAAGTGAGTTAGATGGAATACTGCAGAGTTAAAGGTACCTCAATCTGCTTAGCTGTTCCCCAATCAATAGGCATCCACTGAAATTTTAAATCATATACATTTTAGAAAGGTTTCCCCATCATAATTTAATTCATAAACATGGAAGGATTAAGCTTAATTTGAGGGGGAGTTCTGAATGCTTCTTTTGGGGTTCCTGTTTAAATCTATCCTTTAGCTTAACAATGTCCTTCCTAACTGTGGTCCCTGAACACGAACTGAACACATATAGAACACAAATACTGTGAACGGGGTCTAGTATGGGCAGAATATAGTGGGATGGTCACTTCCTTAATCTTGGGAGCTTTGTCTCCCTTAACTCATCCCAAGATGGCCTTCATTCAATTTCATATTGCCACCTCACACAGAACTTGCGTTTTATTCAAACCCTTGCATCTTCTTTAGACAAACTTCTAAAATTCTTTTCCATTTCTTTCCCTGTTTTCCAGCCTCACACACATATGTACACACACATACATATATACATATACGTGTGTGTGTATATATAAATATATAAAACAGGGGCAACTATGTGGAACAATGGATAGAGCACTGAGCTTGGAGTCAGGATGACTCTTCTTCCTGAGTTCAATTCCAACCTCAGAAACTTACTAGCTGTGTGACCCTGTGCAAGTCACTTCACCCTGTTTGCCTCAGTTTCCTCAACTGTAAAATGAACTCAAGGAAACGGCATAACCACTCAGTTTCTCTGCCAAGACAACCCCAAATGAGAGCATAAAGAGTCATACAGGACAACTCAACGATAATTATATATACATATATATATATTTAATATGTATATGTATATGCACACACATGTGCATGTATATAACAACAACTCAGTAACTATAGATAATGAAGAGAAGCTAAATCATTAGCTATGATTTAACAATTGGGACTTGGAGATTTTTATTAAAATTATGCAGTTGAGAAAGATTTAAAGAATGAGTCACAAAAGAAAGTCTGGGTTTCTCTAAAGAGATAAGACATGGAAACTTGCCCTCTGGCCATCTTGTGCCGCGCTGCACTCCACATTTCCTATTGGCCCTTCCCCCACCCCCCCCAACTTTGGAAACAGTAATGAAATTAACATTGCCATTCCTGGAAAAGTTTGTGTCAATCAGTCAATTACTTTATAAGTCCAATCGCCATCCCTGTGATTCCCAGTCCAAAATATCTCCAAAACCTTTCTGAGATTGTATGTATCATATTCCCTAATTAGAATGTAAACTGACTGAGGGCAGCTTTGTTTTTTTGTGTCTGTTTCCCTGATTCTTAGCATAATGCCTTTCGTTCATTCATTCAAAATTCTTCATAGACCTGAAGACTTTATGATATGTCAACCAGTTTATTGATTCCTTTTTCTACCTATCCTAACATGTCTCAAAGCCAAGATTCTTTATGAATTTATCATATCTAAAGATGGAATAGACTAAGCATACTCTGTATTTCTTTTGCCCATGAGGTCACCTCTGTTCCAGATACTATGACATCTCATGGCTTGAAGAATCACTAGAAGATTATCATTGTTTAAAAGATGAGCCTATACTTCAGGGAGCAATCTGAGAATCTTAAAAGCATCACACCACTTTCCAGAAGCAATCCAGACCTCTCATTGCCTTCTGTTAAACTCTAGGGCCATTTTACCGACCATTTGCAGTGTCTGTCCAAGATTTACATGCTGATGAACCAGCTAAGTGGACAGCAGTCCACTACATATCAGATCCAGCTACATAACTTAGGCATTTTTTATCCCCTTAATTTTTCTTGTGCAGATAATTAGGTTGGAACCTTCTGAATGGTTGGGGTTCTCATTTAACAGATTCTCTAGTAATACAAGAGTCAGTCAACATAACATGGCCCGAGGAACATCTTGAAGGTTTAACATAGCACTATTTCAGTTTTGCATTTTCATCTCCAGAGGTTTACATCTCATTGGTACATAATAAGTGCTGATTTATTAATTAAGCTGTTGAGAATCCATTGAGCTTTTGAACCTTGCTACAATCCTCAGGATTACATCTAGTGAACATTCTTCTTTCTAGTTTATGTATCTAGAGGTAGCTAGGTGATGCAGCAGATAAACTTACAGACAGGAAGACCTGAATTCCAATCCAGTTTCAAGAACTTGCTGGTTATATGACTCTGGATAGCTCACTTAACCTTTCTCAGCCTCAGTTTCTTCTTCTGTAATATGGATAATAATAGCACTCACTTCTTGCAGTTGTGAGAATCGAAGGAGCCAAGATATGTAAAGTGCTTTGAAAACCTTGGAGTGTTATGTAAATGCTAGCTGTAATGATTACTAACTCATGGAATGAACTTGCCTGCAGTTTTATCTGCCGGTAGATGACCTTCTAGAAGGACTGTGGCATTGTCTACGGAGAGTGCAGGATGTAGACTCAAGAGACATGTGTTCAAATTCCATCCCAATAATAACTGGCACCACAATTGTTTAATGTTGTTTCCCCATGAGACTATGAGCTCCCTGAAGGCAGGGATTGTCTTTTGTCTTCCTAGTTTTTAACACAGTGCTTGGCACATAGCAGGCACTTAATAAATACTTGTTCATTTGACTTGAAAGGCATGGAGGCCCCTACTTATGGAGTCCAATGCAGAGCCATGGGTTACACACATAGTAGTCGAAGTGCTGGGCTTGAAGTCAGGAACCTTGGGTTCAAATATACCTCTGATACTTACTCAGCATGTGACGCTGGGTGAATCACTTTCTATTCCTGAGCATCAGTTTCCTCAGCTGTAAAATGAGGTTTGACCGCATGGGGCCACACAGCTCTCCCTGTGTGATCCTACGGTCCTGGGGGGCCCTTGAAAGGATCCAGGGTGCATGCCCCTCCATGTGCAGGCTCTCCATCCTCCTTCCACACATGAACTTGTCATCCCTATTCCAGCTCCTGAAAGCTTGCACAAAATAAAAAAAATAAGGAATCAGTCTTATCTATTTAGAAGCTCCATATTTAGGATTACTATAAAAAGTGGTGGCTGCCAGCCATGAGGGGCAATGGCAGATTCTATAGATTTTCTAACATAAGTAACAGTCCTGGGGACACAATAGACCCGAGATGGGGCCCTGGACTATGTCTCACTGCCCGGTCCAAATGAGCAGAAGAGATGCCTTCCTCCTCCGTCATTTGGGAACTCCTTTTCATGGTTTACAAACCTTCCTCCTCCTCATTTACAGAGTCATGATATGGGAAGGTAGGAGGGAAAGCCACATGATGTGGAGATGCCTATTTACTCAGGTGACATTGATGGGGCCAAGTGTCACCTTCACAGAAGCACTCTGCCACCTCCGCTGCTCTGATAGCTTGTTCAGAGTCCCTCCCCAGCAGACAGAACATGCTGTTCCTTATTTACAAGGGGCTGAGCTATTATCCGTATTTAGATAGAAATTCAAGGACAATGCGCCGTTAAAATGCCCCCAGTGCATTATCTTCTCTATTTGCTAACAAGCTGTTCTGGTGGTTGGTTTTAAAACAGGACAAACAGGAAAAATGAAACTTCCCATGGGGAGTTAGACTTACCGCAAGTCCCTCTGGGTCTCAGGGGTATTGGCAGCCCCATAGAAAATAAAATAGCCTGAAGACATGAAAGAAAATATCCCCTGGGCTCTTTTAATTAGTCTAAAGCCCTCATTGTGTTGGTTCATAAGAGTAGCAAAAGGTGCCCTCATCTAGGTATCCAAGGAGTCTTCTCTCATTAAGGGATGCCACTTTTAGTTTCAAGCAGACTAGGTTCAGTACCAGGGAAATCTGACCTCTAGGGGGGAGGAGGATCCGGTTCTCATTGTCTCTTTGTGCCCACCCTAAAACTCCAGGGTAAATCACTTAACTCTTAGATTTGGCTCAAAGGTAGGACTTCCTCAAAAGGAATCAATAGGCTCCAAAGTCTCTTTTAGAAAGCTACTCAATGTATAAGATTAGTCAGGTATAGGACAGCTATTTATTTTCTGCACAGTAAAGGCTTAAGAGGAATCACAAGAGAACATTGATAAAGATTTAAAAAGTGATCATGTAGGCTATGTAAACAGTGAAGATATTTACCCCAAATCTACTTTCCCAGAACAGGTCAGGTCCCTAGAAGGCATCTAGATGCATCTGTCCCTCAGGATTATAGGGAGTGCCTTGAGAGGTTGGACTGGTTTTACAATATTATTGGCTTGACTCCCCCTTTTTGGTGTGTTCTCCTTAATATCAATAACCAGTGATGACTCTTCTAACATAATCTGCCAGTGTGAGTTAGTATCTTTTCAATATCATTGATAACCAATTAACATCAATTAGCTTTTTACAAAAGAATATTTCCTGAAAAGATAGAGCAAGAGTAGAAGTACCATTAGACTCCAAAGGACAGAGCACACTCTTCCTTTGGTTTCCTTGCTCCTTAATAATATTGGCACAGTCCAGCCATGAGCATTGAATGTTCCTTTACCTATGTAAATTGTAATTTATTTCTTTAAGGAGAACTTTGTAATTGCATCTGTACAAATATGTTATGGTTAATATTCTTCTAATGATGTCATGTGAGAAATAATCCATTTGGCTCCCAATCTATTCCCATCATTATTAATCAGTTTCATATGATTCCATAGGGGTAGTGATTATAAGTTCTGTATATTAGTCCCAGAGCTGTGAGCTGCAGATTGTGAAATCACTTGCTGAATCATAGGAAACTAAGTAGAAAACCTCCATCCTTACATTTACTTGTTGTGGTGACCAATCTCAGTGTGTCAAAGGTAATTCAATGACATGGAAAGCCCCCCAACTTATTTTTGTGCTTTTGGACCATTCACTCTTGTCCAGCATGAATAGGTGACTATCTTATGACCACTTAGTGGAGATGTTCCATGCTTCACCCAATCTGAGACTCCTCATCTCCCCTCTCCCCCTCCTCCCACTTGGACATATCATTTCTAGCTGATGCATCATATTTGGTTTACAAAGCAAGGACCATTAACCAATGGGACTCTATACTTTATATACCCCATTGAGAGTGTTCAGGTATCAAATCTGGTATCAAGCCTTACAAAAATAAGGTCCAGGAAAAGGAGGTATTTTAGATTGTGAGGAAAAATCTGAGGTCCATTCATTAGAGGGAGCCATGGACTTTAATAAAGAGCTCTGCCTCTGCTTCAGTCTCTTATTGTAGGTTGGACAATTTTAATCCCCACAGTCAAATGTCTGTGAAGTATGGACTTCCACTGTTTTTGAAGAATTAAATTGACGTGTCCCCTAAAAGACATTGAAATAAATGTATGGTGTGAGTATCCTGTAGCATCTTGCCAATTAGGAATCATACATTAGAAATTATTTTAGAGATATTATTAAAGATCTAAGAAAAGGGAAAGGGCACAGGCCAGTCACGGGAGGTCAGTCTGAGTGATCCATTTAAAACCACATAATGTCAAGAAACCTGAAGGAAATCCACCTTCCTGTCCCACCCAGCACGTTGAGATGACCTCTCCCTTCCCCAAGGTTTGCAGAAGAGAGGAGGAGAGCCATACAGGGGTAAGAAGGTATGAATGGCTTGTGAGCTGCATCCCTGGACTAGGCAGGCAACAGTCCCTGGGGCTTTGTCCTGGAAAGGTTCTATCTAGAATAGTGTGTTTAGCTCAGGGTGTCACAAGCTAGAGAGCATTCAGAAAAGGACAATGAGGATCATTAAGAGCCCTGAGTCCTTATTATGAAGGTTGACTAAACAAATTGGGGATGTTTAACTTGGAGAAGACAAGGCTGAAGAGGGAAAGAGCAAAATAGAGCTGTCTTTATGTACTTGACATGTGGAAGAGCAGTTGAATTTTATTCTCTGTCCAGATTTATTACATGTTACTCCCCACCAGGAATACTCCATTCTGACCAAATTGTCTTTCTTACATACAATTTCATACGTACAACTCCATTTCTTCTCTTGGTACCTTCGAAGGTGTCCCAACAAGTCTATAATGCACACCTTCCTCATCTCTGACTCAGGATCAATTCCTCAAAAAACATTTATTAAGCACCTACCATGTACCAGGCACTGTGATAAGCTCCTAGAATACAAAAAGAGTGAAAATACAGTGCTTACCCCCAAGAAAGTTACAATCTAATGGAGTCCCTTGCTTCCTTCAAAACTCAAGCACCACCTTCTACACAAAACCACTGTGGTTCCTCCCAAAGGCTAGTGTCTTCCACCTCAGATTATCTTGCATTTCTTTTGTATCAGTAGGCTCCAACAGGGTGAGGACCTTTTGGTTTCTGCCGTGGAATCTTCAGTGCCTAACATAGTTCTTGGCTTTCAGTATGTACTTGATGTGCCTTGTTGATCGATTGATTGATTCGTGGCCTCAGAGGGCAGACCTTAGAATGGGAGAGGAAGTAGCAAAAAGAGGATATATCAAGAAAACCAAGATAATGAGAGTTGTCCTAACATGGGCTGGATTTCTATGACTTTCTCCTCGGGGGAAGGCTTCAAGCCATGCTGAATGGCCACTTTTCTTCACTTACATTAGAATGAGGATTCTTTTTCAGGTAATGACTGAATGAGATAGTTCCAGAGGTTCCCAAAGTCCTAAAACATTGTGATACTGTGATCCAGCTACTTTGTGTACTTCCGACTGGGTACTTTCCTTGCCAACTCTCTGGCACATCATTTGTTGTGCCACAGATGGGCCCTAGCCCAAACACTATTAGTCTGAAGACCTATGGGGGATCCTTCTTTAGCAAAGTGAATGAGTAAGCCATGGTTGTTACCTTACACAGTGAATTACAGATGCACTTGACTCAGTAATCACAAGAGAAGCTATAAAGGTTGGATCTGATTTCCCTGAGTGTGTTTTCAATTTCTTAAAATCCTTTCTTGTAAATTGAGTACCACAGATGGGAGCTGGAATTAAATGTGGAAACATGTAGAATGAATAAGCAGCAGGATTTTTTCTTTCTTTTAGGAAAAGTATCCATTCATCCATCCATTCATTCACTCACTCAGTCACCAATTCAACAGGCATTTATTAAATATCTACCATGCGCTAGGCAGCATGCTAGGTATTGGGCATACTACTATATGTAAAATGAAGCAGCCCCTGCCTCAAGGAGAAATAACATGTACAAAATGCGCAGTCTCCTGGGAGAAATAACATGTACAAATACAAACACCTACAAAGTAAATTCAATGTCATTTATATATCGTATGTAAACAGTTTACATGTCTCCGCATTTTAGACATGACCATCTTGAAAGTAGGGACTGATGTTGGTCTCAGTTTTTTTGTTTTAATTTTTATCTCTAGTGTTTAGCATAGAACCTGACATATAGTACACACTTAACAAATGTTTGTTGATTGAATCGGGGTAGAGAAGTTCTTAGAAACTGGGGGATCAGTGCCTGCTACACAGTAGGCATTTTATGGATTAATTAATGAATGTATCTATCTAGCTATTCATTCATTCATTTGTCTGTTCATTTATTCATTTGTCTATTTAATCAGTGGTGTGTTTATTTATCTAGAGCTTACTAAGGGCCAGACACTACACACTAGCACTCCAGACATTCCCTCAAGGCGTTTATATTTTAATAGACAAAGATAAAAAATGTGAAGGAATGATGGCCAACTAAGAGTGTTTTGATGGGAAAATCATTGCTTATTTGAATCCGAGGGCAATTGATTGATAAGTCCTTTCGATGAAATGGTAGTTGATTTGATTTCTGTTCTTAGAGTTAGAGGATATGAACAAGAAGTGGTGAGTGTTCATCAGTTGGTAGGGTAGAGTCTCAGGTGGGAGCCTGAGTTCCCATTTGAGGTGGAATCTGACTTCCAAGATCATGACAGTGCAAAGATGTAAGGGTTTGGTTCCCCAAATGTTCGTTGATGGATTAGAAAAGTCCCTGTGGATTAGGGGGCACAAGAACAAAGTTTTGAAGGAGAAGTGAGAGAAGGCTTTGGGGGGCGGTGATGGGAACATGAATGCCATGCACAAGAAGGTGCTAGCAGCCGGGGAATCAGGAAAAGCTTCTGTAAGAGGGAAAACTAGAGCTGGACTTTGAAGGAAATTTGAGACTCTAAAAGGCAGGAGTAGAGAAGGAATATATTTGAAGGAGCTGGAAATTGGGTGTGGGTCAGTTAGAAGCCCAGTGACTGAGTGGAAGAGTTCATGAATAGAATGTGCATAATAACAATATCTAGCATTTATAAAGTGATTTAAGGTTTGAGAAATACATTGCAAATATTCTCTTAATTGATCCTTGTAACAGTCCTGGGACATGGGTACTATTTTTTTCTCCATTTCACAGAGGAGGAAACTGAGGCAAACAGAGGTGAAGTGACTTGACCAAGGTCAC
The DNA here is from genome assembly GCA_023548195.1 of Bettongia penicillata ogilbyi. Taxonomy (NCBI): domain Eukaryota; kingdom Metazoa; phylum Chordata; class Mammalia; order Diprotodontia; family Potoroidae; genus Bettongia; species Bettongia penicillata. The sequence goes on from JAJHZJ010000186.1 coordinate 5,400,296, forward strand.
CCAACTAGTAAGTGTCTGAGGCTAGATTTGAAGTCACCTTTCTGACTCCAGGTCAGGAACTATCTCCACTGCTCCATCTAGTTGCTTTAAAAGGTAGATGGTAGCTAGATCATGAGGTGCTTTAAATGTCAAATAGATTTGTCTTCTATCCTGAAGGGAAGAGGCAGTCATTGGAATTCCTTGAGAAGAGAGGGAAGGTTTTAGGAATATCGTTTTGGATGTTGGGTGGAGGGTGGATTGGAGAGGGGAGACCTGAAGGCAGGGAGGCTAATGAAGGGAAAAGGCAATGAAACCTGAACTAGGACAGTAGCTGTGGAAGGATGAGGATGAGTGAAGGCTGGGCGTGGTAGAAGGAGGCGCAGGGAGTTGGGAGACCTAGGTTTCAATGTCAGCCCTGCTCCGTCCTTCCTCTGTGACTCTCTTGAGTCATTTAACCTGTTTGATGGACAATTTCCTTTCCTGTAAGATGGGCAAGTTGGTCATCCTCCTCTCCAGGGTTCACTGTATTGGTACTAGACTTAGTGTAGATAGCTGATCTCACTAGATGTTCTGCAGCTCAAAACTCCCCAACTCAAATGATCCACCAGTTTCCTCCTCCTCATTCCCTCCTCCCCCAAAACAAGGATTACATGCATGTATCAACACACCAGAGATACAAACATAAAAGTGAAGGTAGTTCCTGCCCCCAATGGGCTTACTTTGTAATAAGGAGAGAAAACAAATATAGGTAGGGAGGCATATTTTGGTTTGGAAAGTTACTGAGATGGTAAGGAAAGTCATAGGGAGTCCACCAACATCAGCTTTATAGGAGCAATGATCTAATTATGGCTCATATGATGGAAAGGGAGGTGGGATGGGTGTGATAGGAGATACGCACTATGGCGGCTAATGAGGGGAGGTCTAAAATATAAGTGAAGGTTTTTTAGAGCCTGAACATCCCAGCCATTAAAGGACTGAAACTAGCGATAACCCCGCAGCCTTTCTAGATGTTGAACTCTATCAAAAGTCAGTAATTATCAAAACTATTTAATACAGGTTAAACACTGGAAGAGGGGATCAGTGGGACAAACCACTTAAGCAGAAACAATTGAACTCAGTAACTGAGAGTGGCCCTCCCTTTGCAAATTGCCTTGTATTTTTTTTTTTTTTGTATTCATTAGGCAGGGAGTTATACCTGTAACTGTTGGTTTGCCTGGTAAAACATCAGCTGGGAGCAGGGACTTTTGTCTTTATATCTTCAGTGCCCATCACAGTACCTGGAACATAGTAGGTACTTGTTGATTGATCAATAATTTGAGAGATAGTTTTGTTAGGAAATCCCTTCCTTGTGCCACCTCCCACCCCCATATTAAGTCTAAATTTACATCTTTGCAATTTTCACTCACTACTTCCAGATCTGCTCTGTGGGAATAATTGAAAAAGTTGGATCCTTCCTCCATATGACAGACAGACCTTTAAATACTTAAAGTCACCCAACTCTTCTCCACACTAAAGATCGCCAATTTCTTCAAATCATTTACAGGTCACAGGGTCATAGATTTTTGATTGGAAGGTCCATCTGATCTACAAGTTCAAATCCAACTTCAGACATTTGCTAGTTGTTAGACCCTGGGCAAGTCACTTAAACCTCTGTTTGTCTCAGTTTCCTCAACTACAAAATGGGACAATAAGGTTAAAATACAGAAACCCCTTAAAAACTAGCAGCTATCTCTCAGGTTTGTTGTAAGGATCAGTTGAGATATTTGTAAAATACTTAGCCTGGCACATAGTAGGCACTTAATAAATGCTTGGTCCCCCCCAATAAGCAAGAAAATTGAGGTTCAATTTCACACAGGCAGTAGGTGGTGAGGGATTGAAATCCAAATGCTGTGACTCCAAAACCCGAGTTCCTTCTCTGTGTTCTCCCGAAAATCACCTTGCACCTATCGTGAATATATCTAAATATTTGTCTCTGGTCTTCTCTGCTTAGAATGTAAACTCCTGAGGACTCCTCAGGACTCCTGAGATTGACTTTGGTACTTCTCTAGTCTAGTATGGATCAATTCTCTGCTGCCTATGATAATTTTGGCTTAATAATTAACACCAAGAAAACACAGGTGCTCCATCAGCCACCACCACACCATCCATACATGGAGCCATCGGTTACAACAAATGGAGAAGTTTTGAATGCTGTGGATAAGTGCACTTACCTTGGTAATGTACTTTCCAGGGATGTCCACATTGACAATGAGGTTGATGCACACATTGCCAGAGCAAGTTCAACGTTTGGGAGGCTCTGAAGAAAAGTTTGGGAGAGAAGAGGTATTAGACTGACTACCAGACTGGAAGTCTACAGAGCTGTTGTGCTGACCTCACTGTTAAATGCTTGTGAAATATGGACAGTCTACCAGTGCCATGCCAGGAAACTGAATCATTTCCATTTGAACTGTCGTAGGAAGATTCTGAAGATCACGTGGCAGGATAAGCTACCAGACACTGAAATCCTTGCTCAAGCTGAACTGCCAAGTATTCAAACTATGCTTCAGAGAGCACAACTCTGATGGGCTGAACACGTTGTTCGAATGCAAAACGTATGCTTGCCAAAAATACTATTTTACGGAAAACTTGCATGGGGCAGGCGATCACATAGTAGCCAGAAAAAACGATACAAGGACACTCTCGAGGTCTCTGTCAAGAATTTTGGATTTGACTATGCAACATGGGAGACACTGGCACAGGAACGCTGTGTGTGCCCACATAAGGAAAGGTACTGTGCTCTTTGAGCAAAGCAGAATTGAGACAGCACAAAGTAAACGTAGGATGTGCAAATTTGAGATATCCACCCCAAATATTCACCCCGACTATCCATGGTCATTCAGTTAATAAGTGCCTGATGTAGAATTTAAATTCCAAGATGAGTCTTCCTGACTCCAAGCTGGGCATTCTCTCCACTGTGACCCCCAGCTGCCCAACTCTGAGGCTTATAACTTCTACCTATGTGGCCTCTTTCTTAGGCTTCCCTTGTAAAATGAGGAGGTTAGATTAGCTGGGCTTTGAATTTCTTCTAGTTACATATTTATGGTCTGCCCTGGGTTCAGATCTCTCATGTGAACATTCTTGCTTGGCCTGGACCCTTAGCAGATGAGCTGGAAGGGGATTCAGATGGCCTCCATGTTGCAGATGAGGGAGCTGCCATTAGAGGGCTCAATGTTTTACCCTAGGTAAGTGTCACATCTGGTAAGAGTCAGAGGCAGAATTTGACTCCATACCTTCAGAAGCCAGGGTCCATCCCATTATCACACACCATTCTGACTCTCACTCCTCTGCCTGCTCCTTCACTCTGGGGCTTAGCACTTTAAAGGGGACCCAGACTTGAACTACCTGTGCCTATTCCAGAGAAGCCCAGGCTGTCTCACCTGTTTGACTTTAAAATACCAAGATGGCTGCCTAGTGTCTGCTCACTGCTGGGCACAGGAAGGAGCACCTTGGATCATGTAAGGTCAAAGATGATTTCCAACCTCATTCTAGCCAGAACCTTCAGCCTCTTTCAATCCTGCCCTGCCTCCCCCAATAAGCATCAGTTAGTTAGTGTTCCCAGAATACCAGCATTTGCAGGGACCTCAGTCCTTTACGTGGTCCAGTCCATACCCTAAATGAGAGAGGCAGTGACAGGAAGAAATCTGATGCTGATTCTGTAGTCAGAGATTGAGGAAGACCTGAGTTCAAATCCCACCTCAGACAGTTATTCTCTGTGTGACCCTAAATAAGTCATTTAAGTTCTGTCTGCCTTTGTTTCCTCATCTGAAAAATGAGGATGTTTTTAATAACAAGACCTACTTTCCAGGGTTGTTGTGAAGTTAAAATGAGGTAATATTTGTAAAAGGCTTGGCAAACCTTGTATGCTAGTGACTATTATTATTAAGGACAGCTATTTATAATTATTGCTGGTTATCCTCTGAGTTATGATCCACCAAAATGAACCATCTCCAATTGCTCCAGCTTGTCCACAATTGCAGAAGAAGAGACTTTGTCAAATGTCTGACTGAATTCACAAAGAGATGCAAGCTATGATGTCACCACTCTACGAGACTCTCCGATAAGGAATCCCCATTTCCCAATGGAGGTTGGTGACTTTTGTCTTAGCATCCTAGAAAGTTGAAAGGTGAGACAGCCAAGTTCAAAAGCCAGAATGTGGCAGAGACTGTACTTGAACCCGGGTTTTTCTGGCGTTAAGTCCAGACCATCTGTCTATAGCACCACACTTACTTTCTGTCTATTGTCTTCCCTCAACTACCAGTCCAAAAAAAATAACATTAGCCCTTTTCCACATACCCTTTATGTGAGCGTGTTGGAGCTGGAGGGGACCTTACAGATTACGGCTTTTATGTACCTCTCTTAAGAACATTCGTGCCCTAATTTGTACTCTGTTTGTTTGGGTCTATGTCTTATTCCCCTCATGGGAGTAGAAGCCCATTGCACACAGTAGGTGCTCAGTAAATGCTTGTTGAATTGGATAGAGTTTTCTTTGAACCTCAATGAAGAAATCTACCAAATATAAGAGTTGCCCCCTTCCTGAAGGCCTCAGACAGGCTTGGTTCACCTCCAAGTGATTTACTTATGGCTAGATATGATTATTTACTTGGCTGTTCAGTTCAAGACAATCACAGGAATGTACGGCCCATAAATTAGAATAGCTATGAAACACAGGCTGCCTTTATGTTGAAACATAACTTTTGTACAGTGCTTTTTTATTATTATTATTTTTTTGGAAAGGGAAAATACATTCAATCTACAGGCACATAATGTTTTCCCCATCCTTAAGACCTCCATGTGGATATTCCAGCTATGATCCCCTCCTCTGCCCTACAGAGAGCATCGTCCAATCATAAATTTCCAGACCCTCCTCATCTACTTCTCCTTCTGGTGGCCCTTTCGTCACCTTGGGCCATTTTGTCAGTGTGGTAGTCAGGGAAGGGATTCCCATCCGGATCATTTTTATTTATTCTGTATGTTTGACACATAGTAGGTTCTTAATAAATGAATCATAGGCAGAGCTGAAAGGAAACTCAGAGGTCATCTAAACTAATTTCCTTTTTTACAATGCAGAAAACTGAGGCCCAGAAAAGATAACTGAATTGCCCATAGGTATACAACTTTTAAGTGTCAGTAGCAGAATTTGAACCCCGGTCTTTTTGACTGAGATCAACAATGTAGCAGCTACACAACGTGGCCACTGCTTTTCTGGACCACTCTTCATCCTCCCTGTAATCTCTTTGAAGGCAGAGATGTTTAGGTTTTGTCTTTGTGATCCTAGAACTTAACCCGGCGCCTTCCACGTAGTAGTTACTTAATAAATCTTTGCTGTTTGATTAATTGATAGTGGGAAGAGTTCTAGACTTCGTCTCAGGAATACCTGAGCTTGATTTCCAGCTCACATGCTCACTAGCTGTGGGACCTTGGTCAAGTCCTTTCATCTTTCTGGGTATGCACCCTCATCTGAAGAATAAGGCTAACAGTCCCAGCAGGACTTCCTTCAAAGGGCTCTTACGAACAATGGCTGAGGTATCAGGCACTAAGAGTGTCACAAATCTTAGCGAGCCACATAAATTAAATGAAAGAGGCAGTGCCCCCAAAGCCCTGGTTACCTCTTTGTTATGAGTTTTAGAAAGAGAAAGACTGAAAATCTGCGTTGGGGAGAGGTAGGAAGCTAGTCCGGGCTATGGGGGACTCTCCATTAGCTTCATTTGTAGAGGGGCTGATGGAGCCCTGGGCTTGGAGGCTTAGATGCTAATACTGGAAAAGCACCTACTTTGGGGTCAGAAGCCCTGACTTCAGTTTCTTCTAACCGAGCCTCTTCCAGCTCTAGAACTGGATTAAAATTCCACATTAGATAATAACTCGTTGCAAGACTCTGGGCAAGTCACCCAATCTCCCTGAACTTCAGTTTCATCGTCTATAAAATGAGGATGATGATAGCAAATACCTTATAGGATTGTTAATGGGGATCAAATGATATGACGCCTGCAAAATGCTTTGTAAACCTTAGGACGATACGAACATCAGCTGCTACTGTTATTGTTACTTCATTTTTATTCTGTCCTTTCTTACTGCGGATAACTGAGGGTTATCAGACTGTTCTATGAAAAACTAATAAAATGGCGGGTGCTCCATCAATGCTGAATTATAACAAGAAGAATGTATAATGCATAAACAGATTATATTGGGGCCTTAAAGTACCTTTATCTCATTAATATATATGGGAGCATTGTGGATTCTTGTCATTCATTAAATAGAAGGGTAAGCTCTTACTATGCACAGGACAAAAAGTTTAGCATTGGTGGGGACCTTGAGGGGTCATCTGACACACATAATGACCCTGGACATATGATTTCAAAGAGCTGCCAAAGTCCTGATCTTTCCTAACGTTCACCCCAACGTCTGACAAATCCGTCCAGGAGATAGTTGGCTACCATCTTTGATATAAAATTCCAAGCGATTGGGACACCCCTACTGGGTCACCTTTAGCACAGAATACTGTGCTTAGCAGGTGAAAGGGTTGAGTAAATATTGATAATGGTCTGGGAAGTTACCACCCCAGAATATCTGGGTATGGCCTTTTGGGGTCCCAGCTCTAAGGTTTCTCCACACTCCCCTTCTCTCCAAGGTCACCTACTTAGAGGGAAGTCTGAGGATTTGACAGTTAATTTACTGTACGATATCTGGGGCAGCCCATGAACACTTTCAATCCAGTTCAGTTGAGAAGATCTTAGTGGGTTCAATCTCTTCCCTCAAAGAGTGTGTAGTCTTTTTGCTTCTTTCAGAGTCTTGGTTAGAACAGCCTTTTTTTTTTCCTATCCAATAGGAGATACTTTGCCCCAGGAGGCAAACTATTTAATATACAGAGCAGGAACACTTCTAGCTCACAAGTAGCCTCAGGCTTAATTAATTCCCGAAGCCATATTTTCTGGTCCTGACACTTGCCTCTTTCGGAGAACCCTTACACCAGCATAGGGCGGGAGTTCCCTATGTCTCCCTTCGTTAATTCCAGCTGAGGAAGCTGTGCTTCCCAAGTTCATTTCAAGAAGAACTCAGCCCTGGATTTGTGACATCTTTCTGGAGATCCAAGACACTCAGTGTGTGCTGCAAAGATGAATCCAAGTCAACCCAAAGGAAAAGCTAGTGGGACAAGGGCTCCTCCAACCTCACTGAGTGCCTATCCTCTTCCCAAAAGAATGTAAACTCCCTGAGGGCAGGGAAGGTTTCATTTTCATCTCTGTCTTTAGCAGTTAGCACAGGGCCTGGAACACAGTAAGTGCTTCATAAATGTCTGTTGATTGATGACTAATTTTACATCTTTATATGGCAGTAAAGACTTTCCAAACTTGCACAAACATACATTTATGAAATACGCTGGTCAAAGCAAGTGACTGAGATTCAAAGATAGAAAGGAAAATCCCTCTTGCCCTCAAGGAGTTCACCTTTCACTGGAGTCTTCACTTTGATCAGACCAACTAGCCTCGGGCCAGCTTCTCCAGTTGAATTGGAACAACCCAGCCTCCTTCAGCCTCTTCAGCATCCCCTAGTATTTTGGGACTGCTGTCACTGGCTGACTGCACCATCAGTCAGGGTCAGGTCTGGCAACCCATTACTGCAGTCAATTAAAACCTTCTCCGGTTGGTCTGCTGCTGATTGACAGCTCAACAAATCAGTGACATCGATGGAAAGAGGGCAGGAGAATTGGATCCCCTCCCCCACCTATTTCTTTGTGTTCTATAGTTTCCAATAATACAAAATTCCATTCAGTTCAAGTCCATAGGAGGCACTGAGTCAATCACTCAATAGGCATTTATTGCTATCAGCCTGGGAAGGCAGAGTGGAGCAAGGGTGCGTAGGACATTTGGTGACAGAAAGAGGAGCAGAGAGGGAGCCATGGGATAGTTCTTACCAGGAGTCCTGGCATCAGAGACCTGGAAGGTAATTCAGAGGTCATGTAGCCCAACTCCCTCATTCTCCTGATTCCATGATTTTTGGGGTGCCAAGAGGCCTGGAGCTGAAGTGCTTGACACATAGTAAACCCTTGATAAGTGCTTGCTGATATATATGGATGAATGTGTTCATTATATTTATACACAAATATACACAAATCTATACATACACAGATATGCAAATGTACACAAATGTACACAAATTTATATGTACGCAAATATAAATACACAAAATTTATACACACACATACACACACATATATATATATATAATGACTCACAAGAGCAACTATTTCTATAGCTCTCTAAGGTTTGCAAAGCATTTTACAAATATTATCTCATTGTATCCTCACAATTCTCTGGGAGTTACTATTCTCCTCACTTTGTAAATAATGAAACCGAAGCAGAGCATGGTTACTGACTTACCCAGGGTCATGTACCTAGTACGAATCTGGATTTGAACTCAGGTCTTCACTCCAGGTCCCACATTCTATCCACTGTGCCACCTAGCTGTCATACTTTATACATATATATGTGTATGTATACACACTCATACATATGCATTGCACATATTTTGTACATGTATGCATATATTTATATTTGCATGTGTATAGGTATGTATATGTGCACACATATGTATATGTGTACACATATTTTTATGCACATATACCTACATACACATATGTGTGTACGACGTGTATATATATATTTGTGTGTATATATACACATATATACATTTAATATATGTACACACATAATTTTCCCCCATTAGAAAGATAACTAATCCCTCAGTCTCACTCTTCTAATTATGGGGAGGCAGTTTTGGAGTCAATATAAGAAACCACTTTCAGACATCTAAATTTCTAGGAACGCTAACAAGCAGAAAGTGTCATCTAGTGAAGCAGTGAGCTCCTTGTCACTGGAGGCATTTAAGCAAATATAGGAGGATCATTGGTGAGGGATATTGAAGGGTGTGATGCTTGTATCAGGTGGGAATTTGGACTAAAGACCTTCTATGGTCTCTTCCACTCAGGAATTCTCTGATTCCATGACCATGATCAATTTCTTCATCTGTAAATTGGGGATAATAATTTCCGTAGCATGAAGTCACCAGGTTATGGTGAGGATCAAATGAGAAAATGGATTAAAGCATTTTTCAGACTCTAAAGCCCCAGGTGAGATCAGTTATTATTATTATGAAAATAACAGAAATGAAAGAATAGGGACACAGCTTTTTTCTAAAATAGCAGCAGGTCTTTAAAAAGACAGAAAGGGATATTGACAGAATAATTTATCTAGGCATCATCAGGTCAATCCTAACATTCTATTTGTAAAATTTCACTAAGTTAGGGAGCTTGAATGTTATTGTTCCTTGTGACTTCTACCCCACCCCCTCCCTCTATTAAAAAAACCCCAAAATGAAAAAGAACTGCAGCTAGGGAATTTAACTGGATTTTACCCAGGTTCACTTTTCTAAATGGAAAATGAAAATAAATACATGCATTACCAATAAAATGTTACACTTAAGCAAATGAGCCTCTAGATCTGCACCTTTTTCAACAAGGATTTTTCTTGTTGGAACTTTTGATAAAATTCACTTAACTCTTGGAGTATTGGAACTTTTGATAAAATTCACTTAACTCTTCCAGGATTTGGAGGATAACCTAAACCAACTCAATTTGGTCTAATCCAATCCAATGTAGTCTAGTGCAGTCGAGGCTCACCTAGGCAGTTAAGTGCCTACTAAATACCAGTCACTGTGCTAGGACTAGGTTTAGAAAGACAGAAAGAAAATAATCTTTACTCTTAAGGAGTCTAAATTCCAATGGGAAAGAGAATGAGATGGGGGAGAGAGAATGTAAATATATTATATATATTTATGTATTTATATATTTATATATGTATATACATCACATATATTATATATGTGATGGATTATTCAAAACCTGATATGAATAATTTAGCTACTTTGTACTTGTGTTCATTTGTGTACCAGAGCCTCAAAGGGATCAATTTCCCCCTATGAAAGAGGAGAACATCAGGAGATGGTTTCTCCCAGGCCTCCTCTCAATTCTCTTGTGAGGAGAGAAGATTGCACCCCATGAGCATGTGTGGGGGTGAGACTGCCCATTCTTGGTGACAGACAGACTCCCCTCTGAAGGACTTGTCACTTTGGACTGACACAGCAAAACTTGAGTGGTCCCTTGGTCTTCCACCCAGTGATCGTTAAAGGTGGGGAGATCCAATGGAGACTAATTGCACCGGGGCTGAGTTTGAAGGAAGATGGAAATCCCACTAGGCAAAGATAAGGAGAAACAGAGACTTTTGGGGCTCAGACTGGCATTCATTGACTTGTATAGCTAAATGCAAAAAGGACCCACAAGCAGGAAGTTGTCACCAGTTGAAGATTTTTCTTTTTTGGCCACAAAAAACTTATGCAAGTTGGAGGTGTAGAGGGCTTTCCATTTCATCAAGTGAGTGAGATGGAATGCTCACCATGAAGTGACTGACCTTGTAAAGTATTGACGGTCCCCCTCTCAGTACCCTCCTCAATTAGCAATGCTGTGTCTCAAAGGGCAGTAACCATCCTTTTATTTCTTTATATCAATCGATTCCTTAAAATACACTTGTTGACATAGATTGGATGATACCTATGACCTATGTGACCTTGTGCCTCAGTGTTCTCATCTGCCTCATGTAGTAGATGGAGAGGAAGACCTGAAGTCATGAAGACCTGGGTTCAAATCCTTCCTCATACCAGCTGTGAGACCCCCAAGTAAGTGCCTTCATTCCTCAGCATCGGTTTTTTTTGTCTGTAAAAATAAGAATGATAATAGCATCTACCTCATAGGGTTGCTGTGAGGATCAGATGAGGTAATGTATGTAAAGCTCTGTAAATGTTAAAGCTCTGAATTAGGAGTTCTTCATCTTGTGTCCATGAACCTTTTTTTTTAAATTTGATCTCTGCATTTCAATAGAATTGATTTCCTATGTAATCCTACGTGTTTTATTTGATATATGTAAAAAATGTTATTCTGAAAGGGAGTCCATGGCTTCATCAGACTGCCAAAGGGGTCCATTTCACACAAAAAGGTTAAAGGTCCCTGCTCTAAGTGTTAATTATTAGTATTATGAGGCAGAGAGAACAAGTGAATAGACTGCAGGAAATGGAAACCCGAAAGCCTGAGCTCAAATCCTGCCTTAGACACTGACTTCTTCTATGTCCCTGCATAAGTCACTTAACCTCCCTCACCATCCATGTCTTCATCTGTAAAATGGGCGCACCACAATGTTGTGGGGATCAGATGAAGTAACTCGTGAAATACTTTGCAGACCTTAAATGTAAATGTTAGCTCTTATTATTATTATCTGTAAAGTGAGAGGCTGAACCAGACGCCTTCTCAGGTCTCCTGCAGCTGTGATTCTGCGATCCCATGAGACTCCCATGAGTATGAGCCACCATTTTGACTCCTGCCAAGGTGGCCTTCTTTTTTGCCGCATTCAGGTAGCCGGAGGTCTTTGCTATGGAAGGCAGTTTCCCCGCTGCTCCTTCCAACCCAGGTAGGTGGCACGTGGGCAGCCAGGCTGGGACAACTCCCGGAGTCACCCTTGGAGGTGGCTGGAGGGCAGTCGACCAGCACCAGAATATAAAGGGGGTACCCACAGGACACACACTGCATCTCTCCCCAGCTTTTCTGAAATAAGACCACTCTTTGGCGGGGGATGCTGGCTCTCAGCAGCCCACTCGTTATGAACCCGGGCTTCATTCCTCTCCTTGACGATCTCCTTAGCCCCACGGACAAGCACCCAGTGAATTTCCCCACACGTGCCCACTTCCTGGAGAAAGCCGCTGCCTCCTGCTACAGTAATTGTTTCAAGAAGAGCACCAGGAATTTTTCTGTAACATATTGTTTCTCCATAACAGCTCCAAACTTTTACCCAGATGCTTCGTTTTCTTCTGCTTTATAGCAGAACAAACTCCCCATTTTTCATAAGCCCTGATGTATATTGTGCTCCTGACTAGTCCATAACTCAGACTGAAGCATACAGGCACTTTCCTCTACTCTGTTTTCTCATGAAAGAGAGAACCTTCCAAGCCGCAGCAGCCGAGCGAGTCAGAGGTAGAGACAATTTATGATTCCGTGACATAGGCAGAAGGTGTGATTTATAGTTTAATTTGCTGTCGTAATGGACAGAGGATAATAACATGTAAAATATTAATCACTGTGTTGTAACAGCAGACATCATTTGCTAAGCTTGTTATCTCCGACTCTACCCCTGACAGTGAACAATTAAACCGACATCGGGAAAACAAGGCGAAATGCATGAGCCTGAGCCAGGACAAGCTCAGCCAAAGCATCCCAAGGCCACAGAAAGTTAACAAATAAAGACGCGGAGATATTTTCATAATTTATCTTACGCTGCGTTCTTTCACAGGGACTCCCATCCTCTCTCCCTCCACTGCTCGCCACACGCTGCCTTAGAGGTGACTAATTTAGATAGGAAGTGTACTCTCGGCTGCGTGAAGCTGGGAAGCCATACTCTCTGCTTTGCATAACTACGATCAGCCTGTTCCTACAGCCTTGAACTGGATTTTTGAAAAAGTGGATTAATTGACCTCAGCATAGAAAGCTTTAGGAAGAGGGAAGGAGGGAAGGAAGAAAAAAGCTCCCTAAGTAGGGATGCCAGACACAAACTGCAATATCATTCCGCCAATAATTATTTTGCCTCTCCCGCCCCCACTCCTGAGAAAAGTGGAAGAGGAATTTTTAATAATTCTCAATATTATCTTAGCAAACACAAATGGCTAAGTAGGAATCAGATATAAATGCGGCATGGATGTCTCTGAAGCTGCAGATAGGAAAAAAAAAACCCTGCTTTTACCCATTTTATTAAAATTGAACTTTGTTATATCACAGAAAGGTTACTCCACCTTTAAATCATTGTTCCTGTCAGCCCCCAAACTGGTAAAATATAGAATTTCATCCTCATTGTTGAGATGAAAATCCACAGGATTAGGGGAAATACGTACACATATGTATATAAATACATATATACATATGTAGGTAGACATGTATATACACATATATCTATTTAAACCTGAGAAAGTTATACAATCGTAGCTCGGCAGTTATTCTCTGCTGAATCTCTTTTCAAAGTGGCTGCTTGTTTTTCCCCCCTTCTAAATTCCATCAGCCATCTCTCTGCCAAGGGCTATGAAGGCGACCAGGAACTCCAGAGTCAGATCTATGGAAGGTCAGTGCAGGAGATGAGCAAAGCGATGAGGGCTTAACAAGAACCTTTCAAAAATTCAATTACAGCCAAAGAAATTAATAAATCCTTTCTGTTGGTACGGAACAAGAATTTGTCAACCTGTCCATTTTTCAGCATCTCCCCCTGACCCCGGTCAATTACATTGCTTGTAAATAGTTTTTAATACATGTTCAAATGATTGCTCATCTTAATGCGCAGTGATCTGTATTCGTCACGCTCGGCAGCCTCAGCCCATCACCGAGCCGCCACCAGGACCCATTACTCGGCTGTAAGTGAAATTGAAATGGAAGTTATAATTGATATCGGGGCCCATCACCATAATGGGTTCATCATAGCGCCATCTAAAATATTAATTTTCTAATTATGGATAAATGATCAGACAAGCTGAGCCAGTGCTGGCAATGGAGCCCTTGGGAATTGGTGCTTGCTGGATGGGAGGACGGGGCCTTGTAAAGCCTACAAATCTTTTATTATTCTCTGCTGCAGCACGCCGAGATTCAATTCTCTCAGATAATAGGTAAATAATAGTTAAGGACCAGGCTGTTAGGCTCAATTTTCTCTCTTTGTCCCTCTTTTTCTCCCCCCACCCCCCCAGCTCAGTTTCATAATTTAAAGTAATGCTGGTCCTGTAACCATTCCAAATTCATTTGTCAAGGAGCCTAGAACATCATTTAATTTTAATCATGATAACAAGACAATGTGTTAATAATTCTGAGCCCCAGGAAGGGCCCTGCAAACTTGTTTACCTGTTTATCCATTCCTCCCCACCCGGAAGAGGGATTTATGAGGCTCGCCTATTTTCCTGAGCCACGGGAGATGACTCTGCCCTCCCCACCATCTCATTGTGGGCCGGTGGGCAGGTTCATGCCGTTAACTGATGTGTGCGTGTGTGAGTGTGAGCCTCCACCAAGTTCCTGCATAAGCCTGCCTGCATCCCTGCGTCCGTCCAGCGAGTGGGTCAGGATTCCTGGTAGTCGCTATATTTGGACGTCTCTGAACGGAGCCCCTTTCCTTCTCTACACCCAGTGCTTAGAAGAGGCAGCTGGGAGAGGCCCGAGAAAGCATATTCACCCAACCTATCTCAGGAAAGGCCCCGAATTATTACAGCAAATAAGAATATCATCAAATTAAATATTGTTTTCAGGAATCTCCATTTCCTTTTATGTACTCATTCCTTCCCCACTAATTGTGTTCCTGCACCTTGATCCCATAATTAGGGCCTGACTAATTATCTAATTACTAAGTAGCAGAAGGGCAGGTTGATGGCGACATCTTTCTCACCCTTCAAAGCCTCGTTATCCTTTCTGAAAGTCACTGGCTTCTCGGGCTGCGGTTTGCCCGGCCGGGCGGCAGCCGCAGCAGCCCCTGAATGTCTGCTCACCTTCCACATTTGTCAACCTGTTCATTACCGGCGCGGAATGTGACACCTCAGAAATGTCCTTTTGACAGGAAAGTTTATACTGGAAGGAAAACTGAAGCAAAAGAAAGAAAACCAAAGAAAGATGAAAGTGTAATTTATATTCTCGGATTTGCAATCGCGGGCTTGTCTTAAGAGCAGGATATATGTCAGCTCTTGAGGAGTAGGGAGATGCTGCTGGCTCTAGGAGCCCTGAGGGCTTGTACGGGCCTGCTCAGGTGCAGGGGAGGCCTGCTTCATTTCATCACGCGGCTGGGGGCTCCCAGACCCCGAGGGGCTGTCCCTCTGGGCCCCAGACCGGGTACCCGCCCCAACAGCAAACCCCATGAACTGCTGGCCAGGAGGACATCACCTCCCACGGGCTGCAAGACCGGTGTTTGTCCGCCACAAACCTCAAGTTACCCGCACACTGCTTAATCAATAACCCAATTGTGTTGAATCTCTGGGTCTTAACACCTGACACTTTGGCTCCCCTTTCCTTCCCCCTCCTACAGTGGACATTCAGCTTTTTCTAAAAAAAGAAGATGGGGGGGCAGGTGTCAAAGGTTAGATTTTTATTTCCTATTTATCTAAAAGACGTTAATAGGATTTTCCTTTGCATGGCAAAATATTTTTCCCTAGTTCCTCCTAGCTCCCCAAAGGATGGACTTAGGCTAACAAAGAACTCCTGAGAATCCTTCCATACACATACATGTAGAGGTACACACACAATGTGCCCACGATACATACATTCATCTGTTCACTCATGCAATGAACCATTAGTTTGTATGCACACGTGATATATGTAGAGGCCATGTATACACATGCACACAGGTAAAATGGGTTATGTGCACATATATGTCAAATCCACATGCACAAATTTATGTATAATCCACATACACAATACATCTATAATCTATACACACGTAAATGTATGCACACACAAATGCAATACTCACCACACACAATCCATACGTGCATGTGCACATGTGTGATATACACATACATAACATATGCACACACGACTGTAATACATACATATATAACCCATATATAAATGATATAATAAAATGCAACATAGTACATGAACAGAATATATACATATATGTACCATATATGCTCAATATGTGCACATGCACGTGTACATTCACAATATGTGCAATACATACATATGCAAACATCTCTATGTACAAATATGTACGTCACGTGCCCTGAGTGCACAAGTGGAATAATTATTAGCAATTATTACTTCAGTACAACATGACCCTTTCTATGTTCAGTCACTTTGGTGTCTCTAAATACATATTTGGATGTTCAATGTATTTGCCAGAATTTTTCCTAACTCTAAATTGGATTTTCACAAATGAAATATCCATTTAAATTAATCATGAGTTCTTTGTTATGAAGGTAGTCACCTGCAAAGAAGCTGGTGAATGTGTTTATAGATGTTTGAGCATCTATCCATGATATACAAATATGTGCTCATCTCTATGGAAATACAGATAGATATGTGTGTGTGTATATACGTATACACACAGACACATACATACATATATATGTATATGTATGTATATATAAATACACATATACATATACATATATCAGAATCAGGGCTCTAGGTAGAGAACATTGCCTCTCAAGTGGAAGCAAACCTGCTTGGAGGAAGAGGAAGATGAAGCCAGTCATGGTTATTTGGAGCCTGAGGCTGAGACTCAGCCCTGCTGGAAGTTGGTCTATCCTCGGCAGCCTGTGATGCATCTACCCTGGCTGCAGAGAATGAGGTTAATTGGCATGAAGGGGTCTTAACAGAGGCTGCTGGGGTTTCCATTATTTGAATGGACATCTTATTTACTTTACTAGATCTTGAGGACCAGATGAAAGCAGAAGAAAACTGATGTCAGGTTGGTATTTAGAGTGTTTTTTATTGTGGGGGTTGGGAGGGGAGATAGAGAGTCTTAGAGTCATCTTGGCTATGAAAAACACAGTCTTTACAATGCCCCAGGTGGCCGGATCCCAATCCCTGCCTCCACCTCCCCACCCCCTTCCCCCTAACAAGGCCTGGTGAAATGTTTTTCCTAATTAGAATTTTGCAGACCAGTGTTTCTTGTAGCTTTCCAATCGCAAACTGGAATCCCTCTTTATGTGGATTTCCATTATGAATCTAGGGTTTGGCGATTGTGTGTACTTCCTCTTCAGGGCAGTTACAAACCGATGCAGAGGGAAGGGTGTCATTTTAAATTTGTTTAGAACCCAGCCTTTGAGGTCCTGACTTCCTCCTATCCCCTACACTATCCAGGAGACTGAAGGACTCCGTGCATATGCCTGCACCGTACAAGGGATGTTCAAGTCCTCCCACTCCCCGAGGAGCTCCTGCTTATGACAGTATCTCTGGTAATTGCTGCATTACAAACTGTTGTCCTTCTCAGTGGTGGGAGTTCCCATTCATGCCGTGGAGTTGACAACACCTACATGAGGATTCAGCATCCTGGGAGTTGTGGGGTAGGGGGACAGAGGGGGTGTTGAAAGAACCTCTCTTAGAGTGATCCATTGCATGGCATATCATGAAGTACCATGTCATCCAATGGGGCTATTTTTCTTCTGCCATGTTTAACAAATACGAGTCTTTGTTAGTGTGGTCCAGAGTAGGGCCTCCAAGTGGTCAGTCCCCTTGGAGACTTTATTGTTGGTATTTGGTTAATTCCTTACTAAGCTCTCACTCACATTAACCCCAATTCTCAGCCTCCCATCCAGGGTTAGATGTGTCCAATCAGTTAGTAATGGCAGCTGAGACACAGAGCTGTAAATCACGGCAATTAGAAAAGGAGACAGAATCATCCAGAGGATAACAGACCTTTTTTCTGTTCCCCCAAACAAATGCAACTCCTTCATTCTCCCAACATCCTAGGCCCTGACCCAAGCCACTGGAGAGCTGGCAAATGAACAGTTTGGGAAAAGATATGAATTTTTATAGAAAATGCTTTGATAGTTGTAGCCTGACACTGGTCTCTGAAGAGTGGAAAAATGGATATTATAGAGGGCAACAGATAAGCTGATGGTGGGTATTGGTAGCAATGTATTAAAAGTACAGAATCACAAAGCAGAATTTCAATAATGTCATGATGTAAATGTGTGGCCAAAAAACGAAGATAGGCTGGTGAGAAACAGAAAGACAGACAAACTGAGAAAGAGAGATAGAGAGAGACATGGAGAAATAGATATTGAGAGACAGAGACAGATTGAGAGAGGCTCACACAGAGAGAGAGAGATGGGGAAAGACACAGAGACACAGAGAAAGACAAGGAGAGAGAGAAGAGAAAAGAAGAGAGAAGAGAAAGAAGAGAAGAGAAGAGAAGAGAAAGAAGAGAAGAGAAGAGAAGAGAAGAGAATAGAATGGATGGCAGTCCATGTACTCCATTGGCAGCCATGCAATATGACCAACATGGTGGGTGGACATCCTGTGGTGAACTTAGGGAAGAAGATGGACAAGGGCTGCCCAGGGCAGGCAAATGTAAATAGGGTGAAGTCTGCATCATTAGAGGGATCATGCAATTGATCAGATCACAGATCCAATGTAATATTTTAGAGGTAACCTGAATTATAGTAAATGTAAAATTAAAGAGGTGGATGGCAGCGTTGGTTCTGCACAGTGCCACCTTGGCTCAAATGAGGATCTGATGAGATAACATCCATCCAATGCTTTACAGATCTTAAAGCACAACATAAATGCCAATTATCATTGCTGTGATAATGGTTAAAGGCACAGGATTTGAATCAGAGTAAAACTTCCTCATATTTCTACAGAGCTTAAGGTTTATGAAGCACTGTTCCCACACCCCGCTCCCCGAGATAGGGAGCGTAACTATCTTCATCTCCCAAATTTTACCCAAGAGCAAATTAAGTTTCAGAAAAATGCAGTGATTTCCCTGAGGTCACCGCTTGTCCTCCCAGATCAGAGCCTTGCTGACTTTGGCTCCAACAAGCTGCTGCTGAACCACTTGTCACTTAGGGATTTGGGGTGATTCCTCACTAACTGTGTTCTTCCCATTTGTGATGAATTGGAAGCTCTCCGAAGGCAGGGTTTCTTTTGCTGTTGCCTTTGTAGCCCTACCCAGATTTAAAAGTTCAATTGTTTTAGTCATATCTGACTCTTCATGACCCCATCTGGGATTTTCTTGGCAGAGATACTGGACTGGTTTGCCATTTCGTTCTCCAGGTCATTTTACAGATAAGGAAACTGAGGCAAACAGGATTAAGTTATTTGCCCAGGGTTACGTAGCTAGGAAATGTCTGAGACCAGATTTGAAGTAAGGTAAAGGAGGCATCCTGACTCCAAGCCCAGCACTCTATGCACTATGGCGCCCACTAGCAGCTAAGATTTAAGAGACCTGGGTTTGAATTCTGCCACAGCCACTGTGTGAGCATGGTTAAGTCACTAAAGTCCTCGGAGTCTGTTTAGAATATGGGTTCTTCCTTCCTCTAAGTTGAAAAGCTCTGAGATTAATGGACACTGGTCAGCCTTGGAGAGGCCATGTTTTTACAACCCAGCTTGGAAAAACAAAGCCTCAGAAACATCACCGCCAAAGGAGTGGAGAATAGGAGTGGACCAGCAAGGCTAACATTCGTAACACCCATTTTGTGTGGTGTTTTCACATTTGCTAAGCACTCAACTCATAACAGCCTCAGATACTTTCTCCCTGTGAGACTTTGGGCAGATCCTCTTACTGCCTTGGGTCTGTTTCCTCTTCCCCTAAAAATGAGGGAGTTAGATTAAATGATTTCTGAGGTCCCTTCCATCTCAAAATCTAGGATTCTGTGCTTGTACAATTATTACTGTTCCTATTTTACAGATGAAGAAACTGAGACTTTGAGAGGTTAATGAACTTCCCAAGCCATAAAGTACCTGAGATAGATTCTGAATCCAGGTCCATATGTAAAGAAAAGGCATAGTCAATCATAGTAAGCACCTAATAAATGTTGGCTGATTTATTGCCCCAACTCTTTATTTGGAGTAACCATGGAGTCTCTGGAAAAGCAGTATGGAGCAATTGTGGTTGCAGGGATTGCATTGCTCTTCTTTGTTAGGCAATCTGACCATGCTCTACTGACTCCCTCTCACCCCAACTGGCCAGTTCCAGTTGGGCAACATATCTCCCTCTTTCCTTCCTTCCTTCCTTCCTTCCTTCCTTCCTTCCTTCCTTCCTTCCTTCCTTCCTTCCTTCCTTCCTTCCTTCCTTCCTTCCTTCCTTCCTTCCTTCCTTCCTTCCTTCCTTCCTTCCTTCCTTCCTCCTTTCCCTACCTTTCTCCTCTCCCTCTTTCCTCTCCCTCTCTCCTCTCTCTTTGTTCACATAGGGTATCATACGCATACCTGTAGGGGCTCTGACCAAAGGAATGTAAATTTTGATTGCTGAAACCTCCCAAGATATCTTGGAGTTTATGGGCTAGATTTCTTTTTTAAGGATCATGCCTTAAACCCAGATCACTCTGGCTCTTACTGATTGACCAACAATAGGTCCAGGCCAAGCCTCGCCTAGTTGTTGTCTGGGCCATGATGGCTCAGAGCGAATGTAAATAGCAACTGTTTCTGTTTTTCCCAGAAACCCTGAGTGTCTTCCACTTTCAGATACACACACACATATGTGTATACACATATTATGTATGTATCTATGTATGCATGCATATACACATACATATATACATGTGTGTATATGCACTTGGTAAAAGAGGTCATTCTTTGCCTCCTTTTTTACCTATCCTAATCACTGAGTGGGTGTTGCCTCAGTCAGTTTCAGACCTGGGAAAGGCCTTAGCTCAAAAGCGCCAGGATCTCCCACTGCATCCGAGGCCATCTCCATTCATCCCAATCTACAGACCACTAGATCCAGATGGTTCCAGAGGAGAGAATGAAGCTGACTTTGTACAGCCCTCTTTGCTTAAATCCAATTCACTTGCAAAGCATGGGATCATTTTCCTGATGTCACTGGTCCTCTTGGAGAATGAAGGACGCATAGCAACATCCAGCATGCTCCACAGATCCCTCAGGCTCCTCCATGTTAGGAGATCTTGACCTACCCAGGTAAGCCCTGTTACTCTGATACACCATCCTACCACTCATAATTGCAGACATTTACACGACGCATCACAAAGTTTGCTTTTTTGTATGTTTATTTTACATTATTGGACTATATCCAGTGTTATTTATTCAAAATATTTTGTTGATATCTTTTGTTTTCACATCAATTTCATTTCTGACTCTTTCCCTTCCTCCTCCCTTACATAGTAAACCAGCCCTTGTAACAGAATTAAAAAGATGAGAATAATAAATAAAATAAGAATGAAAATAAAAATAAAGATAAGAGGGAAGAAAACCAATCACAAAACTAATCAATCAGATATTATGTACAATGGTGGCACCTCAAAATTTCTTAAACATTTCCCTTTATTTGAGAGAGGAATCATGTCACAAGAGAAAGAACCCTGGCTCTGGAGTCAAGGATCATAGTCTAGCATTGGGGCTTCTTGCCTTTATAGTCTTGGACAAGCCGCTTCTCCACTCTGAGGGTTAATTTTCCTCTTTTGTAAAGTGAGGGGTTTGAACTCCATGGTCTCTTAGGTCCTTCTAGCTCAAAGTCTATGATCCATTGACTGCCATCATCTCAAGGGACCTCAGAAGAATCCAATGAAGTAGGTTCAACAAGTATTATTACCATACCCCTCTGGTTAGATAGTTTCCATATGCTCCTTTGGCTCATGGATTTAGAACCAGCAGCAGAGAAAGGTTTGGAATTAGGCTGTCAACTCAGCTCTCTTCTGACCACAGTTATACTGACTCTCTAGAAAGACTGTCACCTCCATAACAGAATAGAAAAGTCTTTCATCTCTCCCTCCCCTCCTCTTTTGCCTTCCCCAGAAAAATTGTCTCCATGGTGTAGTGGATGAGGGTTAGACTTGGTGTCAGACCTGCATCCACATGACACTTTGGACATTTACGAGCTGTGTGACCTGTGGCAAGTCAGTTAGCCTTTCTGTGCCTCAGTTTCCTCATCTATAGAATGAAGAGGTTGGGTTTGCTGGCCTCCAAGATCACTTCTGGCTCTAAACTTAGGATTCTAGGATCTTACAACAAAATCTCATACAATTTCACAAGATTTTTAAAAGAAACATAACAAAGTATCACCCCCAGAATTTAGCCAAGGCAAGAAAGAATAACTCCCTGAGTTCACAGCCTTAAAACAGATATTAAAGCCACGGAGCAAATAGCTTTTTCATTGTTCCTTTCAGTTAGTGTCTACTAGCCATTTACCTCCCTCCCAAAACATCTACATTTCAGCTTTTCCTCAAAACACAAGCTGTCTGTAAGGAATATGTAAATGTTAACAGTAGTCACCCTGTGATGAAGGGCCCTGCACCCCATTTATATACACAACCAGAAATCTAGACCCTTTAACATTGATTTTGGTTTACTTTGTTGCCTGGGAATCTGGGAGATGTCTGAATCTGAGACTTGTTGATGAAAATGTCTAGCACTTACCTTACGATAGTTAATAGCATGTCTTGTGATATAGTTTGACTAGCCCACTTTATTAGGTATTTTCAAAGGCAATCATCTACGCAATTCTAAAAGTAGTATTGTCTTTTCACAGCAAACATACAAGAGAAGGCATGGACTGTACTTTAGCCAAATCTCAGACCAACTAGCAAACAAAAAAAACAAAATAAATTACTGGCCAGAACAGCAGTTCTCTTTAAAACTATTTGATGGTTCCCGGCTTTTGGTGATGCCTCAGGTGCTCTGGGCAGAGCTGAGGGGGTGGGGAGCAAAGGCGGCATCAGCAAGACCAGTGAAAATGCCAGTTTTATATCGTCGTGTGGCATTTTGTGCCAAGTGTTCCTTTGCATTTGGAAAGTCTGGAGGGTAAAAGATTTCCGTTTTTTCCCTCAGTAGCTTTGCATTCTTCTACTGGTTTTACAACTTGGCTCTCCCTTGCCTGATTTGCCCGTGTTTGGAATCTTTTGCATACAGGAATATTTTTACCTCCAGGTTGTTTAATTTATAATACTGTTTCTCATTTATTCAGTTTATAACAGTGTTGTTCATTTATGTACCTTTATCAAGAGCATATCGAGTGTTTGATATGGAGCACTGACTACCTTCTTCTTGTGACCTGCCCTTCCACTGTGTTGGATGTATGTATAGCACATGTGTAGCCCTGCCTCACTTAAATCCAATTCATGATTAAGCAAAGCCATCACCCTCATGATGGGTTTGATCTTCTTTGAGATGGAGGATGAACAACCCAACTGACATCATACTACATGGATATTAGAAACCAATTTATGCAAACGATGTGTAGCATAATGCTGATAATAAAGTTTAACAGATGTTAATAAAAAGGAAGAAGAACAACTTCCTGTAGTTTTTCCTTTGCTTGGCACATAGGAGACAATAAATGTTTAGTGATTGCTTTTATTGGGGGGAGATGCCCAAGATCTCAGAGATGGCAGAGTCATTCCTGCCCTATCACACTATTCCTCACTCTCCACTTCTCCCTTTTTGTCCTTACCCTCTTTTAAAATGTTTCCTTAGATTTATAGTCGAGAAATGGATGGAATTAGCTTATGTCCCTTTCATTTAGGAGTCTGTGGAGTTTCCATTTCATTAGGAGTCCATTTGTTTGGGGTTTTTTGGTCCCAGACTTGGAAAATAGGAAGAGACCAGATGCATAGAACCCTAGCTGCCCACCAGAGAAATTATATTTAGTCCTGAGGTAATAGGAAGCCATTGGAGTTTATGGAGTAGGGGGTGACATGGTTAGATCTGGGCCTTAGTAAAATCATGCGGGGTCTGTTTGGAGGATGGACTAGAAGGGAGAGAACCTTGATGCAAGGAGACCAGTTAAGGGTAGTCTGTTATGATAGCTCAAGTAAAACTAGGGCCTGAACGACGGTGATACCAGTGTAAGCAGAGGAAGCGGTCAACTAAAAAAAAATGAGGCTCAGAAAATCAAATTGATGATGCCCTTGTTTCCTTTAGAAAATGAGCAAAGGGATTGAAAGTCGAGCTGTGATCCTTCCATCTACTAAAGATCATGCTTCTGAACTCAAAAGTAGAAAAAGACGTTTGTGTATCTCAATTCATATCTACACATAAAAATCTTCCATTCAGCTGAATCTTCCATGGTTAAAAAATCAGAAGAGATGTCATTGCTGAAAAGAGTTTTTGGGTCAGGATTTGCATTTCTAAGGCAACTGGATCAAATCAGGGTTAAATGACCTGAATTTCTGCTCTGACTCCATCGATTACAAGCCAGGTGACCTTGAGTAAGTCACTTCAC
Organism: Bettongia penicillata ogilbyi; assembly: GCA_023548195.1. Classification (NCBI taxonomy): domain Eukaryota; kingdom Metazoa; phylum Chordata; class Mammalia; order Diprotodontia; family Potoroidae; genus Bettongia; species Bettongia penicillata. The sequence continues at coordinate 5,424,262 of JAJHZJ010000186.1, forward strand.
TTCTAAGTCCCACTTTACTTATCAATAAAATGAGAAGTTTAGTTGACATTGGAGAAGGAAATAGCGAACTGCTCCAGTGTCTGCCAAGAAAACACAAAATAGGGTCACAAAGAGTTGGGCACAACTGAACTACAGCTGTCTACATGGGTAGTTTCCCATCTGGGGGCCAGGTTGACCCCACGGCATCGCCGGCACCAACCTCTGTTACCAGTCCCTTCTGTAGAGCAGAAACTCTGTGAAGGCAGGAAGTGTTTTATGTTCATTATATGGTCTTTGCACCTACTGTCCTTGGCACCCATACTTGGTGGATTCTTGAATAGATCTGGGATTCCATGAGTTCTCATCAACTCCTGCTCATCCTGTGGGACTCTTGTTCATGTCTCCCCCCTGAGAGGGCTGGGGGAGGAGATGGTGTCACTGAGTGAGGGAAATCACTCACCCAGGGTCACACAACCAATATGGGTTATACACAGAGCTTGAACTCAGCTCTTTTTTACTCTGAAGTCAGCTCTATCCATTGTACCATAATGCCTTTGAAATGAAACAGCCAATGTGAAATAGTGAAGCAGGCCTCCTGCAGACTGAGTAAATACTATTCTTTACCTACAAGTATGATTATTTTTCAAATACATATGTGATGTTGGGAGAAATAAGATAACTCATTTAAAAGTTCTGACTTTGATCAGGTGGTTTTTATCATCACGTCATTTCTCTGTCAAGGATCTGTGAAATTTTTTGATGGATTTGATTTGACAAAATTCGACAAATCAAATTTTGATTTGAAAGGGGTCTTTGTGCTCACAGTGGTTAGGAACCAGTGGCCCCGCTGGGCTCTCAGGTACTTTCTGGTCCTCCACTTCTAGGATTCATTAGATTCACTTTTCAGCTCTGGCAGGGACCAACTTCTTCCTCAGAGCACCCCATTTACAGACCCTGTCTTGTTGGCAGTATAGCACACATAAGAAGCTCGCCTCAACACGAGGGAGAACCCAGGCTCTGGGATAGGTTTCTGGGACATAGCAAGGTCTTCAGGGAGAGCAGGCAAGTATGATCATTTACTCTTGCGATGCATGGGAAAGCAATATATGACTCCCTGCAACATTCATCAGAACTCCATCTCCATCTCTGCCTCCAGTCCAAAAGGTTCAGCCCTCCTTGAAAAATCCCAAATCCTCCTTCTCTTAAAAATATTGGGAAAATTCATTTCATAACAAAGCGACTTTCAGAGTATGATATTTCAGGTACAAAAATGGAAAGAGGTTACAGGGCATAATGAAAGCCTGGAAAGGCCAGCTTTGAACCCTTCTTTGACTCATCCTGGCTTTGTAACGCTGCATAAGTCCTTGTCCCTCTAAATGCCCCAGGCAACTCTCTTGAGATTCAATTGCAGGGTAATTAGAGAGCTGCATCTTTTCTTGTTCTTCTTTCCAGTGAAATCACCTGGCCAATCACTGCCCTTAAAAAATCAGGAAGCTACGGAGTTATAAGCAGCTAGGTGTTGTCGGGTCGCTGTTGAGTCAAGGAGAGAGGAGTTCAAATCCTGCCCATTCCCCCATGCCTAAAATCTTCTCCAGCCTTATCTTTGTCTCCCATCTTCCTTCAAGGCTCAGTTAAAATCTCCGGTGAGAAGACTTTCCTGCTCCCCTTAATGCCAGGTCCTTTCCCTCAGTTGGTTAGTTTTTATTTATCCTGAATATATTTTGCTTGAACATAGTTGTTTGCATGATGTTTCCCCCACTAGAGAGCGAGTTTCTAGAGGGCAGAGAACGATTCTTTTAAACCGTTCTTTGCATCCCCAGAATTAGTACTTTGCTTGACACATAGCAGGCATTTAATGTTTATTGACTGACTCAAATACTTACTAGCTGTGTGACCCTAGGCAAGTCACTTAACCCTGTTTGTCTCAATTTCCTTATCTGTAAAATGGTAAAAATAATACCACCTACCTCATAGGGTTGCTGAGAATCAAATGAACTAACATATGTGAAGTGTTTTGAAAATCTTGAAGCAATATGTAAATGATAGCTATTATTATGTTACTGTAATGGAAATGTTTTACATGATAGCACTTGTATAACCTATATCGAGTTGCTTACCTTCTAGGGGGAGAGAGGGATAGAATTTGGAATTTAACACAAACAAAAAACCCAAATGTTAAAAATATTTTAACATATAATTGGTGAAAAAATAAAATATTTCAAAACCAAAGAAAGGTCAGGGAGAGGAGAAAGGAGAAAATAATATCTGGAAACGACTGTTACATAAAATAAAACATATCAGTGCAAAAAATATATATTATTATAAGGTGAAGAGAGAAGTTATCATAATCCCTTAGAGCTTTGATTAAAAAAAATAAACTTACCAATTAATCACGCGGCCTGCTATGTACAACAGGGATGGACCAGACATACAGTGGGGGAAGGACTAGCGTAACTTTACTAGAATTCCATAGATTTGTGCTTTCCAAGAGATGTAACTCGTCAGCACTCAAATATACACATATGCAGAGGATCTGTGGTTTTGTTAGTGGAGGGGTCCTTCTAGAATGAGAACTCCCTTCACAGAGGCAGACTGAGACCCATTTGTGATTTATTGGGTCTTGGATTTAGAGCTCAGAGATCATCTGCTCCAATCCCCTCATTTCACAAGACAGGGTAATGAGTCTTAGAATGGTTAAATGACTTGTTCAAGGTCATTCAAGTAAAAACTGTTAAAGGCAGAATTTAAATCCAAAATCCAGTGATTGCCAATTGAACATTCCTTCCACTGCATCATGATGCCTCCAGATCACAAGATCTACATTCTAGATCTACAGATTTCTAGTGTGCAAAATTTCCTACACAACCATATCATCTACATGCCTAGTTCCCCCTACCTCACCCCTTCCCTCTCAAAATACCCTCTGTTTACACTCTGTGTATCCTGTCTATGCATAATGACTTTCTTGTCTCTTGCACTGAATTTCAAGCAATCTGAAAGCAAGGACTGCTTTTGTCATTATCTATATCCCCCAGGACAGACATAGTGCTTGCCATAAAATAAAATTATTCCTAAATGTTATTGATTGAATATCATAAATGAATATGATATAAAACCAAAACCATGAGCAAAACTTTAAGATAAATTCGCTGATTTATTTATTCACTCATTTATTTTAAAATTATATCGATATCTTGTATTTTTATAACACTTTCTTATCTTTATCCTTTTCCCTTCTACCTAGCAAACCCTCCCTTGTAACAAATGATGAAAAGAAACAGAAAAAGAAATATCAGTTCAGGAAAATTATTTAACAGATCAAGAATACCTTCAAGGTCCCACCCCCAGTAGTTTCCATGTTTGAAAAGAAGGTCCGTTTTCTCAGCTCTTCTCTGGGTCCCATTCTCAGTCATTATACTTACACATATGCCAATTTATTTAAAGCAATCTAGAGGCCAACATTTGTAAAAAATTATTTCCTAGGAGATCATAAGATTGTCTTAGAATTGAAGAAACTGCGGCCCGCAGAGAGGCGAAGAGATTTGCCCCCAGGACGCACAGCTTGTAGGTAGAAGGGCTGGGACTTCAAACCCCACAGACCTGGCTTTTTCTGCCATGCTGGGGCTCTATTTGAGATATGTATGGTGCCTTTTAAAAAGGCATGCTTCTGTCTGCCAGCCTTTAGAAACAGTGATCTAAGAGCCAGACATTTCCTATTAAAGTTTAAAAAACATAGCTTTAAGTCATACATTACATAGAGCACATTCATATCTCATCTGACTGAGGAGGTTTGAAACCTCACAGAGGTCACATTTTCACACAGCCATCATTTTTTACTCCATCTCCAAACATTAAATAAAAATAATATTAATAATATCCTAAGCTTACAGTGAGGGCTGGACCATGTCTCAATTATAAAATTGGGAAGTAAGCTTCATTCTTTGTTCTGTATTTTCCAGAGCCTAGAACAGTGCCTGGCACATAGTAGGTGTTCGACAAATGCTTGATGAATTAAATTATCATTGTATACCCCCTTGCATCTAGCACAAGTCTTTGCAAACAGGAGAATACAAGCTCCTTGAGGGCAAGAGCTGTTTTTAATTTTTTATTTTCTATTCCTCGTGCCTGGCACAATGTCCAAAATATTATTGTTCAGTTGTGTCTGACTCATCATGACCCTATTTGCGAAGTCTGACACATCATAGGAGCTTAATCAATATTCGGGGGATTGCATTGGATAGATGTTTAATTAACGCTTAATTAATAATTAATTTAATGAATGGACAGATGCTTCAACTATGATGTAGTTATAAGAAAAAAAAATCTATAGAGACTACTCACATGGAACATATAGCATGCAGCAACTCAGTAGCCACATAGAAAAGACCTACTGTGTGCAGAGCCCTATGCCACATTTATATAAAATTGCCCTTATCAAGAATAATATCATCTGGAGTTTGTAAAATGAAAGTGATGCTCACTGATTTATCTTGGTTTCTTTATCCTTTATCATATTTTAATCATAGACACTTTATAAAGTGTTTTAAAGTTTGCAAAGCCCTATCCATACGTTATCTCATAGAAGCCTCAAAAAAGAAGCCCCAGGGAGGCAGCTGCTATTATCATCATTTTACAGATGAGCAACTGAAGCTCAGAGAACTTTCACCCATGGTCTGACAGCTAGTAAGACATAGAGGAAGCGTTGGAGCCCACATGTTCTTGACTCCAAATCGGGTCCTCTGTCTCCTAGGCCATCGTTGGTTATATCTTCCCCTGGGCTTAGAACCACAGTGGCCAGAGGATATCCTCTGGAGCAGAAGCCCCAGGTTCCAATATTAGTGTTGCCACTTGCTACCTGTGTACCTTCAGCTAAATTCTATAGAACCTTTCTTAGTTTGGATTTCTTTGGTTGATTGCACAGCATTAGTCATCCCTTATAGCTCTAGATCTAGGCTTCTCATCAGCTTTTTTTTTTTAACAGATGAGTAAACAAGGCCCATAGAAATGAAGGTAACTTGTTCAAGGGTACTTCCCTTGGAAAGGGGCAGAATAGAATTTGAACCCAAGTCTTGTGATGAAAGATACAACATTATCTATTTGGTCAAGCTGCCTCTATGATTAGCAGCTTCAGAATCAATGAATCCATTAATAAACATTTTATTATGTGTCAGGCACTGTGCTAAGCTCTGGGAATACAAAAAAGGGCAAAAGACAGTCTTTGTCCTCAAGGAGCTTATAGCCTAATGAACCATTAAACAAGGAAGGCAGGTTGCCCCCCTACACTGTGGCATCTTCGTGTTAATGTTGTTCAGTGGTTTCAGTTGTGTCTGATTCCTTGACCCCATTTAGGGTTTTCTTGGCAAAGATACTAGAGTGGTTTGTCATTTCATTCTCCAGTTCATTTTATAGATAAAGAAACTGAGTCACTTGCTCAGGGTCATACAGCTAGTAAGAGTGAGGCTGGATTTGAATGGGCTAGGAAAAATCCAAAGTGATTATCCAAGGGTCACTTAACTCTGTTTACCTCATTCATCCCATTGTGAAGGCTTGGGACTTTGAGGGAGCCTGCATATAGAAGGGGAGAAGGCAAAAAAAGAGAAAAAAACAAAACTGGAGGCATCTCAAGGTACCTCATAAGATCATGGCTCTAGAGCTAGAGGGGACTTCAGAAGGCATTCTAGTACAATGTCTCCATTTTACAAAATTGGAAACTGAAGTACAGAATGGTTAAAGTGACCTTAAAATCATGGGATCATAGATTTAGAACTGGGAGGGAAGTTAGAGACCATCTTGTCCAACTAGTTCATTTTATGGATGGGGAAACTGAGTAGTAGGGTCTTTAAGTGACTAGCCTATGGTCACACAGGTGATCAGAGAAAGTCTTTGGACTCAGGTCCTCTGCCTCCAAATCAACCTTCTTCTTCTGGGAGCATAATCCCATTCCTAAGGGAAAAAGCCACTGTGCTCTTTGTTTTTTGCCATAAGCCAGTTTCCATATAGGATAGGGGAGTGACTCTGGGCTTCAGGGCATTAACTCAGGATGAGAGCAGGATGGCTCAGGGGCTCTGTGCAGGGTTTTAAACTTAAACTGTTGTAAAGTTGGCCAATAGCTCACGATGACTTGTGCTCCATGAGGATGTCAAAGCAGCTGGTTCCCTCAGTTAGATACCCAGTTAGAGCCACCTCCTCCCTCCATTCCTCTTGTGAGGGAGGGCTTGGAGAGACTCTGGACACACTCCATCAGTGGGTCCCATATTTACTGTGGAGGATTTGCAATTTATCCAGCTGGTAAAGGGACATTTCCCTCAGGCAACATTTGTACACAGAAATAAAGCTTGCAGTTTATTGTTTGTCTCAGAAACCTAGCAATCTTAGTGTGTCCTACACTCAGCTGTGATGGGTAGCAAAGTCCATGGGTAAAATGTAGCTGCAATTGAGCATGAGTGAGTGCATGTGTGCATGTGTGTGTGTGCCTATTTCGGTGCTTCCTAAAAATGGTTCAGTTTAATTTTCTGGCGGGGGATAGTACCCCCTAGTCCCAATTTTTTTTAAAAGGACTTTCCTGAAAGTACTTATTATCTTATTTCTTTTTGTTTCCTTTTCTTCAATGTTCAGTTGCATATAACCGTTCATTGCTAGAAGGATGCATTTCAAACTTATGGGGCATGACGTTTTAGCACTCTGTACTGAGATTCGTCTCAATTTCTTTTCCTCTGAAATGTAGCCTTTCTTCAGAAAGTGAGCCATTTCTCCAATGGTGTATGAGATGGTCTGCAATGGTGGAGTAACAAGAACAACTGAGCCTTGGGGCATAAAGCACCCCCTTGGGCAAAGGGGGTGGAAAACAGGAAGCCCCCATGGGTGAACTTTTCCTTTAACTCATCATGTTTGCTAAATGCCAGGCTCCATTGGCAAATCATTTCGATTCTGTGGAGCCTCAGTTTTCTCATCTGTAAAATGAAAAGATTCAACTAGATGACGTCTCAAGCCTCTCCCAATAAACTGATCATCCATCACAGAGAATGAATCATGAAGTTCTGGAAATGGAAGAGAACTTGGCAGATCTCTATTTGAGAAAGAACCTTCAGGACAAAATAGTTAAGGAGTAGTCATCCAGCCGCTGCTGGAACGATGTAATGAAAGCATTTATTAAATGCTTAGCCACGTGCAAGCACTATGTTAAGGATACAAAGATAAAAATAAGACTGTTCCTACCCACAAGGAGCTTATATTCTAACAGAGAGAGATAATATCTATAGGAGATGCAGCAGGTAAACGTCAAGGCCCGAAAGTCCTTAGAAATCAAGACATATGGCAGCAGAAAGGAATAAGGGTATAAAATGTATTAAACTACTATGTGCCAGATGCTGTGCTAAGCACTTTACGAGTGCTTTTCTCATTCAGTCCTCGGAACAGCCCTGTGAGATAAGGTGTTATTATTGTCTCAATTTTCCAGTTGAAGAAACTGAGGCAAAGAAGTTAAATGACTTGCCTAGGGTCACACAGCTAATCAGTGAACTCAGGTATCTCTGACTCTAAGACAAAGGCTCTATTCATTTGTACCCCCCAGCTGCCTAAAAGATCCCTTGATTTATAAGATGGATAGCCAAGATTTTAGAGGAAAGGAAATCTATCATGTCTTGAGAAAGTGTTGCACACTGGGTAGAGTGCTCGACCTGGCTTTAGGAAGGATTCATACGTCATTTCCGACACTTGTTAGCTCGGTGACTTTGAAGGCATCACTTTGCGCCTCAGTTTTTAAAATGGCAGAATTGGAGGTGGCCTTCGAAGCCCTTTTAGCTTTGATGCTATTATTGCCCCATGACTGTCAGCACCTCCATGGGCACTTCCCCAGCTTTATCCACAGGAATCTTCTCTGAAAACAGGTCACCAGGGTCTCAGGGACACCTCACCACCCTAAGCGGGGTGCCCCAGTGGAAGGCCTGATAACGTATCAATGATACATTTCACTACTTGGATTTGACTTCTCTTAGGGGCTCACCCCATTCTTTACCATGTTAGATTGGCATCTGGGCAGGGAGAAAATATAAGTGAATTTCACTGTTTCTATGACTGGCATATAGCTATTTTATTCTCTATTGAAGGAGATCTGTGAACCTTAGCATCTCTCTCTCTCTCTCTCTCTCTCTCTCTCTCTCTCTCTCTCTCTCTCTCTCTCTCTCTCTCTCTCTCTCTCTCTCTCTCTTTCTCCTCTCCATCCTTCTCTTTTCCCTCCATACTGCCTTCTTTCTCTCCCTCCCTCCTCCTCTCTCCCTCCTTTCTCTCCCTCTCCCTCTTTACCTCTCTCCATCTCCCTCTTCCCCCCTCTCCTTCTCCTTCTTTCCCCCTCCTTCTCTCTCTTCCCCCACCCTCCATACCTCCTTCTCTTCTCTCTTCTTTCCTCCATATTTCCTTCTCACTCTACCTCCCACCTTTTCTCTCTCCTTCCCTTTCTCCCCCCTTTCTCTCTCCCTCTTTCTTCTTTCCTTTTCCACATTCAGTCACAGATATAGTGAAGCAATAATATATCACTAAGCATGACCCCTTGGCCTTTATGAATTATCTGTTTAGAAAGATGTGAAGCCACCTTTTATAAGCACCATAATAGATACTTAGACATCATGGATCAATAGCAAACAAGCTTGCTGGTTGTGGTTAATGAGTGCCAAAGGGGCACTCTGACAGTGACCCCTGACACCACTGCTGACAAGAAATCTATAGAGCAAAAAATAAGGAAGACGGACAGTTTTTAAAGTTATGAAAATAGATCTGTAGCCAATCGGGGTAATTTTCTCTGGACTGAAACCTTTCAGGGTTTTGGGTGGATGAGAGTTTCCTCAGGTCCCTTCATTTTGACTCCTAAAGGATGAGAGGGCCGCCCTCTGGAAACACCAGCAAAGCTGCCTGCCCACATATGATAGGATTCCATTTGTTGCCATTCTGAGAACCATCTGATATTGTTTTGCTGTCAACGCAGCATTTTTCTCGCTCTGAAATGGGCTGTCATTTATAATTTCAGGCGGGCACAGATTTGTTAAGCAGGCACATGGTAATGGGTTTCTATAAGGAGATCCACAGACTCATGGTTCTGGAAAAGAAGGGAGCTGGCGAGGTATTTAAAAACCTAATGGGAATGGAACATTGGGGGTTTCTGGGGGAGGATGGTGTCGGCACAGCCTATTACCAGGGGAGAATTTCACAATAAATCTAGTGTTGTGTATCTGTATCTTCTTTTGGAAGCAACTGTCTACTTATGCCTTAGAGGTACTTGTGGGAATTCAAAGGGTGTGGGTCTTTCTGTTTGAGGTAGTAGTTAATACTAATAATTGAAGTAATAATAGATGTGCTAATAATAATATTGACAACAGAACATGAAATGTAAAAGAATAATAGTGGTGTAGTGCCTTGTCTATCCCAGGAGGGTTTCAATCTGAATTCTTTTTAAAAAATGGGAATGAGATAATTAATAATATTAAGACCATTTCTATCTGAATTCCATCAAGCAGGATGAGAATGAGATGATGATGATAATAATGATAATAGTAACTGACATTTATATAGTGCATTAAGGTTTCCAAAGTACTTTCCATACATTATCTCATTTGAACCTCACAACAGCCGTGTGATGTAGGTGCTACGAGCATCGTTCAGCCAGTCTACCAGCCAGATACTGGGGAAATAAAAAGAACATGGAAACAGAAACTATTTATTAATGGAGCTGAAAAAACCTCTAATTTATAAGGGACCTGGATGGCAGCAGATCGCAGCATTCATCCTGGCAGAGAAATTAATACATTTCTAGCAAGGATAAAAGGAGAGAGAGAGGAAAGGGAGAGAAGACAGAAGAAGAGAGGAGAGACGAAAGGAGAGGCGTGAGGAGAGGGAGAGGGGAGGGAGAGGAAAAGAGAGGAGAAAGTGAGAAAAGAGAGGAAAGAGAAATAAAGAATAATTAGTATAGCTAGTAAAAATAACTAGTATTTTTAAAGTACTTGAAAGTTTACAAAGCAATTTATACTATTTCATTTTATCTTCACTGCAGCACTGTGAAAGGGATGCTATTATCCCTGCTTTATAAAAATAATAATTAATGAGAATAACAATAGCTAGTATTAATAGAATGCTTTAAGGCTTACAAGATGTTTTATACATCTTTTCTCATTTGATTCTTACCACATTCCTATGAAATGGGTGCTATTATCTCCGTTTGGATATGAGGATGAGAAAGGTTGTGATCTGGCCAGGGTCATTGGTTTCTGAAGCAGAATTCAAACTCAAATCTGCCTGGTTCCTGATCCAACATTCTCTCTTCATTGCTGCCTGTCTGTCTAGAAGGAAAGTGAGAAATGAGACAGACAGAAGAGAGAAGCAATGGAAAAAGGAGAAAATAGAGAACGAGAGAGAAGGAAGCGAGAAATAAAAGAAAGGAAGAAGAAAAGAGAGAGAAAGAGATCGATACAGAGATAAGAAAATTGTGTCAAATCCCTAAAACGCCCTCGGAACGATATCCCCAGCTAGGGTATTATGATGTCACACTTCAGTAACGGGGCCTGAAGTCTCAATGGTCTCCCTGCTGTTAAACCCCATTGCAAACACATTTGTCCTGGCTGTTTCTCCCTTTGTAACCCCGTCTCATCTGTGCAAGATGAATCGCTGCTAGATCCGGGCTGACTTGGAGGGCAGAGCCCAGGTCTCGAGGAGGTAGCCTGCCTCCCGCAGCTTCAACGTTTTAATTAATTTTAACACTAATGCACAAATGAGAGTTAATCAGTCTGTCCCAGTCTGCTTTCCAATTTACCAAGTTTATTCATTAAAACTTTTCTCCCTGAACTTTGATTGAATGTCATGCTTTTTAAGGGGGTCTTTCAAACTGTCCTGAGGGTATTCAAGTGATGGGCTGGGCAGCAGTTGATGTTTGGTAAAGAAGGAAGACCTGGCAAGCAGGGGGCTTACATACTCAGAGTCAGAAAGCTATCTTAGAGGCCCAGAGTTTGGTAAAAACAGGTTTAATTCTAAGACATCTAGAAAAAGGAGGTGAAACTTGGGCAAGAGTCAGGGATGTTACTTAAATGAAAATTGTAGGGCCGCGTGCACATAGTAGGTGCTTCATTGCTTGTTGATGGATTGTTTATATAGAGCTTCTGTAAATCCTGACCGTTTTCTCCAAGGCTGAAATCTCTGTGGGCTCCAGGTGAGCATTCATTTCTGAAAACACCCCTTAATTACAGGAAAATGAAATCTGTCCCCTAATGTTGGCCAAAACTTACACCTTTCGTGATATAATAATGCTGCTATCATTTAAAATGAGTGGAAAGATGGCAGTCGAATTCCTATTATGTGATAGATTCATACTGTGTTTGCTAGTCTAATTATTTTGGAATCAATGTAATAAAATCTTAGGTACACAGTTTTGCCTATTAATTGCTAGAAACTGTCTTCCAAAGATGGCATTTGAGCCGAGCCCTTTATTTCAAAGGAACTGAAGCACAATGCAATCTTTACCTTTTTAATTAGCAGCATTCAATATGATGGAACAACATATCTCATACTGTCAGTTACCAGGGAAGGCAGCAGTCAGACTGACACTCACTAAGAAACCCATTTAATTACCTTTCAGCAATTTATAATCCAAGGAAGTGAAGGAATGGGGTGGGTCTTTTCATGTTTGCTTGGTCCAGAAAATATTGTGTTTAGAAAAAAAATCCCCATCATTGAAGAGTCAGGATTCTGACATCGGAGATGTGAATGAATGACACAGGAAGGATGTGTGATTTCATCAGCATGGGGGCTCCAGCCACTGAGTCAGCTCACTGCCCATGTGGGATTTAATTTATATTCATGGGTCTAGACTTGGAGCTGAGGAAATCCTAAAGGTAAATAAGCCCAAACTCTAGTTTTGGCAGCTCAGTGATGTAGTGGAGATATGAAGACCTGAGTTGAAATCTGTCTGCAAACACTTACAAGCTGACTGACATTGGATGGGGAGAGTATAGAAATAGCACCTACCTCACAGGGTTGTTGTGAAGATCCTATGATACAGTTGAAGAAACCTAGGCTCTGAGAGAGAGCAAGTGGTTAGCTGAGGGCCACATGATTAGTGAGTATCTGATTCAAACCTAGGTCCTTCTGTATTCAAGTTCCATACCTCTTGAGGCAGACAGGTAGCCCATTTGATAGAATGCTCAATCTTGGAGTGAAGTTCTAAAACCGCCTCAGACATTTACTAGTTGTGTGACCCTGGGCAAGTCATCAGTTTTCTCTGCTGCAAAATGGGGGTACTAATAGCTCTCAGAGTTGTTATGAGAATTAAATAAGATAATGTCTGCAAGACATTTGGCACATAGTAGGTTCTTAATACATTTTTCCCTTCCTCTGTCTGCTCTGACACATGGCCACATGTATACTTGAAGACTCCAGCTGGCAACGTTTTGTGTTCTGTAACTTAAGTCTCATTGCCATGCAACTAGGATAGGTTTCTGAATGGTATTTTTTATTTCAGAAAATGAAAAACGTTACCCATCTCCATTTAATATAATTATTTATTGTTTTTATGATTAGCTTTGACCTTTATTATTCAGGATGACATTACTTAATCTCTCTTTAATTGTGTACCTTTTGCATACATTTCCTCTATTAATCACTGCCTTTATTTAGATAGGCAGCATGGCGTCATTGATAAAGTGTTGGATTTGAAGTCAAGAAGAACTAAATTAAAATCCTGCCTCAAATATGCATAACTGAGTGACCTGGTACAATTCAGATTGCAATAGAACCCAACCCCCAAGGATGTTGTGAGGAGCAAACTAGGTAATATATTTGAAACACTTTGTGCATCTCAAAATATTATATTGATGGGAAATATTGCTGAATTATAATTACAAAGGACATATTGATTAGCTTTGCCTTTTTACATTTGTTTATGAATCTTTCATGTCCTAGACCATGTTCCATTTTTGAAGAGGTACTGTGTGTAACTGAAAATATGGATATTCTTTTATACTTCCTTTCAGATGATGAGAGAAAAAGCCTTCAGATATGGGTTATAGAGGGCAACTTTTTGCACTCCACTGCCCCCTTCAGGAATTAATGTTTATCAGAATGAGAGACCCTTCTCTTTCCTTTCTCTTCAGCCGGTTACTCCCTGGAGGAAGTGCTGACTCCCTGGAGGAAATGTATCTTGCAGTTCTTAATCCAAGTTATGAGCACGAGGAATCTGATAAACTGCAGCTCATAGAAGAGCTAAATCCCTTCTAAGGACCCTCAGAAGCCAGAGGACAAATACTTTGGCAATGAGTTCTCTATGTTGAGGGTCATTCAGAATACTTTTTCAGCTCTCATTCTCTTAGGTGATGGAGGATGGCATGGATGGTATCTTATTTTGAAAAACAAAGAATGTATTTTAACATGCCCACAATGCAACGAATGCCACGTAAACAAAAACTCATGGGAAACTATTGAATCCTTTCCCATTCTTGTTGGGGTTACTCTTTCAGTCTGGTCTGATGCTCTGGGACACCTTTTGGGATTTTCTTGGCACTTCCTTCTCCAGCTCATTTTATAGATGAGAAAACTGAGGCAAACAGGGCTAAGCAACTTGCCCAGAGTCACTCAGCTAGTAAGTGTCTGAGGCTGGATTCGAACACAGGTCTTTCTGAGTCCAAGGCTAGCACTCTGTCCAATATACCACTTACCTGCCATTAGAGCATTTTAATCACTTTGTCAAGGACTTGTTATTTCACTGAGATGGGAATACCCTCCACCCATGTAGGCTGCAACCCGTCAATGATTTATAAATCATTGCAGAGGTAAGGTGACTTGACTATAGTAACACAGCTAGTATGTGTCAAAGCCTGGATAAAAAGCCAGGTCTTCTTGACTTCAAGTCAGATAATCTAGTCCAACTTTCTCCATATCTTTTACTGATAAGGAAACTGAGGCACGGAGAAATTAAGTGATTTGTCCAAGGGTGCTCAACTAGAAGATGCTTTAGGAATCAATTTCCCTATTTATGGATGAGGAAACTGAGCCACAGAGAAGACAAATAATTCCCCTTAAGGTCACAAGTAATAAGAAGAATGCTTATTATGCTTATAATAGGCCCCTCAAGAATCCAAGAAACTTCCAGGGATGTCTACTTCCCTTATTTCTGGAAGAAATTCCTGAAAGAAAGGAAGTTTGCCCAAATTATTAAAGATTTTTAGAAAAGGAGAAGGTTCAGGGTTTCTTAGCAATGTGGCTTCTTTAAACTATAGTTTTAATTAGGGTTTAAGGTCAAGGGTCTCTTTAATTGATCTCAATCATTTTTATTTAGGATAATGGAACCCCAGTTGGATGTCTAGTTCCCAACTCGTATACAGGCTATGATGCAGCAGGAAGAGGGCTTCATTTGGGGTCAGAGGACCTGGGTTTGAATCCTGTCTTGAATACTTACTATGTGGGTGAATTTGGGAAAGTCAATTCATCTCATTGGGACTCAGCTTCCTCATTGGCAGAATCAGAGGGTCATGTCCCTGACATCTGAAGCCCCTTCAGTTCTCCGATTCTAGGAAATCTGGTTACCACTCTCTAGGGAGGATGCATTGGAAGGCAGAAAATATTGACATAGAAAGATGCAGAGGATAGGTGGGAGAACAGGATGAACATTGGGAAATTCAGCTAATTAATTAGTCAGTTACTTAATTATTAAAATCATGTGAAAGAATAGTAGTACTTTTCCTAGGTACTTGCAAGGAACTGAGAGTATCATCCACAACTGTGATGATGGATGAGAATAAGCAGGCTCGTTTTTCATGTTTAACTCCCAAAGTACCAGGAATCCCAGATCTGGCTTGAGGAGGAGAATCCCAAGTCACTTCTGTCCCTGGATGTGAAAGATGGGGTCTTCTGAGGCCCTATTCACAATCTGTCTTGAGAACCTCAGTGGAGTCCTCCCTCTCACCCCACCTCACAAGCTGATAAGAAATCTAAAAAAAAACCAAAACCCAAAACAAAACCTTCCCAAGCTAAAACTCCATAATTCTAAAACGGATTGTAGCCAGAGAAGTAAATTAACTTGTCTAAGGTCATATAAGTTCTAAGTAAGATTTGGCTCCAGTTCCTCCAACTCAAAATGATAATTATAGCTCACATTTGTATAAAAATCTTAAGGTTTGCAAAGCACTTTACAATTATTAATCTACTTGATCTTCACAACGGCACTGGAAAGTAAGGGCTGTTATTATCTCTATTTTTCATGTGAGGAAACTGAGTCAAACAGAGGCTAAGTGACTTGCCCAGGGTCACACAGCCAGTAAGTGTCTTAGGTGGGATAGAAATGTAGGTCTTCCTAACTTCTGGTCTGGCCCTTTATCTGCTGTGCCACCTAGCTGTTCATAGAAATGTTAAGGCTCATAGAGGTTGTGAATGGTCCAAGGTAATACTGTTAGGAGGTGGTGAAATTGGAGCTTGAACCTGGGTTTTCTGATTTTAAGCACCGTGTTCTTTCTACTATACCAAGGAGATGGAGGCAGGGGAAAGAGAGAAAACATTCTACACATGTTTCAGGTTGCATAGGGTAGCTGGCATGACATTAGAATAATATCCTGAGAAATCAATAATTCATAAGAGATAATATTCCAGGAAGAGAGAAAACCATACAGTTATGGCTTCTATATACAAATGCATAGAATGTGAGTAATATAGTGATGCTATGGAAGGGTTATAGGATCTGAAGTCAGAAGACATATGTGACTATGGATAAGTCCTGTGACTACTCTGACCTCAGTTTCCTGTTCTGTAAAATAAGTCCCAACTCTCAAGCTATGATCATTATCTCAACACAAGGAAATACATCCATCCTCACAGATATTGCTGAGACTTGGTGGGATGTTATTCAACTGGAATGTGTCTATCAAAAGGCATGTGTTCTTGGTATAAAAGAAAAGAAGAGATCAATCAATCTACAAATGCTTATCACATGCTTATAATGTATCAAACACTGTGCTAGGTAAAGGGAGAACCAAGACTCAGAGGGGAATAATCCCTACTCTGACATTCTAATGATGGAAGAGGTCATGAAGCATCTCTTGTGTAACAAAAAAAAATACAGTCTTGTGGAGATCAGGAAGTGGTAGATGGAAGGCAAGGAAAGAATATTGTGGAGAACATTTCAGATGAGAATCAATAGAAAGAGAACCAGAAATGAAATTGTGATGGTACATATACCACTGAACAACCAACCAGAAGGAAGAAATGGATGATGGGTTCTGAAAACTGATCACAAAGTTGGCATGTCAACATGATAGAGTGTTAATGGAGGTCTTCAACTGACCAGTTTCCCTGCCAGTGCTTAAAACTGAGGAGCTGATAGATTATTGATATACAATGGGGACTTTTTATTCTTTAAATGAGAGAGGAAATGATGATAGATACAGTTTTTCTGGACAACATGATCCTGACTGATAAAGAAAAGCTTTGCTTAAGTAAAAATGTAAGACCCCTATGGAAGAAAGGGAATTTCATCTTAAAGGTCATCACAAAGAAGGAGGGGAAAGCCAAGGCCTGAGCCATGATCTGTCATGCACGCTAGACTTTGCTAGTGGTTTCAAAGAGTGTAGAGGAGAAGGTCTATTGGTCTAAGATGTTACAGAAAAAGTCAATGAAAGAGAAATGGGATGATACAAAGAGCAAGATTCTGGAAAGAAGGTGATTCCTAAGAAGACTAATGAGAGCTCCATCAAAAGGCAAATATAGGCACAGGGTCAACTCTTTGACAAACTCAGATTTGAGAAGGAAATGCATGAAAGCTGGAGGATAGAAAACTGACGATGGATACAGAGAAGGGTGGCATAGTCCTAAAAAGAGTAATGTCAGAGGGGCAGCTAGGTGGTGCAGTAGATAGAATATTGGCTCTGGAGTCAGGGGGACCTGAGTTCAAATCTGGACTCAGACACTTGACACTTACTAGCTGTGTGACCCTGTTCAGCAAGTCGCTGAACCCTGATTGCCTCACAAATCCACCCCCAAAATGAATAATGTCTGAAACAGAAAAGTCAAGAATGAGCTAAAGCTAACCACGAATGACAGGGATGGTAAAAAAAGGACCATTTTTAGTGGTGCTTAGAGTGTGTTCATCCTTCATTGCTGAAGAAGACCATGCCATCAGAGAAATGATGACATGACTTTCACTTGACTTTGTTATGAGTGAGGGAGGGTTGTGCAGGTCACCAGCCTCACTTCTCCTCCAGAGTCATCTGGATCCAGTGACCAGATATTCATCAGGATGACTGGAGATGACCCAGGATGAGGCAATTGGGGTTAAGTGATTTGCCCAAGCTAGTGAGTGTCAAGTGCTGAGGTGAGATTTGAACTCAGGTCCTCCTGACTCCTGCACTGGTACCCTATCCACTGCACCACCTAGCTGCCCCAGTGCTTAGAGTAAGAGGAAGGCAAAGATCATAACTTGGGATGAATGGGGTGGCAATAATGGATAACTGAGAGAAGACAGAACTATTTAACTCTTAATTTGCTTGTGTTTTCTCTACCAAGAGAACTAGTTCAGCCTTGGAAGGAAAGAGCCAAGATGGTTAACCAGAATTCAAAATCAAAGATAAGTGAGAAGACTGAAAGAGGGTTCCATGCTGTTCCTAAGGAACTGAAGAAACCAGATCTTGCTGGATACACATCAGGGTAATGAAAAGTCCCTCTCAGTGAACTCTGAAAAATCTTGGAGAAAAAAGGAAATTTTTAAAAAACTTGGGTTGTTCAGTCATTTTCAGACATGTGTAACTCTTTGTAACCCTATTTGGGATTTTCTTGGCAAAGAGACAGCAGTGTTGAATGTAGATGGAAGGATATTATTTTTCACTTTATTTTTTGTGTTTTTTTTGGTCTGTCTTTTCTTTCACAACTTGACTAATATGGGAATCTGCTTTGTATGATTGCATGTGTATAACCTGTATCAAACTGTGTTTTATCTTAGGGAAGGGGGAAGGTAAGGAGGAAGAGAACTTGGAACTCAAAATTTAAAAATAATGAATTTTAAAAGTTGTTTTTACATGCAATTGGAAAAAATAAAATATTATTTAAAAAAAAAAGGCTACTCGAGTGCATTGCCATTTTCTTCTCCAGCTCA
Source organism: Bettongia penicillata ogilbyi (assembly GCA_023548195.1). Classification (NCBI taxonomy): domain Eukaryota; kingdom Metazoa; phylum Chordata; class Mammalia; order Diprotodontia; family Potoroidae; genus Bettongia; species Bettongia penicillata. The sequence goes on from JAJHZJ010000186.1 coordinate 5,442,350, forward strand.
TTTTACAGATGAGGAAACTGAGACAGACTTGCTTAAGGTCATATAGCTAATAATGAGGTCAGATCTGAACTCAGGAAATGAGTCTTCCTGGCTCCTATCACTATATACACTACACCACTTAGATACTCATTATTTTAAAATTGAACAAGGGTAAACATTAACCTGATTTTCTAAAAAAGGGTAGAATTATTTTTCCAGGTTCTAGGCCCATGCTTAATTTTATTTCCTGACAAAAATTTAGAATATATGTTTAAAGGCATTGTTTGTAAATGCTTAGCTAGGGAAGAAGAAATCACGAAGAAAAATATGGGTTCATTAAGAGCAAATCATGCCAAATTAGCCTCATTTTCTTTTCCCTGAGAGTAGAGTAGGGGCAGAGGGCAGAATGACTGGATCAGTAGAAAGGGAGAGTGCTATACAGAAAGGAGTAGCTGGGTATTTGCTGAATCTCTCATGTTCTTCCTATGAACCTTTGGAAGAATTGTGGACTTAATGATTGCATAAGTAAGTGAATTAGAAGTGGTTGAGTGACTGGACCTAAGAGCATTGATTAGATGATTTATATCAATCTAAGAGTGGAGTATACCCTATGACTGGCCCTTTTCTGTTCAACTATATATATATATATATATATATATATATATATATATTTTATCAAATACTTGAATGAAGACATAGATAGGATGCTTACTACATTTGTGGAATGCATAAATCTGAGAGAAAAAAGAGACAGAGAGAGATACAGACAGAGACAGACAGGGCTAAGATACTGAATGACGATAGAGATGCCCAAAGATCTCAGTAGGATATTGGATATTAATAGGATACTCATATAATAATACACTGTTATATAATAGGATGCTATAAAATAGAATATGGGTAAATGTCGAGTCTTGTAGAAAGCTTGGCATGAGATCCAGTTAATCCAACAATGCTTACGAAGAAATGACAGCAATTAGCAAACAGAAAAGATTTCCCCACTATTTTTAGAGTGATCAAAACCCCTCCTTCCTCATCTCTGCCTCCTGGCTTCCTTCAAGTTCCTGAATTTTAATACCTTACCTTTACAGGAAGCCTCTTCTGATTCCCTTTAATACTGATGCTCTCCCTCTGTAGATTATCTCCAGTTTTTACTGCATATATCTTATTTTGTCTTCCCCATTAGACTGTGAATTCCTTAAAACTGGGAGCTATTTTTTGCCTTTCTTTGTAACTCTAGGACTGGGCATAGCACCTGGCATAAATAAGTGTGTATTGACTGACTGATAAGTGGAGGTAACCTGGTACAATGGAAGCCAAACTGAACTTGAAATCATAGGATCTGAGTTAAAATTCTGGCTCTCCTAGTTACTACATATTTGAAATCTCGGTGAGCTCCCTTAGCTCTAAGGGACTAATTTTCCTCAGCTGCAGAAAGAGAGGCGACTTGGTAACCTCAGGGATCCCCAGCTCCAGATCTATGATCATAGGACCCCATTTTTTATGACAGTGGAGCTGATGAACTTGACTCTCAACATCCCAGTACCGATTATGAGAAATTGGAAATGACATCAGTGAAGACAGAATCAAGAAAAGTAACGGAGCTGAATAAAAACTCACAGAAGAAATGTGTACTGGTGATGAAATGATTCCAAGCTATCAAAGAGGTGAAATGGGCTGCCTTTGGAAAGAGTGGATTACCCTTCATATCCAGCAAAGGTGAATCACCATTCATCAGCTATGTTGTATTGGGAATTCGTGTTTGGCTCTGAGTTTGACTAGATGGCCACCAAGATCCCCTCCCACTCCAGGATTCCTGGATGTTATGAAAACATGGAGGTATTGATTTCCAATATAGCTGGGGCAGTGGGTGAAGGACTGGACCTGGGGTGAGAAAGATTTGAGTTAAAATGTGTTCTCAGTTATTTACTTGCTCTGTAACCCAAGGTAAGTCATTTAAATTTATTTTGCCTCAGTTTTCTCATCTGTAAAATGGGAAAAAAATATCACCCATCTCCCAGCATTGTTGTATCAAATGAGATCAAATTTGCAAGGGGCTTTATAAGCCTTAAAACACAATATGCTTGCTAGCTATTATTATCTCAGGGAGAAGATACTAAAAAATGAGAAAAAAAAAGTCATGGATCAATCAGATAACCATATACCAGGCACGGTAATAAGCAGAGACAACACTGGATGTCCTTGCAGGCAAGGAGCTTACAATCTGGGTGAGGGAGACATTTACACATACCGGAAAGTACAAAATACCCACAAGATAGCTGAGAGGTATAGTGAGTAGAGTGTTGGGCCTCATGTCAGGAAGACATCTTTCTAAGTTCAAATCTGGCCCCACTTACTAGCTGTGTGACCCTGAGCAAGTCACTTGACCCTATTTGCCTCAGTTTCCTCATCTATGAAATGAACTGAAGAAGGAGATGGCAAACCACTCCAAGTATCTTTGCCGAGAACACCCCAAATGGGGGAAAAAGAGTCAGATGCAACTGAAATGAAACAACAGCAAACATCTGGGAGGGATTATATAGAAGGTGGTGTTTGAGCTGAGCCTTGAATAAAATTAAGGATTATTCTTCAAAGGGTATCAATAGTCTTTTGAATCAAGCATCATCGAGCATTTATTAAGTACTTGCTATGTGCCAGGTACCATGTTAAGTACTGAGGATGGAAAGAAAAGTTAAAATAGTCCCTGCCCTTGGGTAGCTTCCACTCTAGTTGGGGGGTCAGTATGTATGTAAATGGATAAGTACAAGATAGACAGAAGAAGAGAGAACTGGAAAAGCCTCCTACAGGTGATGATTGGGTTGAGCCTTGAAGGGAACCAGAGATCTAAGAGCGGGGAATAAGGAAGGAGAGTACTCCCAGCATGGGATGCAGCTAGGGTAACTAATAGAGCTGGAAGTTGGAGAGTCTGGTGGAAATACCAAAATGTCCAGCATAGTTGTACTACAATGTGTGTGAAGGGTGTGTGCTCTGTGTGTGTGTGTCTGTAGGATAGATGAAAAGGAAGAGGCCTGCTAAGTGATCTTCAAGGGGCACCTGCAGATGGTGGTAAGGCCTAGGTATCTGGAGGGCACAATGGTAGAGTACGATGATTGGGCTCTTAGGGCCTAGGGGCAAGAAAGATAATAAGGCCTAGTGTTCTTCCCTTGTACAGGAAGGATTGCAAATGGTGCCTCTTTACTCATGGTGTGAGCAGCCAGGTCCTCCTCATGGCCTGGGGCCTAGAGTGGTGTGGACAAACATCAGTGAAGGAAGATCCTGGTGGAATCTATGTATGTTTTATTCCCTACATTCCAACAGCCACCAATCCCAGTTTAAGCCCACATCACCGGGATCATCCCAGTGAACTTCTCATTGTTCTTCTTGCCTCAGAACACTCGGAGTACCAGGCACATTGTGTCAATTGGCCCCAAAATTAAAATAATGCAAAACATTTTCATAATTTTTCAATATTACACTAGAATTTCTCCCATCTGTACAAATATACTTTAATACAAAAAATTATGAGCAGATGTTAAAATTTTACTTTGAAATAAATATGTCCATCCTACTATCTCTAGCTTGTGTAAATGTCACTGGTCTTAAATTCTGGCACTTAAAGGCTCATTGATTGATTATTCACTTCATCAGTGCAGACTGAACCCACACATATGCTCCCATTCTGTGTAATTCTTATCCATGAGCTTCTACCCAATATGTTGAAAGTATTTTTGTATACATTAAGGACCTACTCTATACCAGGCACTGTGCTAAGTGCTAGAGATACAAAGAAAAGCAAAAGATAGTCCCTGACTTTGAGGATTCTACTGGGGGAGACAATGTAGAAACAACCATGTACAAACAAGACGTATCGAGATCTATCTATCTATCTATCTATCTATCTATCTATCTATCTATCTATCTGTCTGTCTAAACATCTATATCTATATCTTCTATATATCTCTATCTATCTCTCTCTGTCTCTGTCTCTGTCTCTCTTTACACACACACAGATATACGATGAATTGGCAGTAATCTCAGAGAGAAGGCACTTAGACTAAGGAGGAATGGGAGAGGCTTCTTGCAGAAGGTGGGAATTAAGCTGAGACTTGAGTCCCAAGCTGAGAACATGGATCTGGATCCTCTGACTAGATTGTAGAATTTTTCAGTGTTGGTGGATTTCCACTGATAGACTATGATTCCTTTGTGGGTAGGTTCTGTTCTATTTTTGTCTTTATATTCACAGGACCTAAAACAACCTTGCACATACTAGGTGCTTAATAAATGCTTATCGATTGGTTGATTGATGAATGAATTTGCAGGTGGCCCAAAGGGCACTGGAGAACTATGTGATAGATCTAAGTACAATGAAGTCTATTACTGATTGTAATTCAAGTATGAGAAATGGTGTAAAGATTATCATTAAGGTCCCATAGGACCAAAAAAAGGGGTGCTCCATGAAATGCAGTGTGTACTGGGGTGAAAATAACCTTAGTCTTAGAGTCAACCATGACCTAGACTCAAATCATGCTTCTTTCACTAGCTATTTATGTAACACTGGCTCCTCTCTGGCTCTCAGTTTCCCTATCTGTAAAATCAGGGGGTGACCTCCATGGTCTCCAAGGGGCCTATGAGCTCTAAAGCTATGGTCCTATGATCATGAGCAAGGCTGCAAAGTTTCTGAATCTTATTTTCTTATTTGGATAATGGGTATAATAAAAACTACATAATGCCTCAATATAGTGAGGTGCAAATGAAACCAGATGAAAAAGCACTTTGTAAGCTTGATAGTGATCTAAGGATCAGTTAATGTTTTGCAGAAAGAGAACACAGATGGTCAGACTGAGTGCTGCACTGGTTTCCATGATATTAAAAGACCAGAATAAGACCTTTAGCATATTAAGTAGGTTCTCTACAGAAGGACATTGAGATGAGCTTGAGTATGAATGAGGTGCGATCTGCAATAGTGGAAGGGCTACCTATATTGTTGAGGTCTTGGATCCATTGAAAAACTCCAAATACAACAAGGATACCATTCGTGCTATTTCTTCTACTTTAGTTTTGTGTTAAACTGTATCATCATATGCTTTATGTTAGAGTCATCCCCCTATTCAATAAACTCCAGTGGCTCCCTATTACCTCTAGAATCAAATATGAAATTTTTGGTTTGATTTTGAAAACCCTTCATAACTTTGCCTCTTCAGACCTTTCTAGTATTCTAATGCCTTACTCCCCTCCACCTACTCTGAAATTCAGAGACATGGGCCTCCTTGCTTTTCCTTGAACCCAGAACTTCATCTCCTGAGTGGAAGTGTTTTCTCTGACTAAGCCCATGCCTGGAACACTATCCTCCAGTTTATCTCGTTTATATCTTATTTGTACCTAGCTGTTAGAATGTTGTCTTCCCCACTAGACTGTGATTTCCTTGAGAGCAAGGACTGTCCTGTACTTAGCACAGCACCTGACACATAGTAGGCTCTTAATAAATCCTAGTTGACTGTCATAGTTTTAGAGGCTGAAAAACTAGGTAATGGTCTCTCTTCCTTTCTTCTGGCTTTGTTCTTTAACCATAGTTAGAAATCACTATTCTGTTTTTCATCTGTTTATTATGACATCATAGGTGGAGAGCTATCTTTTCCCCCCACAAACAATAAATAAGCAGGAAAGGGAGAAAAATCTCTTGCAGATCAAGCCTCCAATAGTAAGATAATTCTCTTTGTCTTTTCACCTGACTTTCACAGATCTCCTTCGTTATTTCATCTTAAGATTGTCCAGAATAATCTTTCTCCAGGTCTAGCAAGTCATTTCTGATGCTTAAAGGGATGCCATGAAAGTTCCCCCCAGATATTTGAAGGGTTGTCATATTGAAGAAGGAGCCGTCTTGTCCTACAGAGCCCCAGAAGGCGGATAGATCCAAGACCATTTGATGGAAATCAGACATTTTAGGTCAGCACAAGAAGGGACCTTGCAGCACTGATTATCACCCAATGGAGTCCACTGCTTGGAATGTCATGAGATTTCCAGGTCTGGGTGTGCTGGAGCCCAAGTTGTATGCCTGTACCATCAGGAATGCTGTAAAAAAGATTCTTTTATGGGTGAGAGATTGCTCTGGAGGGCACCTGAGGTCTCTTCTGACTCCAAGGAATTGGGATCCCATTCATTTATTAAGAGATCAAACCTTTTTCAAGAGAGGGAGGTTTTCATTTTCATGGCTCTTTGGCTTTAACTAGAACTTCAGGGTTGTCTTTCCTACATTATGTTTTTCTGAGTCATTTCACTTAGTGTGATTTCATCACTAAATTTCGGTCTTATAAGAACATAGAACTGTGAATTTGCAGCTGGAAGGGGGTTTTGATGTCACTGAATCCAACCAACTTGTTTTGCAGTTGAAAAAATTGAGACCCTGAGATGGAGAAATGACTCACCCAGGGTCATACAGACAAAATGTCTCTTCTGGGACTTGAATCTAGTTTTTCTTGACTTAGGTTTAGACTACTATTTACATATACCTCATTATTAAGCCCTATGTGCTTAAGAAGAAGCCGCTCCCCAATACACCAATGTGTCTGTGTACACACACAAACACCCACATGCACACACAGAGAGATTACTTTACTAATATTATCTCATTTGATCAGCAGAGCACTCTGAGGAATGTTTGACTTTATATATCATTTATTTGGCTGAAAGATGGTGAACCGTTTGGGCTGATGAACCCTCTGGCTGTGGGTGTCTTGGGACCCTCAACATTGTCTGACTCAGATTGTGGCAGCACAACCCTTCCTTTCATATTTCACCCAGTTCCTTGATGCTTCATGGGTAGGATCAAGGTAGGTCACAGTTTCTTGGCTTCTCTTAATTGCCCAAGAGTATAGTAGGAGGAGTGGATTAATACTGCGGCTGAATCTGAAACAATCAGGAAAAAGAGTTGATCCAAATATCTAGGGATCTTCTCTGGGTCTCATCCATGCCCCCAGTAACTTCTGAGTAGAGAGGGACTCTGGGGTGGTTAATGAGAGGGGAAACTGCTAATCCTTTGCTATCACCTGACTCTCCCCAAAACAGCCCCCTCTGGGGCTAGCATAAATCCAAATGGTCTTGGGTTTCCCTTGAGAAATGTGAAATCCTGGTATGTTAGATGAATTTAACAATATATTTAAGTTAGGGAACCCAAGGCCCAGAGAAGTTACATGACGTGACCAAGTTCACCCAGATGTGAGATTCAACATAGATTTTCATGCTTCCAGTTTCAGGAAGTTTCCTTTGCTCTTTGCCAGGCTGCCCTCCACACTAGGGCATGATAAATCTCTACCCACATTACATCAGTTTCTTCTTGGCCTCCTGGCCTTGACTGCTTTTCTTCTGTGCTGTGCCAGAACACATCAATATTTGTTGTCTCCAGATATTAATGAACCATTTGCTGACCTCTCTTAGGTCATTAAGAACAGAGCAAAAGAGCTCGAGTCCTCGGGTTTGGCTTCAGTCAAAGGTGCTGAATCCTCAAACCATCCATTATCTCAGTGATGAAAAATGACAATGGGATTATACCACCAGATTATACACTTAATTTAATTAACAAATATTAAGATCATCACCATTTACCTCCCTTTGCTCCAAATACCGCAGGGACGATTAAGGGAGAATGGGTGGTGCTGAAGATTTCATAGTCCATTCTAGCAAAAATGACTTTGGTTAAAATTAGACTTTCCCATCCCATCAGCCCATGCCATATTCCTTTTACATTGTCGGGGTCATTTGCCCTGGATGGAGTTCAACATTGTCTATAGGGGACAGCATGAGAATTTTCCCTCCCTTCTCACCAGAGAACTCTTAGCACAGTCATTGAGTAGAGAGGAGACACTGCTATTTTTATACTATGCAAACCCATTTCAAGGGTAATGATTCTCTGTCATAGTTTCTCAGAGCCCTGGGAAATGAGGCCCATGTGCGACAGGGCTGATACACTAGAAGACTCCTTCTCCTTCCCTCAGTTCAGGCATTTTTGTCATTTGGTATGGCAACTGCTGTTTGGAAATTAATACACACACAAGTACACAAACATGTGGCTGTATGTTTATGTATCTCTCTTTTCTATCCCAACAGCTGCTCTCCCCAAACTACAGTACATTCATCTGTATTTAATATTTTATGTACATGTTATCTCCTCTGTTAGAATGTACACTTCTTCAGTCTGGGACCATTGTCCTGTTGTCTTTGCCTCTCCAATGCCCTGCACATGGTGAACACTAAACTAATGTGCAGTGATTGATCATGCCATTGATTCCACAGCAGCACAAATTAAGAACTTGGGGGGACCTTAGCAGAATCTAGCCAAACCCCAAAGTCTACAGAACCCAAGGAGGCAAAGTGATTTGTCCATTGTCATATAGACAGTGACCCTGGTCCTCTAATTTCAGACCCAGTGTTCTTTCTATTTCACAAATATTTATTAAGCACATATGATGCTCTAGACAACAAGGATGCAGAGATAATCCCCACCATAGCATACCCAACAAGTGGTTGTACAGTCTCTCCTTGAAGACCCCTAATGAAAAGGAGCTCACTTGACATTATTATCATTAGATAATCACCAAGTACTAGATTGTACAAGTCAGGCTATAAAACTAGGAGATATCAGCATGGGACTGAATCATTAGGGAAGGACTCTCGACAATCATTGAATTTTAAGTTGGAAAGGAACCCAGAGGCAAAAGGAATCTCATTCAACCTTTGCTTGAAGACCTCCAGGAAGGGAGAGCTCATCCCTTCTAGTGGCAGCTCTTTCTACCTTGGACAGCTCTCATGGTTGGAAAGTTAGAAGCAGCTAGGGGCCACCGTAGTGCACAGAGCACCAGATCTGAAGTAGATGACTCATCTTCCTGAGTTCAAATTTGGCCTCAGACACTTCCAGCTGTGTGACCCTGAGCAAGTCACCTAACCCTGTCTGCCTCAGTTTCCTCCTTCTGAAGAAAGAAATGGCAAATCACTCCAGTATCTTTGCCAGGAAAACCTCAAATGGCATCATGGAGAGTCGGATACGACTGAAGAAATGACAAAAACAATTTTTTCTAATAACAGTTCTCATTTTGGGCAGTGCTTCCTGACCTCAAGTCTAAATACCCCTCTTTACAATTCTCATTGTTTCTAGCTTTGCCCTCTGAAGCCAATCTAAGTCTTCTTTTAGGTGATATCCCTCCAAATATTTGAAGATTGCTATCATGTTCAGTCTTCTTTTTTCCAGGCTAAATATAACAATAATACCTACCATTTCCATAGCATTTTAAGGCTTGCAAAACAAACCTTACAGACAGTTTTTCTAGGTTTTTTAAAAATCATTCTACTTGTCATTTCTTATAGCACAATAATATTCCATCACACTCACATGGCACAATTTGTTCAGCCATTCCCCAACTGATGGCTATCTTCTCATTTTCTAATTCTTTGTAATTACAAAAGAGCTGCTACCAATATTTTTGTAAAAATAGATCCCTTTACCTTTTTTAAAAATCCCTTTGGAGTACAGACTTGGTAGTGGTATTGTTGGATCAAAGGGTAGGCACAGTTTGGTGGCCCTTTGAGTATAGTTCCAAATTGCTCTCCAGAATGGTTGGATCAGTTCACAACTCTGCCATCAAGTGTCCCCGTTTTCTCACATGTCCTGAAACATTTATCATTTTTCTTTTCTGTCAAGTTAGCCAATCTGATAGTTGTGAGGTGGTACTTCAGAGTTGTTTTAATTTGCATTTCTCCAATCAGCAGTGATTTAGAGCATTTTTTACATGACTATAAATAGATTTGATTTCTTTGTCTGAGAACTGCCTGTTCAAATCCTTTGACCATTTATCAAATGGGGAATGCAGACCCATCACTCCCATCCACTGCCCTGTTCCCTCAGCAGAATCCAAATAGATATGAATGCAGAATCTTGGTTGCCCTCCTCTGGACATTCTTCAAGCTATCTTAAACTTTGGTGCCCAAATCTAAGCAAAATACTCCAGATATCTGACACATCAAATGAAGTGTTAAAGGAAGTGTGAATACAAGCAAAAAAGAATGCAAAGAACTGACCAACCATTGAAGAAGAGCCTGAGTCATTCCATCTAATTTCCCCTCAGTCTTTCAAATATTGCTGACTGGTGGTGAGTGTGTGTGGAGATTTGAGCTGAATCATGAGAAGCATGAGTGTGACTGGAATAAATCGACAGAAGGGGAATGAACTGGAAATTCTTTTGGAAGGAAGAGCATGACCTTGGGTAATTTACTTTACTCTCTGGGTCTAACTTCTTTTTCTTAGAAAATGAGTCACAAGTTGATAAAATAGAATCAGCTCTGAAATTAGAGCATATGAATCATTTGTGCCCCTGCTTGGTCCCTTACTACCTGTGTGACTTTGAGCAGATTTCTTGCTCTCTCTGAGCCTCAATAAAGAGATTTGTATAAGAAATAATCAACTTCAGTTATGATTTATTAAGCATTCTATCCGGCACAGCATACTGGGCAACAACTGAGGCACCATTGACAACTTTAAGAAATTTGCTAGTGTGAGAGGATAGGAAGAGAAGCAAAGAGGTTGAAAGAAGATAGGGGAAATAGAAGAGGAGATAGGATGGGGAAAAGAATGGAAGAAAAAAAGAAAGTACCTTGCCATGACCAGGGCTTAGCAGCACCTGAGGCCTCAGTTACCTACTCTTGGGTCAGATTCTGTAAAGGTCAAGTCTGCAAGGATGAGTTTTTAGGTATTTCTTACTTCTCCCCAGTTAGACAGGGCAGTGTGAAGACAGGCTTAATTGCAGAAGGCAGATTAAATCCTTTCTCTTTGTTAAATATGTATAAATGCAGTTAGAACCGAAAGGGAAATAATTTGTAAAAAAATCTCCACAGAAAATTTCTCTGAAAAAGGACTGATATATAAGATAAATAGCGAACTGCCCCTAGTATCTAAGAGCAAGAACCATTCTTCAATCAGTAAGTACTCTAAGATCATGAAGAGGAAGCTCTCACATGAAAAAGAAATGCTCAAAGTTACCGTTATTAAGAGAAATTGAAATGAACTCCGAAGCTCAATGTTACAACACTTAAATTGGCAATGATGAAGAAAGAGGAAAATAGCAATTGCTGGAAGTGTTGTGGAAGAAAAGGCACATTAATTCACCATTGGTGGAGTTGTGAATTGGTGTAATCATCCCGGAAAACAATTTGGAACTATTCCCTTCCCCCCTCCCTCCCCTGAAGTCACTAACCTGTATATGTTCATAGACTCATTGATGTTGCTCTTAGTCAGGTGGTCAAGGAGGTCAAGGAGCAAGGGCACCAACCCTATAAGGTATAAGAATCCTTATAGCAGAACTTTTAGATGGGACTATTTCTAGACAATTTGCACCATTACTCCAGGCATTGTCACCTCTGTACTCCATGCCTGGAGTGCTCTTCCAACTCCTCTCTACTTCCCAGATTCCCTAGGTTCCTTCAAGACCCTGGAAAATCCTGTCTTTTACAGGGAGGGTTCCTTCATCCCCTTTCAATGTTCCCTCTGTTCTTTATGTCTGGTGTATCCTGTTTGTCACTTGTTGTATTCATGTTGTGTCTTCCATTAGACTTTGAGTTTTTTGAAAGCACAGGCTGTCCTTTTCTTTCTTTCTTTCTTTCTTTCTTTCTTTCTTTCTTTCTTTCTTTCTTTCTTTCTTTCTTTCTTTCTTTCTTTCTTTCTTTCTTTCTTTCTTTCTTTCTTCCTTCCTTCCTTCCTTCCTTCCTTCCTTCCTTCCTTCCTTCCTTCCTTCCTTCCTTCCTTCCTTCCTTCTTTCTTTCTTTCTTTCTTTCTTTCTTTCTTTCTTTCTTTCTTTCTTTCTTTCTTTCTTTCTTTCTTTCTTTCTTTCTTTCTTTCTTTCTTTCTTTTCTTTCTTTCTCTCCTTTCCCTAGCATTTGTCCCAGTGTCTGGTACATACAACGTTCTTGATAAATATTTGACAAAAAACACACAAACACAAAACAAGAAGCAAGTTTGAATTTTGAGCCATCTTTTGGAATTTGAAGTGTGGCATTGCCTGCGATACTGAAACTTAAAGCATACCGACAGCGTCTCTATTCCTTCAATGGCTATAATAGGATCTAGAATTTAGAAACAATTATTTAAAATGGAGGTCATTCATTGGGTGCCTCTCCTCCCAGATCTCTCCTCTTCTTTGGTAGTGGCCTTCTCAGCAATGCTAGCCTTTACAACAGCATCCTTAAAGTTCATAACTCATAGTTCATAGGTCATAGATATGGAGCTTGAAGGGGCCTCAGAGGTCATTTAATTTAACCTCTTCATTTTACAGAGGAGGAAACTAAGGCTCAAAGGAGTCAAATGACTTGCCTAAGTTCATACATGTAGGAAGTGGTGGAATCAGGATTTGAACTCAGGTTTTCAACTCTAGATTCACTGTTAATTCTACTGGACCCAAGTTGACAGGGGAAGGAGGGCTCTCTGCTTCTGATTACTGAGTGTCCTAGAGTCTTTATCTGCCCCACTTTGGGGCATTCCTGGGCTGTCTCTTGCATGAGACAGGTCATGTATCTCAGGGTCCTAAATCTCTGCCTCCTGCCTCCTGCCCCCATTCACTTTGCGATCCTTGTACTTGGCACCAGAATTGCTAGGTACAGATCTGTTTGAGTCAGAAGGTACGGAAGAAAAGCAAATAGCTTATGAAAACAACAAAAAAGAGGGTGAGAGGGAGGGCTCTTTGTTTTTTCCTATCAGCACTAATCTTTCTTCCCATCTCCAAACACAATTGCCCATAACCCATCCAGAAAGGATATTCCTTCCCAAAATGTCTCAACTGGCTGAATGTAATGCCCTACATGTAGAATAAAACCAATCTCTTGACTTCAACAGTGCTACCCAAAACTCTCGTTTGCTCCTCCACTTGAATTAAATTCACTTTCTCTCTGGTATTTTTAGGCAATGAAGAAAATTAAAAATGATCCCATCGCATTTGGGACAGTATTTTCCATTCACTGACCTTTCATATAATCTGATCACTTCCTTTGGAGGTCAGGTTTGGATGTGCTGGGGGAAAGCTTGATTTATGGACAGAGTACACACTGGGGGCTTTTACATCCTTTCCTCACAAGGGAAGTTTTTATTTCTTGTGGCAGGGAACACCTTTTTGTAGTTCATTAAAGTGCTTTTCTCCTTCTCTCCCAGACTACTGTCTCTTCTGCTGCCTCAGAGTTGCCAGGAGCAGTCACAGCCTGTGAATCCACCTCTGACCAGGGCACCAAAAGACCCATCATGAGGAAAGGCAAAGGATCAAAGCTCTGGACTGGGAAAGGGCCTTGGAGACCACACTCTCATTGGACATCTGAGTAACTGAGTCTCTGACGATTTCAATGACTTGCCCAAGGTCACACAGGAAGGAGGGCCAGAGCCAGGATTCAAATATAAGTGACTTCAACACTATGTCCACTATCCTGAACTGTTTTGCTTATGAAGGATGTTTGTTTTCTCTCACAAGATCTTCGGGGTTGTTCATTTTTACCCCCTCCATCATGAGTTCCCTTCATAACTCAACATGGATTTGTCACTTGTAAATAAATCTTAACCTTTTCTGATGGAATTTGGATTTTCAGTCTTAAACATTTCTTAGAGGTAATGGGTTAAAAAAAAGCAAATAGACCTTTCATCTGTGGCTCACACATGGCACTCCGTCTCCCTGCAGGCCTTTGCAGTGGCCATTCTCCAGGGCTGGAGAGTAGTCCTTTCCCACTTCTGCCTCACAGAGTCTTTCTGACAACAGCTCAAGCACTCCCTTCTGCATGAACCATTTCCTGATTCCTCAATTACTAGCCCCCTCCTTCCTAGACTACTGTATATTTAACTACTTTGTATATATTTGCATTTATTCAATTTCCTTTAACGATGTATAGAAACACATCTTGTCTCCTTCATTAAAAGGCAGGCTCCCATTAAAAGGGAGGGGATCATTTAACTCTTGAATCCTGAGCACCTAGTCCAGTGTCCATCATGTAAGAGATGCTTAATAAATACTGTTGATTCCTTGATTCATTGAAGCTATAGGGCATCTCGGTCAATTAATCAGTCAATGAACATTATTAAGCACCTATTATGTGCCAGTCACTGTGACGAGCACTGGGATGCAAAGAAAGGCAAAAGACAGTCTCTGATCTCAAAGAATTTGCAGTCTAATGGGGAACAACATACAGACAGCTATGTGCAACAAACTACAGACAAGATAACTAGGAAATCATCAAGAGAGAGAAGCCACTAGAATTAAGACAGATTAGGAAAGGCTTCCCCTAAAAGGTAAATCATGTCTGCACGTAAGCAGTGCACTAGACTGTGCATGCCGTTTAACGCAGAGAAAACACTGCTAAGACTACCCCCCAGAGATATTAAAGAAAAAAATAAAGGATCTGTGTGCACAAAACTATTTGTAACAGCTCTGTTTGTGGTAACAAAGAACTAGAATCTGGGTAAGGGGTGGCATGCCCATCAATTTGGAAATGACTAAACAAATCACGACAGGGGAATATAATGCAATATTATTGTTCTGTAAGCAATGATGGAAAGGACAGTTTCAGAGAAACCTGGGAAGACTTGTATGAACTGATGCAGAATGAAATAGAGCCCGGAGAGCCATTTATAGAAAAACAGCCTGAAAGGAAGACTTGAGGACTCTGATCTATGCAGTAGCCAACCGTAATTCTGGAGCCTGATGATGGCTCGGTCTACCTGCTGCCCGACTGACAGGTGGTAGACTCAGGGAAAGCGTGAATATGTTTTTGGATACAAGCAATGTGAAAATTTGGTTTGAGTGTGCATATTTGTTCCCAAAAATGGTAAGAAGAAAAGAAAATAAATTGTTTGCTATAGGAAAAAGTAATTTAAAAAGCCCTTCTCTTGCTTTCCTTCACTTTAACTAGAAGTTTTTCCATGTTGGATCATGTGGGAGTTCAGTGAGTCACACAACATGAGTTTTCCTTTCTCAGTTGACTTGCGCTATCATTCAGTTTAATTTAATAAGCATTTATTAAGCTCCTGTTACATTCCAGGCACCATGCAAGGTGAAGATGAGACCAGAACAGAAATGAAGCATCTGCCATAAAAAAGCTTACATTTTACAGAGGATAAGTGTGTACATAACAAAGAACATGTAAGCACATATAGACAAAGACTAAATTTTATTCTAGAGACAATCGGGAGCCACAAAAGACTTCTGAGCAGGGGAAGTGTCAAAATCTATGATCCTGTTATGCTATCAGGTACTACCTGGAGCAACTTGATAAGGTTACATGGAGTGATCCTTCGTTTATTGATGTCTGAGGGGAACCCATGAAAAGGGTGGGCAGGCTCACTGACAGTTCACTGACAGCACCCAAAACTCCTGATTGGTTCCCAGGGATTGAGGGTTCAAAAGCACTTCTGGTTAGAGGAGTGACTCCTCTTCATGGTCTAAAAAAAAGTACTTTGCTTGTGTGTGTGTGTGGGTCTGTCTGTCTCCCTCTCTCTCAAACACCCACATGCACGTGCGCCCGCATGCGCACGCATGCACACACACACACACACACACACACACACACACACTCCTTTGTCACAAGACAGACAAGTATGCAGCAGAATAGGACTGGTCCAAGGAGGGGCAGAGGAAAGGAAGTCTATGCCTATGCACAGTCTCCACTACCCGAAATCTAGGAATGGCAGTTGTTGGGAAAAAAGCATATGAAATTTGTATCTACTTTCCTTACTTTTTCCAATCTGTTTTCTTACTTTCTGTAAGGAGAGATTTTGAGGCTAAGAGATAGCAGCAAACATGGTTTTGCTAGAAGCATATGGCAAAGGAAGACATATGCCTGCCCAAGAAGGTAGCTAAGGAATCTCAAATTCTTTTTTTTAATTTATTTTTATTTTTTTTAATAAAAATTTATTTATTTCACTTTTTACATTCATTTTCACAAAATTTTGGGTTCCAAATTTTCTCTCCTTTTATCCCCTCCCCCCACCCCAATACACCGAGCAATCTAATTTTCCCTATGTCTAATCTGCCCTCTCTTCTGTCATCCCTCCCTTCTCTTGTCCCCATCTTCTCTTTTGTCCTGTAGGGCCAGATGACTTTCTATTCCTCATTAACTGTATGTCTTACTTCCTAGTAGCAACAACAATACTAAACAGTTGTTCTTAAAACTTTGAGTTCCAAATTTTCCCCATCCCTCCCTCCCCACCCATTCCCTTTGGGAAGGCAGACAATTCAATATAGGCCCTATCTGTGTAGTTTTGCAAATGACTTCCATAATAGTCATGCTGTGTAAGTCTAACTGAATTACCCTCCATCCTATCCTGCCCCTCATTGTTTCTATTCTGTCTTTTGATCCTGTCCCTCCCTGAGTGTTGACTTCAAATTGCTCCCTCCTCCCATTGCCCTCCCTTCCATCATTCCCCCCTTTGCTTATCTCCTTCTCCCCCACTTTCCTGTACTGTAAGATAGGTTTTCATACCAAAATGAGTGCATTTTTTTCCTTCCTTTAGTCAAATGTGATGAGGGTAAACTTCTTGTTTTTTTTCTCAGCTCTCCTCTTTTTCCCTCCACTAAAAAGTCTCCTGCTTGCCTCTTGAATGAGATATAATTTACCCCATTCCATTTCACCCTCTTTCCTCCCCCTACCTTTCTCTCTCACCATTTACCTTAATTTCTTTTAAGATATGGTCCCATCCTATTCAATTCACTCTGTGCTCTCTGTCTCTGTATGTGTGTGCATGTGTGTGTGCGTGCACGTGTGTGTGTGATCCCACCAACTACCCAGATACTGAAAAGTTTTAAGAGTTACAAATATTGTCTTTCCATGTAGGAATGTAAACAGTTCACCTTTGGTAAGTCCCTTATGACTTCTCTTTGCTGTTTGCTTTTTCAAGCTTCTTCTCATTCTTGTGTTTGAAAGTCAAATTTTCTTTTCAGCTCTGGTCTTTTCATCAAGAATGCTTGAAAGTCCTCTGTTTCATTGAAAGACCATATTTTCCTCTGAAGTATTATGCTCAGTTTTGCTGGATAGGTGATTCTTGGTTTTAGTCCTACTTCCTTTGACTTCTGGAATATCCTATTCCAAGCCCTTCGATCCCTTAATGTAGAAGTTGCTAGATCTTGAGTTATCCTGATTGTATTTCCACAATACTGGAATTGTTTCTTTCTAGCTGCTTGCAATATTTTCTCTTTGACCTGGGAGTTCTGGAATTTGGCCACAATGTTCCTAGGAGTTTCTCTTTTTGGATCTCTTTCAGGTGGTGATCGATGGATTCTTTCAATACTTATTTTGCCCTCTGGTTCTAGAATATCAGGGCAGTTTTCCTTGATAATTTCATGGAAGATGATGTCTAGGCTCTTTTTTTTGATCATGACTTTCAGGTAGTCCCATAATTTTTAAATTGTCTCTCCTGGATCTATTTTCCGGGTCAGTTGTTTTTCCCATGAGATATTTCACATTTTCTTCTATTTTTTCATTCTTTTGGTTTTGTTTTGTGGTTTCTTGGTTTCTCGTAAAGTCATTAGACTCCATCTGTTCCATTCTAATTTTGAGAGAACTATTCTCTTCAGTGAGCTTTTGAACCTCTTTTTCCATTTGGCTAATTCTGCTTTTGAAAGCATTCTTCTCTTCATTGGCTTTTTGAACCTCTTTTGCCAATTGAGTGAGCCTATTTTTCAAGGTGTTATTTTCTTCAGCATTTTTTTTGGTCTCCTTTACCAAGGTATTGACCCGTTTTTCATGCTTTTCTTGCATCTCTCTCATTTCTCTTCCCAGTTTTTCCTCCACCTGTCTAACTTGCTTTTCAAAATCCTTTTTGAGCTCTTCCAAGGCCTGAGCCCACTGGACATCCCCCTGGGATGTCTGGGATACAGAGGCCCCGACCTCCACGTCTTTCCCTGATGGTAAGAATAGTTCCTCGTCATCAGAATTGAAAGGGGAGAACATTTGCACCTGCTCAAAGAATCTCTCTATAGTCTTATTTTTCTTCCCTTTTCTGGGCATTTTCCCAGCCAGTTACTTGACTTCTGAGATTCCTGTCCACCCCTCTCTAGATCCGCCCAGCTAGTGCTTGGGGTCTGAGATTCAAATGGGCTTTCCACAGCAGGCATGGTTGCTATTCAATGTGTGCTTAAGTTCTGGTGCTGGGGTAGGGGCAGGGCCACCTCCCAGGCTCAGTTCCCTCAGGGGGTTTATGCAGAGACCTGAGCTTCTGCCTGCCTGCTCAGGAGTCCCGGGCCGCTGCCGCTGCCTCTGCCTCTGCCCCTGCCTCTGCCTCCGCTGCTGCCTCCCAAGGGGGCCTGAGCCACGGAGACACCCCGCTCCCCTCTCGGTCATCCCAGACGTCTCTCTCACTGACCTGTAGCATCTGTGGGCGGAGGGACCTTCCCGGCCACCGGAGGTTCCGTCCCTGAAGCCTGCTCAGATCTGCTCCTCTGGGGCCGCAGCCAGGGCAGCGCTGGGGTAGACTCTGCTTTCCGGGGCGCAGCGGACCCTGGGGACCACTCTCCAGGGCTCTCTGGAACAGAAATCTCTTCCACTGTGTTTCCGCACACCCTGCAGTGATCCAGAACTTGTGGGGAGCTCTTCTTACATTAAATCCATGGGCTGTGGGTTCGGAGCTAGCATATGTGTGTCTTTCTACTCCACCATCTTGACTCCACCCCAGAATCTCAAATTCTTAAGTACAAGAGGAGGGACTATGAATTCCCTGGGCAACAGGACCCTAAAATTTAACTTGACTTAAGAAGGGAGATTTCCTGCCAAGCTAGAAAGCGTACCTTAATTCTACAGATGAAGAAACTGAGACCCAGAGTTGAAGTGAATTTACCAAGGTCATAGAACTGGTTAATGGGAGAACTTGACCTAGAACCAAGTATCTTGCTTCCCAGTATAGTGTCCTTTCCCCTCCACTATGGTGGCTGTATATTGAATGCTCTCACAGACTGGGCATTAGAAGTGCTCCAACATGTTGGATGACTAATTTTTGGAAAAGCATGGACAAGAGTCACATAGGATGAATGACTAGAGAACTACATCATTGAAAAGAATTCCTAAATTGGTACGACTACAGATGCATGTGAGCATATTGGATCTTTATATTTATGTATATGCAGGGTCATTAACTTAGAGCTAAAAGGGACCATAGAGGCACACGTCTAACCTTCTCATTTTATAGATGAAGCTCAGAAAGTATGAGACTTTTCTAAGGTCATACAAACAGAAAATGAGAAAGGCACGATTTGAACCCAGATTCTCTGACTCTGAAGGTCGTGCTTTTTCCATCGTTCATGCTTCCTCTCATCCTTCCTCCAATAGAAGATAGTTTCCTTTAGAGAAAATACTGCTTAATTTAGACTTTCTATCTCCAATGCCTAGAACAGTTCAGTGTATGCAGTGGGTACTTAATAAGTACTTATTAGCTGATGGATTGATTCCAACTTTTGAAGGGGCATTTGACCTGAGGAGAGAGGAGCCTGTCCTCAACGTACCCCACTCTAGCTAGTCTTTTCACTGTTCATGGCATCCTCTTCACTGGCAAAGAATTGTGAGTGTTTAACATATGGTGAATAATTAGAAAATATTAAATAATGAATTTTTTTCCTTCTCTAGTTGGGATGGTTCCACCCCTTAGCACTGTCTTCTGCTTTCTGCCTTTGCCAAGAATGAGTTAAGGAGGCTCATCTCTTTTTTTAAGTGAGAATCATCGTTTGGAGATCAGTGAAGTGAGAATTGGTCAAATTTAATGGCACAGATAATATTTTATTTTTATTTCCATTTTAATACACTATCAACAGGCACTGAAGGAAGATATACTGCAATGCTTGAGGAGGGAACTACCCTCCAACTTATCTTCAGTTACCGATTTGGGACCAGTTCCCCAAGTTATTTTTATGTCATTTTGGAGAATCTCAGAAAATTTAGGCTCCATCAAAATGATGTACAAGGAAGGGTAGAGGTCACCTTAAGCTTTACTCAAGGAATCAGAGTGGTGTCTCACTGGGACACCTGGAAATCTTCCCCTCCCCCCAAATACAGGAAAGGTGTCTGGCCTGAAGAGGAGGAAATGTCTTACTTTGGAAAAATATGCTGTTGTCTTTCCTTTCTCTGTTAGTGTCCAAGACAATTCCTCCAGTGACCAGATAACAAAAAAATGTCATGTGCAAGTGGTCTAGAAAGCCCCAAAGTCATTTAGTTTTGAATGGCTCTGACTCCAGATACATGTTGTAATTATGGACTTCTATAAGACCTTAAACAGGCTGTAATTAAGTATAAACATGTATTTATTAAACACCTACTGTTTCCAAGATGGGTAGTAATGTGAAACTTTAAGATGCCAAAGCTCATTTGGGACTGGATTGAAAGCCTACATAAGACATTTAGCTGGTTGTTACTAAGCCTCCCTAGGCCTCAGTTTCTTCATTTGTAAAATGAGGTGGTAGTTAAGGGGCACCATAGTACACAGAGTGATGGACTTGGAGTCAGGAAGACTCATCTTTCTGAATTCAAATCCAGCCTCAGACATTTCCTAGTCGGGTCACCCTGGGCAAGTCATGGCACCCTTTCTGACTTAGTTTCCTCATCTGGAAAATGAGCTCAAGAAAGAAATGGCAAACTATTCCAATACCTTTGCCAAGACAACTCAAAATAGACTCAAACTAAAAATGACCAAACAATATATAATTGAGGCAGAATTTGAATTTGGATCTTCTGGATTCCATGCTTAGGTCTCTAGTCCCAATCTGGAACACTGTCTTTAACATTTATCATTGGGGTAACACAAGAGGCATGCTGAAACAGGGCAATTAAAAAAAAGGTGAAGGAAACATGATGGAGCAATAAGCAATTGTTTTGGAGGTGTGTGTTGGAGGTGTGGCCAATTTCTCCTGCCAGCCGAAGAATTTAGAGAGGGTGGACAAGAGAGGGCCAATTTCTCCTGCCAGCCGAAGAATTTAGAGAGGGTGGACAAGAGAGGGCCAGTCCAATGAAACCCTGCAATTCCAGTAGAAAAGCAGAGACATTCGGTGTCCTCAGGGAGCTTTCTAACTTTGGGTTGGTTGCAGTGATGCAAAACAATTGACTATGAATCTGAGACAAACATATAACCCCTTCTAGTGGGATTCCTTTGGGTGTCTGGCCCTGGGTCACCTGGGAGTAATGAAATGACAGGTCAGACTCCAAATCTCTCCTGCATAGGGGTCAATGGCTTAATCATTGTTTTTTCAAAATCTTTCTTTTTCATTTATTTTGAGAAGCAATTGAGGTTAGGTGACTTGCCCAGGGTCACACAGCTAGTAAATGTCAAGTATCTGAGACCAGCTTTGAATTCAGGTCCTCCTTGCTAATGTTCTATCCACTGAACCACCTAGCTACTCCGTTAATCATTGCTTCTTGAAAGACTAAATGAAAGACCACACACTTCAGGGGCTGCTGTGGTACTGCCTTCACCAGGGGCTGGCAGCTCTCTTCTTTCCCCCTTCCCCATCTCCCACCTCACTGACATCATATCTGACTTTTTCATATTCCCTGTATCACAGAGGATGATGATGAACATTGTACATAATTAATATTTATGGAACTGAAGCAAAATGATTTCCATCCAACAGGCATTCATTATCATTAGAGGCAGGTGGTTTAGTGTGTAGAGTGCTGGACCTGAAATCAGGAACATGAGTTCAAATCCAGCCTCAGACCCTTATTAGCTGTATGATCCTGCACAAGTCACTTAACTTGTCTGCCTCATTTTCTTTCTCTGTAAAATGAGGATAAAACAGCATCTACCTCCTGAGGTTGTTATGAGGATTAAATTTAAAAAATGTGTTAAGTGCTTTGCAAACCTTAAAGAGCTATATAAATGTTACTTATTAAATATACATTGCATGAAAAACTAGGAATTGGGAATACAAAGACAAAGATGAACAAAAAAAGATCAGCCCTGTAGGAGCTTATAATTTCCTATTCATTAAAATGTAATTCCTTCAAAATAGAAACTGCTTCAGTCTTTGTATTTGTCCAGCATATGGAAGGTGCTTAATAAATTCTTCCTGACTGATCTCTATGTGATTTGCAGAGGGCAGGAGCCCAAACAACTAGAACAGGAAAGCCTGAATTGAACCTTACAGGAAGCTAAGAATTAGCATGTAATCAAGATATAAATAAGGCAGGTGGTGGTGGTGGGAGCAGTAGACCAGCGTTAGGGGAGAAGAGAGACAGATTTTGGGCTTAATCTGGTTTATGATTGAGTTTGCTGGGAGGGGGGCAAAGATGCTTCCAATAATCACTAGACAAGATTTTTTATAGGTTTCAGGGAGTGAGTAACAGGTTAGGAGGGATGGGGCCAAAGCTGATTCTTCAGAGTCCCTGTTGCTAGAGCTGGAGGTGATCTGGCACAAAAATCCTTTTTTCTGATTTCAGGGTTTGGGGTTTTTATCAAAATGGATACAGGGTACAGGGGGCTAGGCTACTCCTCAGAACAGGTTGCACACCAGGCTACAGTGGCAATCCTATTCTGCCTTACTTGCTTGGCAAGCACTAATGGGAGAGGGCAGACGGATATATGAACAAAATGGAGAGATTCCCAAAATGGAAGAACTCTGGATCCACACTGGGAGGTAGGAAATGACATGATGATTTTGGGGAAAAGCAAATAGGCCAGTTTAACTGAATGAGTAATGTGTGAGGAAGAGATACAATACCCAATAATCATGAAGAAGTAGGCTGGGGTCTAACGAGAGCTGAGGAATGATTTGCATATAGGATCTATTAGGTATTGCCAGGAGAGGAATCCCTGAAGTAGTGCATAGAGAGTAAAGCTTGAAGGTTCCAGTTCTGTCTGACATCTACTGGCCATGGGACCTTGGGCAAGTCACTTAACCTCTGAGTGTCTTGAGCAAAGATGCTAAGTTGTACAGAAATTGCTAACCTTCATTGGCAGATGGAGTTTCTTCACCAATACCAGTGTTGCTCCAACTTTTTAGTCTCAGAATTTAATACTCTTAAGGATTATCGAGGCTCTCTTAAACAGCTTTTGTTTATGTGGGTTCTATTTATAAATATTTTCCATATTAGAAAATAAAATATCTTAACATTATTATGCAAACATTTTTGACCTTGTGGATTTCCTGAAAGGATCTTGGGAGATCCCTGAGGGTTGTTGGACCACCTTTTGAGAACCACCATCCTGTGCCAATGAAAGGCTGGGTTCAATACCTGTCCCCTATCTCCTTGAGCCACATTTTCTTCTATAAAATAGAGATAATAATGATTGCCTCTCTACTTCATGGGTTGATTGTGAGGAAAATTTTCTGCAAGCCTGAAATGTATTATGCTAATTGCATTCTAGAGGTCTTGCAAAGCTTTGGCCATCAGAATTCTTTTCCTTGGGCTTCTCCACCATCTCCCAAATGGTTGATACAGAAAAGGCTTTTTTCCCCTTGCCCTTTTCCAAGGACTTATTTCAGTTCCCAGGGTAGCTGTTAATCAGCCTTCGATAGTCTTCAGCATTTCACTCAAGACCTGCTGGCAATCTGAAAGCTCTCCTGGTCCTGACATCTCTTGCAAAATGAACTTCAGTTCTCACCCCATCTGTTTTCCCTTTTATTGAGGGATTCCTTCAGAGCATCTCTCTCTCGCTAGTATTAATATTAACCTCAGCAAGACCTGCTCCCTTACCGAGGGCCGCTCACTAGGGGACAAAGTGATAGGTTCCATCTTCAGAAGATTTAATGGTACCAAGTCCAGTTTTTAATGCAATCTTTGTCGGGGAGAGTTTCTTTCCAGACACCTGACATGTTCTTCTCATCTACAAAGAGATGGTGATTGGGACCTAGCTACACCATTCTCTGGGGCTATTAAGCTGTGTCCAATTTTTTTTCTAGTCAACTTTTCAAGGCAGCTGATTGCTTCCTTCTTCAAGAGTCTTATCACACCGACAAAAGTCTTCTGGTAATTACTTTGATTTTCCTTATCTGTAAAATGGGGATGATAATACTTGTAAGACTCACTCCTTGAGCAATTTTGAGGTTCCAAGGAAGCTATAGAAGCATAGATTTGGAGCCTGAAGGGACTCTTGCATCACTGAATGTAGTTAATGCATTTAAAATGCTTTGCAAAGTTTAAAATGATATATGTTATCATTATGATCAGTGTGGACTCACAGAGTCATAGATAGTTGGAAGGGAGCTCAGAGATGTTCTAATTTAGCCCTCTCATTTTATAGGTGAGGAACCTGAGGCACACAGTAGTTAAATGGCTTGCTCAGTGTCCTACCACTATTAGGTGGTTAAGGCAGAATTGGAACCCCAGGTCTTTCTGACTCCAGGGTCAGTACACCATCCATTAGACCATGTTGTTTCTCTTAATGCTATAGAAGAAATCAGACATCCCCATATATCACTGGATGATCTATCTCAACACAATAATTTCTCATATATAAAACTGGAGACATTGACCTAAGTGCTTCCTAAAGTCAATGACAATGTTAGCATCCTATGTGCAGGCTCCTTGGATCACAGATTCAGATGAGAAGAGACCTTGGAGGCCAGTAAGTCAAACCACCTTATTTTACCCAGTAGGAAACTGAGGCCCAGGAAGAGAGAGAATGCTGAATTTGACACAGTAAGCATCAGAGGATTCTGAACCGCAGAGCCTCTGTGCTATTAACTACTCTGTCTCCCTTTTTCCTCAAAGACCAAAATTTGAATTCAAGTTTAACTGGCATTTGTAATAATAGTAGTAAGCATTTGTGTAACTAAGGTTTGCAAAGTGCTTTTTATCTTCACAATCACTCTGGGAGGTAGATGGTATTATTATTAGATTATTTTTATTATCTTTTACAGATGAGGCAACTGAGACAGACAAAGGTTCAGTGATTTTCCACACGGTATCTGAAACTGGATTTGGACCCAAGCCTCCCCAATTCAAGGTCCAGCACTCCAGAAACTACATCCACTCTGTGCAAAGTACTTAGCTAGTTATTATATATATAGTATATATTATATATTGTATTATATATTATATGTATATTATGTACATATACACACACCCACAACTTTCTTTTTGAATGTTACGGTTCTACCCTTAAAGAACTTTCTTACTATTTACTTGCCTGGGTTTGTGGTGTGTGTGATAGGGATGGGAGGGAAAGAATATAGGCATGTACATGGTGGTGGGTAAGGGGGGAGCACTGATCAAAGAAGTCCACCAATCAACTCAATTGAGATTTCAATGAGGATATGAAGTGGAGGGGCAAAGACTAGTATCTTGTCATAGTGGTGGAGACAGAAGGGTGTTACATAGAGGATAAAGGGAAGAAAAAGGATGGCTGAATCACAAGAGCTTAAATCCAGATGAGAGGCCCTTCTGGAAGTTGAGGAAGCCAGATGCTCTGAGGAGAAAGAAGCTTCTCATCCTCTCCAAAATGAGCAAACTTTGCCACTGACTTGCTATCAGGCAAGTGATCATCCATTAAGGGTCAGGGAAAGAGTTCAGTATTAATTATCTCTTCCTTGTTCAGAAATAGAGGTAACCATTGCTGACCTGATAAGAATTTAGCTCTTTTGTCTTCCTGGGGCTGATATTCAAGACATAATAAAGAACTTCCCAAGATTTATCAAAATATTTGCCAACTGCACACATCTGGTGACTCACATGGGCACAAGCCACCTAAAGAGTATGGACAACAATTTATGAAGTCCTAGGTGAGAAACTGAAGACAACAGAGACATAAACTGGGTATTCCTCCCTGTTGACCATTGAGAGCAAGGTATATAAGAAAGAAAAATGATTTTGAGAAATGAACAGATACTAAAAATGTCTGAGAATGGGGATTAAATTTTAAGATCTGGTCTTGAAAGATAGGTAAGAGGCCTATGGCCAGACATAGAACATATCTAACGAATATTAATAGTCAACTAGACTTTATTAAGTACTTACTACCTGCTAGTCACTGTGCTAAGTTCTAGGAAGAATGTACTTGCTGGGTTTCTCACACATATAGGTTAAAACATTTATAGGGTCATAGATTTCAAGCTGGAAATGACCTTATGGGTTAGCTAGTCCATCTGAGGCCCTCTCTGTGTGACTGTGCAAGTTGCTTCATTTCTATGGATCACATGGCTAGAAAACCTTAAAAAAGAGAAGGGGAATGTGTCAAGACACCTTCCAATAGAACATAAGCTCTTTGAGAACAAGGACTGTTTTCTTTTAGTTCTTTGCACCTAGGATGGTATCTGGAACATGGTAGGTTTTTAGTAAAAGCTTGTTGAATTGAATGATGTAGACAAGACCCTGTGAATTACTGGACGTGAGGGGTGAGAAAGAGGAAAAAGTCCAAGCTATCTTCAACCCCACAAATGGGACTGCTTGGGTGAATGGTCACAGGCAGGAAAAATAAAGGCAGGAGGAGTCACAAACCCCAAAGCCCAGGGATGAAAGAGGTGCAGAAAGATGGAGAGCTCCATTTTCCAGGCTTCCCTGGGTGTCTTAAATGATCTCCACTTTTTATACCTAATAATTGTTGTCTTTGGTAACTAAGACTTGAACGGTAACAAGACGTATAAATCACCCCCCAGGCTCTGAATTACTCTCATTAGCAGTTGTTTTGTTCTCCTGGTTGCTGAGCAGCTAGTGAACACATAGGTGGAGGTCTGGCCCAGAGCCAAGTGTTAAAATAAGTTATGTTAAATGGATGACTGAATAGTTCCCTGGACTCTCTCTAGATTTGGGGGTTGAGGGTCTACACTAAAGTCATGGGAGACGAGTGTTTTGGCATCTTCCAGTTGTTCAATGGACTTCACTCCCCCCTCCTACCACCATTATTTTTTTTATTAGTCTGCCTTATTGAGTCTCTAATCTCATTGTTTTCCCCTTATTGGGCATTAAAGGTATTAGTGAGGTAGCTAGGGTTGAGTGAAAAGAGCAGGTTTAGAGTCTAAGACCTTTCTCTGAGTAGGAAGAGGGAGCTCGGAGGTAACATAGATCTGCTTGGCCCACAACACTTAGCTAGCTTGGAGTTCTGGCTCCAACATTGGCTAGCTGAGTGAACTTGGGCAAGTGATTTGGCTTCTCTGGGCCTCAGTTTCCCTGTCAGTAAAATGGGGAAGTCTTTTCTAGTACACAAAGTTCTTGTGAAGTTCAGGGGAAATAATGTGAATGAAGTGCCATATTCATGTGATATTGTCATCATTGTAACCATTATACTGCAAACTTTCTCTCCTCTTACTGAGAAAAGTAGACATTTTCAAGTTACAGAAGCCCAGAATCTCAGAAGGGATCTAAGCAATCAACCAGTCCAAATAGATAAATGCTGAATAGTTAGTTTTACATATATTCATTTATTCATCCATTATAAATCAATCAACCAATCAAAAAGCATTTTAAGCACTTTCTATGGCCAGCCATTATGCTAGACTTTGGGAATACACAGACAAAAATGGGATAGTCCCTGCTCTCCAGGAGCTTACATAGTACTAGAGGGTAAACACATGTTTGGGAAAGATGGCCCAAGAAGAGAGCTTTGGTCTAGGGGCCTAATCCATCACTGGGATTCAAAGTGGAACCATAGGACATTTATTGTCATGTCCTTTCCAGTAGCAATGCTTGCATTGATTTGGTTATCTCACTCTCTTCCCAGCCAAAGCTAGAGAGTGGAGGGGTAAGATAGGAAATACAGGAATGACAGCAGGACAGATGTCAGGATGCCCACACTGACTAGAAAATAAATAACTGGATGAAAGAGGCCATACAGCCTTCCGCTGGGGGCAAAGAACTAGTTCTCAAATACTGTTCCATTTTTAGACCATTAGAGAATCACAGAATTTAAAGAATGAATGGATGAAAAGCTCTAATTAAATATTATATGTGCCCACCTCTGTGCTTAGTTCTGAGGATACAAATACAAAAAATCAAGAGAGACCCTGCTCTAAAGGAGCAAGGTGTTTAAAAAATGCTTGATGATGGATTGATTCAATGTTAAGAAAAACTTCCTAATAATGAGAGCTGTCCAAAAGTGGGATGGGCCACCACTGGAGAGATGGGGAAGCATGTAAAAATACACTATACCTGCCATGTGGTTGGTAGTACCCTTCTGATTGACTGTGTAACCAGAGCTGAGTGGGCATCTTCAAAAAGGACCTGAGTTGGCTTTAGCTATCTTTACCCTTCTTGGTTTTCAGTTGCACTTTGGTAGTGTGATAGTGCCCAGGGAGAGATGATGCAAAAAAGGGAAGTACTGTGATGCTTTCCCCCTCTGAGGCTATATGGCCCTCTAAGAAATAGGGCCTCTTTGGCCTTTTCCTTTGGTCTTTTCCATTCTAGGAGTCTGGAGGAGAGCCTTTGACTTGAAAGAGTGAGCCACAGGGATCTAGGAGCGAGTCCAGGCAGGGCTGGCTGCCTGTGGAGTATCAATAAACCAAAGCGCAGGAAACAATCCTTTTGTGGTAACCTTCAGGACCTCAGAGCTGTGGAAGGGCTCATCCAGCAGGAATATCATCTTTGGAGGTAAACTTAATGGACCAGTGCTATATAGGAATCAAACTCAATTTCAGCCTACTCTTCCAGTGATAGAGATGGTATAGGAGAGAATACACACTCAAGGCATTGGGGGTAATGTGGTGCTTATGTTTGTTATCTTTGAAGTAAATATCCCACTGTAACAGTTACTCAATAGTAAGGGGCTGAATGAACTGAGGTACTGGTAAATGACCCCTTGTCAAAGGGTGGGGGCTCAAGTGGATAGCAGTGAAGAGGGGAAACCTACAGTTCCGTAAGGTATATAAGGTGGATGTGTAGACTGCCTGGCGGAGACAGTGAGACCCAAGCACCATAGGAAACATACAGAAAGTGCTTTGAAAACTATAAAGTATAAGATAAATGTCCATGTTTCATGAAGCTTTGCATTTATCCTTATTAAATTTCAGCTTCTTTGATTTGGCCCAAAGTTTGAGTCTGTTGCGATCTTTTTGGATCCTGACTCTGCCATCCCTCCAAACTTTGGGTTGTCTGCAAAGTTCATGAGCAAGCTGTCTTTGCCTTTGTCCAACCTGGGATTAGTGGAAGTCAAGATCAAAGAGAGTGAAGAATTCAATTCATTTTGAGCTAATCAAACAACTCTTTATTTTTATTTCTTTTGTTACATATTTTCCAACCACAACAAAAATTTTTAACATTTATTTTTTTAAATATTGAGTTCCAAAGGCAATCTCCCTTCCTTCTCCTATCCCTTGGGAAGGCAAGCAATGATATTGTTTATACATGTGAAGTCATATGTCCATAGTAGCCATGGTGGGAAGACACACACAAGAAAAATAAGGGAAACAGTTATGCTTCAATCTCCACTCAGAATTCATCAGGAACAAACATTTATAAAGTGCTCACTAGGTGCAAGGGTTAGACCTTGGAGAGCTGCTAGCTGAGCACCAAGGTCTTCCTGGAGCTGTGAAGTATCCTCCTGGTTATTAGAGAGAGTCATGGCATTCTCTTGACTCTGGTAGCCCTGTTGCATTGGGTGTTTGGAGCAGAATGCAAAGCATGCAGAGAATGGTGTATGGTCAGATAGCTAGTGTCTATCTCAGAGCTATTTGTACTGTGAGTTAGAGAGAAGAGAGAATGATTAATTATTGACTCAACTCTGCTGTATGCTGAGGGAGGCAGAGTGAATATTTGTGGCTGGGGATGTGGGATAAGGCAAATTGAGGATGCATTTCAGGTCTTTGGTTGTGGATCCCTACAGGGTTCAGGATGTCCTTTATTTCAAAGTCCTATCAAAGAGTATAGGGAGTATGTGAATTAAGTCAACACCCATGGAAGCAGGCACCCCCAACTTGCACCCAGCCAGCAAGATTGAGGATACAATGTCGATGCCCACAGAGATATTCTGGTATCTGGGGAGTGATGACAAGCCTTGGCAGATGCTCCATTTGCTTGACACCCTAATTGCTTCCAGAAGGGAAAAGAAAACAGCCACTGTGGAGGTAGAGGGTTACTAAAACCTCAGAGACAGAATCTTAGCATGAGTGTAAATGAGTCTGTCACAGCAAAGCCATGCACAAGAGAGGGGGCATCACAGTGAATAAGCCATGATTCATAATATCAAGGAACTTATAGAATAAAAGAGGATATACTTCATTTCAATGTGGGTATTCCCTTCAGCAGCACAGATTGCGACCCATGCAGACCTTCTTACTCCATGTGACTCTTCTATGTTTCCCATAGATCCTCCACCTAGGAAGATATTTTGTCCTTATCTGTGATTTCCTTGGTATAGGGCAGAGGTATCAAACAAGCAGGACCTGCTGATGCTAGACTGAAATGTAACTGGGAAGTATTTAACAAAATAAATGAAAATGCTATAAAATATAGATAACCTTACATTTTAAAAGTAAGCCAGTGTCATCTGCAGGGATCCATATGAATGGATTAATGGTCCCTGCTTTCATTTGACTTTGACACCACTGATATAGGGAAATTCTGATGAAGCAATTCCCTTTGCCAAAATAGATCAACAACCTGTAATCTCAACGTTGCCTTGCTTTTCATTTAGAGCCAGTTAGATCCAAGTAACCAGAATCAGAACCAGGGGCTGCCAATGCCTATTCTTTGCCTGCCTAAAGGAACCTGACTTCTATTCAGAGACATTAGGCACCACGTCCTCACATGCATTGGTTTATTCCCAAGAAAAGTTGCTAATTATGAGAATTTTACCTCAGGTTCTAGCCTAGGGTTTCCTCAAAGAAGGGGAGAAAATAAAAAGACACGATGTACAAACATATATCAGGTATGATTGTTAAATATAAAAGAATGTATTATAACATGATCAACTTATTGCTAATATTCCAGCCTTGTTGGGACATAAATGGTTTAGCCATTTTATATTTCACTTGTATTGAGCTAAGTTCAATGAAAATCGGTCAGAGGAATCTTCTTTCCATACTTCTATATGCTAGTGACCGTTTTCTTGCTATATATCTGCCCCAACTGCTAAGACCACAGAAATACTTCTGGGATCCAAAAGAACATGCTGCCATTTCAACCAAAGGCCTCCAAGACTTTCCTGTTCATGCAAGCCCCTGTACCAAAGAAAAGCAACAACACACAAAAGTAGCAGTCTCATTACAGACCCAGGCTTGCCTAGGCAGATCATGTGCTCAAGGCTGCTGGACTGGTGGGAGGGTGCTCCTCCATCTTACTCTCTGGAAAACTCAAAGCTAGACAGAAGAGGGATGTCTGATGGGTGGGTCCCCTCTTAGTATATCTATGAATTTCTAATTCAGTACCAAGTCATGGAGACTCAAGCCATCAATGAGTTATGAATAGCCCAAAGGAAGAAGGCAGAGTATCTGTATATGATCTAAATGGGGAAAGAGTCCCTCAGCCTTGACTCATATGTGGCCAAGAGCTACCCCCTCCTTATGCTTCTGCATTGTCATCACCGTGTCTGGCAGCTTAGCGGTTCTGCAATGCATAGCTTGTGAGACCTTGAGTCAGGAAAACCTGAGCTCAAAGACTTACTGGCTCCATGACCCTGAACAAGTCAATATAACCTCTACTGACTCCTTCAGGCAGGGACTGTCTTTTGCCTTTTTTTGTATCTCCAGCACTTAGCACAGTGCCTGGCATATAGTAAGCTATACATGTTTACTGTCTGACTCAGTTTCCTTATCTATAAAATGATGACAATAATAGAGCCTACCTCCCATAGTTGTGAGACTCAAATGGGATAATATTTTTAAATATCCATAATATTTACGAATATTTGTAAATTAAAAATATAAATGTTAATTATTATTAAGGGACACTGGATATTCTCAAAGGAGATGGGGAAAGGGCACCCACTAGCTCTATTATTTTGTGGAAATATCCATGCACATGGCATTTTATAAGCTTCCTGAGGGCAGAAATTATTTCATTTTTGTCTTTGCATAACCCAACATCTAGCACACTGGAGCTTAGTAAGTGTTTGTGGAGGAACTGATTGGTTTCAATTAAGTAAAAATATTTTCATTTCATTTCAGAATCTTTTCTTTCTGCTTTGCTTGGATCCTGGATATGAATGGGACTCACAACAGTGTCTCTCCATCTCTGGCCAACAACCCCACTGCAGTTTATGTCTGCTCCTGATTTGGGAAATAAAATTAAACAACATCTTTACTACTAATGATGTGAGATATTGGTTTTTATTTGTATCCACTGCTATTTAATGACTTAAATTGCTTGAGCACTTTTGATAGTCTGGACAAAGGGATATTGATTTTGTAAGGTTTTCTTGTTTGTAGGTAAATCTCCTTGGTAAAACTGAATATAGGAGACCTATTTCCCATGGCTAGCTAGGAAACTGTAAGACTGGAAGGAGATTATAACCAGAAACCCACAGCATTTAGAACTAGAACAGACCATGGAGATGATGAATTTCCACACCTACATTTTTTCAGATGAAAAAACAGAGGTACAGAGCTGGTAAGTGATTTGCCCAAGGTCACATCAGTTAACCAACTAAAGTAATTCAAAGAATCAAATTTTACCTAATGGTTTTCAATGACACTAGGTCTTATTGATTGTAATATGGGTCAGTTGGGCAGCAAGCATCCACTAAGCACTTACTATGTGCTAGATATTCTGCTAAGCACTGGGGTGGGGTTACATAAAGGCAAATACGGGGTTCCATCCCCCAAGTGGCTCACATTCTAATGGGGTGACAACAAGGCTGTAGACAAAACTGTAGAGAATGAGAAGAAAAGCAAAACAAGTTAATCCATGAAAAGTCAACTGTGAGATGCTGCACACCTGTGTGGTTGTGTTTATAATTTATTACAGATACAATCATGGTACCCTATTGCAATATATATGAATAATCATATTTTATTACTATTATTAATTGCACTGAGCCCCACAATGATATCTTCATTATAATCCAATGATGAGGCACACTCAAAGTGACCACTTTAGCAAGTGCTGGTAATTTGCATTATTATTGTTGTCTATATTAAATTATGACAAGTAATAGGCAAATTATTTTCTAAATGTAATTCAGGTTACATTTATCTGTTACTTGAAACATTCTCCTTGGGACAGGAAGGGTACAAAGGAGAAAATTTTCTTTTGTTCTCCTTCTTTATGCCATGTTTGGAAGGCTGCTTGGTATAGTGGAAAGAGGGGTCAGGAAGACCTAGTTTTGAGTCCTTTGTCTGGCACATATTGGCTGTGTGTCCCCCAAATTTCTCTAAGACTATAAATTATAGACAACTTGGGGGAGGAGCCAAGATGGAGGAGTAGAAAGATTCACATATGCTAGCTCCAAACCCACAACCCATAAATTTCCTGTAAAAAGAACTCCCCACAAATTCTGGAGCAGTGGAAGCCACGCAGCAACGGAGTGGAGGAGATTTCCGTTCCAGAGAGCCCTGAAAAACCAGCACTAAAGGTCCCTTGAGCACCGGACAGCTGAGCCCAGCCCTGCCCTGGCCGCATGGCCTGAGAGGAACATATCCGAGCAGGCTTCAGGGACGGAACCTCCAGTGGCCACAAAGGTCCCTCTACCCACAAGTGCTACAGGTCAGTGAGAGAGACTTCTGGGCTGGCCGAGAGGGGAGTGGGGTGTCTCCATAACTCAGGCCCCCTTGGGAGGCAGCAGCAGAGGCAGTGGCAGCCAGGGGCTCCTGGAGCAGACAGGACCTCAGATCCATTACTGAAGATCTCTGTATAAACCTCCTGAGGGAACTGAGCCTGGGAGGTGGCCCTGCCCCCACCTGAGAACCTGAATTTAATCTTACCCTGAATAGCAGCCCTGCCTGCAGCTGAAAGCTCTGAGGCTGGGGAGCAGCATTTGAATCTCAGACCCCAAGCACTAGCTGGTTGGATCTAGGCGGGGGTGGAGAGGAATCTCAGAAGTCAAGTAACTGGCTGGGAAAATGCCCAGAAAAGGGAAAAAAATAAGACCATAGAAGATTACTTTCTTGGTGAACAGATGTTTCCTCCTTTCCTTTCTGATGAGGTAGAACAATGCTTACCATCAGGGAAAAACATAGAAGCCAAGGCCTCTGTATCTCAAACAATCGAAATAGATATCCAATGGGCTCAGGCCATGGAAGAGCTCAAAAAGGATTTTGAAAATCAAGTTAGACAGGTGGAGGAAAAACTGGGAAGAGAAATGAGAGCGATGCAAGAAAAGCATGAAAAACTGGTCAATGCCCTGCTAAAGGAGATCCAAAAAATGCTGAAGAAATTAACACCTTGAAAAATAGACTAACTTATTTGGAAAAAGAGGTTCAAAAAGCCAATGAAGAGAAGAATGCTTTCAAAAGCAGAATTAGTCAAATGGGAAAAGAGGTTCAAAAGCTCACTGAAGAAAATAGTTCTCTCAAAATTAGAATGGAACAAATGGAGGCTAATGACTTTCTGAGAAACCAAGAAATCACAAAACAAAACCAAAAGAATAAAAAAAATGGAAGATAATGTGAAATATCTCATTGGAAAAACAATTGACCTGGAAAATAGATCCAGGAGAGACAATTTAAAAATTATGGGACTACCTGAAAGCCATGACCAAAAAAAGAGCCTAGACATCATATTTCATGAAATTATCAAGGAAAACTGCCCTGATATTCTAGAACCAGAGGGCAAAATAAGTATTGAAGGAATCCATCGATCACCACCTGAAAGAGATCCAAAAAGAGAAACTCCTAGGAACATTGTGGCCAAATTCCAGAATTCCCAGGTCAAGGAGAAAATATTGCAAGCAGCTAGAAAGAAACAATTCCAGTATTGTGGAAATACAATCAGGATAACCCAAGATCTAGCAGCTTCTACATTAAGGGATCGAAGGGCGTGGAATAGGATATTCCAGAAGTCAAAGGAACTAGGACTAAAACCAAGAATCACCTACCCAGCAAAACTGAGTATAATACTTCAGGGGAAAATATGGTCTCTCAATGAAACAGAGGACTTTCAAGCATTCTTGATGAAAAGACCAGAGCTGAAAAGAAAATTTCACTTTCAAACACAAGAATGAGAAGCTTGAAAAAGCAAACAGCAAAGAGAAGTCATAAGGGACTTACCAAAAGTGAACGCTTTACATTTCTACATGGAAAAACAATATTTGTAACTCTTAAAACTTTTCAGTATCTGGGTAGTTGGTGGGACTACACACACACATACACACACACACGCACATACACACATGCACGCACATACAGAGACAGAGAGCACAGAGTGAATTGAATAGGATGGGATCATATCTTAAAAGAAATTAAGGTAAACGGTGAGAGAGAAATGTAGTGGGAGGAGAGAGGGTGAAATGGAATGGGGTAAATTATATGTCATTCAAGAGGCAAGCAGGAGACTTTTTAGTGGAGGGGAAAAGAGGAGAGCTGAGGAAAAAAACATGAAATTTACTCTCATCACATTCAACTAAAGGAAGGAATAAAATGCACACTCATTTTCCTATGAAAACCTATCTTACAATACAGGAAAGTGGGGGAGAAGGAGATAAGCAGGGTGGGGGGGGATGATGGAAGGGAGGGCAATGGGAGGAGGGAGAAATTTGAAGTCAACACTCTTGGGGAGGGACAGGATCAAAAGACAGAATAGAAACAATGTGGGGCAGGATAGGATGGAGGGAAATATATTTAGTCTTACACAACACGACTATTATGGAAGTCATTTGCAAAACTACACAGATATGGCCTATATTGAATTGCCTGCCTTCCCAAAAGGAATGGGTGGGGAGGGAGGGATGGGGGGAATTTGGAACTCAAAGTTTTAGGAACAACTGTTGAGTATTGTTCTTGCTACTAAGGAAATAAGAAATACAGCTAATGGGGAATAGAAAGTCATCTGGCCCTACAGGACAAAAGAGAAGATGGAGACAAGGGAAGGGAGGGATGATAGAAGAGAGGGCAGATTGGTGATAGGGGAAATTAGAATGCTTGGTGTATTGGGGTGGGGGGAGGGGACAAATGGGGAGAAAATTTGGAACCCAAAATTTTGTGAAAATGAATGTAAAAAGTTAAATAAATAAATTTATATTAAAAAAACCAATGATAATAAAAAAAATTATAGACAACTTGCTAAAGACACCTTGATGACCCATGGATAGAGTTCCCATACTGGGAGTTTCCCACACTAAAGGAATCCTAGACTTGAGTCATCATCCTCTCCCTCCACACCTCATTGTCACCTTAATCCTGTGATTAAGAAGTCTAGAATTTGAGTCTCAGACACTTAGAACCGGTTGTTAGTCCAATGGATAGAGTCATGGACCTTAAGGCAGGAAGACCTGAATTCAAATCTGGTTTGGACCCCTTCTAGCTATGAGATCTTGGGCAAGTCATTTAACCTCTACCTGCCTCAGCTTCTTCTAAAATGGGATTATAATAGTATCCACCTCCCAGCATTGTGAGGATCAAAGGAGATAATGTGAAAACTAGTTTGCACTGTATGAATGCTGTTACCATAACTGTGAAATCCAGTTTCTAGCATACACTTTATGTGTGTGACCATAAAGGGATCTCTTTAACCTCTTTGGATCCAAGATCTCTCACCTGTATAATAAGAGAGTAGACCGAACTCAAGGAACTCCTTAGGTCCTTTCCAGCTCATAATTCCATAAGTTAACCTTTGCAAGCCTTAGTTTTATTATCTGTAAAATGGGGTTAATAATACTTGTCTCTCCCTCAAGCACTGCTCTGGGGAAAGCACTTTGGGAACAGAAAAGCACTATACAAATGTGAGTTCTCATTAGTATTATTATGTGAAAGGCCCATATGGAAGCTTTAGCTTAAATCACACAACACATGGGCTTTGCAAACCATTTACCCATCACTGTTACATTAGATTTCCCCGTGAGAGGAGCTGGAGGCACGCTAATGCTAATTACTGTTACTGTGCCATTGCTATCATTTGAAGCATACTGGAGTGTGTTGAGCATCTGGCCTCAGGCTCAAGCAAGGGAAGCACGTTTTTCTTTGGGGCTCTCAGGGACTCAGGTTTTGCATTCATTGATCATAGACTTAAGGACGCTGGTTTCTCTTGAAGAGGATCAAAGTGACATCACTATTCGAGTCAAGTTTCAATGTGTCCAACTGTGGCTGATCAGACCAATATGAGCTCAGAATGCTCTATCACAGGTTAGGCACAAATAGTCCATATGAATATTTGGGTTTGATTCTCTAAATTTGCACATCCTGTGTTTGCTTTGAGCTGTTCTGCTTTGCTCATAGAGCACAGCACCCTTTCTGACGTGGGCATGTTTTGCTGTGTCAGCGTCTCCCAAGTCACACAATCAATTCAGAAGTTCTTAAGAAAGATCTTTTGAGTGTCCTTGTATCACTTCTTCTGGCTCCATGTGAACACTTGCCCTGTGTGAGTTCTCCATAGAAAAGTCTTTTTGACAAGCATTCGTTTTGCATTCAAACGATGTGACCAGCCCATCTGAGTTGCGCTCTCTGAAGCAGAGTTTGAATTCTTGGCAGTTTACTTTGAGCAAGGACCTCAGTGTCTGGTACCTTATCCTGCCAGGTGATCTTCAGAATCTTCCTAAGGCAATTCAAATGGAAGTGATTCAGTTTCCTGGCATGGTACTGGTATACTGTTCAGGTTTCACAGGCCTACAACAATGAGGTCAGTACAACAAGGGATTGTTTTATGCATTGCATGCCATAGACTTATAGAATTTTAGGGATTGAAGAAAACTCAGAGATCATATAAGTTGGCTTGTACTTGAACATAAAGCCTTGTTCCAACATCTTCAGTAAGCTGATCAACCCACAGTAAACTGCCAACCCATCACCTCCCATCAGAGTCCATACAGTTTTTGGACTCTAGTTGCTAGGAAGTTTTTCCTAGTATTCTTTTTACATTCCATCAATTGCTCCTAATCCTATTCTCTGGAGTTAAGTCAAACAGGTGTAATGGTCTTTTCACATGACAACCCATCGGTTACCTTCATATCATTTGTATGCGCTCTCCCACATCTTCTCAATATCCTTCATACCTTCAACCAGTCTTTACATGGTATGACCACTAGTCCCCCTAACATTCTAGTCACATTGCTCTGGAATTGCTTTTAGTTTATATTCCAGTTTACATTTCCCTTTCAGTTTCTAAATTCTTCATAAAAGGTGGTGTCCCAATCTGAATTCCATACTTGAGATGTGGTCTGACTAGGACACATTTTTACTGGTCTCCTGCCACCAATGCCAGATAAAACTAAGCTCCCATTCCCAAGAAAGTGAGCAAACTCTAAATGAATGACAGAAATAACTTCGAGGCTCTCTTCCCTACAAATTGCCTGGCTTCCAGAACCCAAATCATAGCTACTCAAACCTAGAAATCATTTACAAGATTGCTCCATGACATAGAAGTCACATGTACTCAATCCCATCAATTCTACATTTGTTCTAGGCACTGGGGATGCCAAGATAAAAAAAATCACATAGTCCTTAACTTCAGGGAGCTTACAATCAAATGTGGGAACTATAGCCCATAAGTATGGTTTAGCAAAAAGTGCACTGGATAGAGTCAGAAGAATTTGTTTCAAAGCTCAGTTTCTCTGCAAATCATCAGTG
Source organism: Bettongia penicillata ogilbyi (assembly GCA_023548195.1). Lineage (NCBI taxonomy): Eukaryota > Metazoa > Chordata > Mammalia > Diprotodontia > Potoroidae > Bettongia > Bettongia penicillata. The sequence continues at coordinate 5,480,896 of JAJHZJ010000186.1, forward strand.
CGACCTTCAGCAATTCATTTCCTCTGAGTTTCATTTTCCCTATCTCTAAATTGGAAATAATCATGTTGTACTCCAAACCTAATAGGGTTTTTGTGAGGAAAGTGTTTTACAGATGATAAAATTCTTTGTGAGGTTCTGGGTCCCATCTACCCTCCCCACCTTCCATGAACACACTCAGAGGCCCTTCTCAATGCTATGTCAATTTCAAGGCAGACTGTGGTTATGAGTTTTTTGCTGTTATCCACTCATTTCAGCATCTGACTCTTTGTGACCACTTTTGGGGTTTTCTTGGCAAAGATATTGAAGTGGTTTACCATTTCCTTCTATGACTCATTTTTTTTTTTTTTTACAGATGAGAAATTGAGACAAACAGGATTAAGTGAGTTACCCAAGATTACATAGCTAGTAAGTGTCTGATCCTGGATTTGAACTCTTCCTAACTTCCCCCATTCCATCCACTGAGTCATCAAGCTGCTTACCTATCATGTAGGTGGGGGGAGGAAGAAACATACATCATCAAAAGTTATATTCAGAATACAATAACTTCATAGCAATGCAAAATTATTAAATGTCACTTGGGTAATGTAATGATTTATATGAGCCTTCAGAGGAAGAGGAGGAGGGCAGCTAGGTGGTGGAGAGGATAGAGCACCAGTGCAGAAGTCAGGAGGACCTGAGTTCAAATCTCACCTCAGACACTTGACACTCACTAGCTGTGTGACCTTAGGCAAGTCACTTAACCCCAGTTGCCTCATCCTGGGTCATCTCCAGTCATCCTGATGAATATCTGGTCATTGTATTCAGATGGCTCTGTGGGAGAAGTGAGGCTGGTGACCTGCACAGCCCTCCTTCACTTAAAACAAAGTCAAGTGCAAGTCATGTCATTATTTCTCTCATGGCATGGTCTTCTTCGGCAACGAAGGACAAACACACACACACAGAGGAGGGAGGGATTGCTGTAGGGGAGATTGGACTAGGATTTTAAAGACTAGAGTATATTAACCTTCAAACCTTATCTAGTTAGTCTCCTTCTACCACATCCTATAGAGGGTTGGTGTCAAGAGTAACATAGAAGCCATGACCTTGAATTGTGCATTTTAAGTTTTATTTTCCACATAGGACATTGGCCTTAAAAGGTATTGAAACTGCCTTGGAAACTCAGTTGGCTTAGAAGAATCATACTCAGATCATGGAGATAAGTTCCGGTTGCCTAGGCTCCCAAAGACAACTCCTGAGGATTCAGCAGTTATTTCTTCAGGCTTCTGAACAGCCCATCAGCATGGTCCACAGAGACAGTCCAATTGAATTAATGCTGTGTCCTTATTGAATATGTTTTTCTTGCTGTGGCTAAGTAAACCTCCTTTTATTAACTATGAGACGGTCTTTGAGAGTTGGATTTTGCTCCAGTCTCAAACCTGAACTACCAAATGAGTGCCGTGGATAGGCTATAGACCACGAGTCAGGGAGATCAGAGTTCAAATGCGGCTTCACACACTTCCTAGCTATGTGACCCTGGGCAAATCACTTAGTTTATGTTTGCCTCAGTTTTCTAATTTGTAAAATGGAGATAATGATAAAATTTGCAAATATTTGTAAAATATTTTGCCAACCCCAACATTCTATATAAATACTATATTCTACTGATTGACACAACATTGGCAAAGGTAAAAATATATTATGCAAACAGGGATTCTTAACCTGGGACCTATTAACTGTTTTCAAAACTATTTTAATGATTGGTCTATTTTCAAAGATGATCAGGGAAAAAGAATAAGAACCTGTATGTTCAAAAATGTGGTGTCAAAGAACTGGAAATTGCACGGATGCCCATCGATGGGGAACTGAACAAGTTATGGTATATATTGTGATGGAATCCTACTGTGTTATAAGAAATGATGAGCTGATTGATTTATGAAAACATGGAAAGACTTCCACCAAATAATGGAGTGTGAAATGAGCAGAGCCAAGAGAACATAGTATACAGTAACAGAAATATTGTTTTATAAAGGACTTTGAACAAAGAAGTCATTTTGACTATTATATATATCCAAATTAACTAAAAGGACCTATGAAGGAAGACTCTATCTGCATCCAGAAAAAGGACTGATAAAAAGATGTGTAGAATAATTATACATATATTTGTGTCTAGAGGTAGCAATCTCTAGGGTGAGGGATAGGGCAGAAAAAAAGGATAATAAGAGAAATATACATGATAATTTTGTTTCATATTTGAAAAGAATAGCAAGTTGTGCATAGTAGATTTGCAGTTTCATGTGCAATCATCTTTTTTATTGTACTATATTATGGAAGTGTGTGTTTTGTTCCATAAATTAGAAATAAAGCAAATTTTTTTTTAAAAAAGAGAACAAATGTATAAACAGAGGTTCTTAACCTGGGACCTATGAACTTACTTTAAAAAATTATTTTAATAATTGCATTTTGGTGTAATTTCTTTCTTTAGTGATCTTATTTCTTCATTTAAACATTACTTGAGAAGTCCCCATAGGCTTCACCAGCATGCCAAAGGGCACCGTGACCCAAAAATGTCCTTTCCTAAAAGCTAAACATTAACTTGATCTAAACTCCACATATCCAAATAAAGCTTCCCAGTAATCCCCCTTGGTCTTTATGTTCATAGTATTCAGATAGATGGAGGAAGTCCAAGAAGAAGAATCTGACTAGATGGAGAGTAGGAAGGGCACCAACCCTTAGGTTCTATGATACCACTGCTCCTATCTTTTCCATATGGTATATGGTGTCCAAAGACCTCCCCCGCTAATGCAGAGAACTTGACCACTAAATGGCGAATTACCCGGGCTCTAGCAACTCATGGAAAAAAAAAAAAACAACAACTATTTGCACATACAGGTAAGGGGGGGTGAGGGAGAGTGAGTTTATTTCTATCCACATTATCAAAGGAGTGCTCCCACTGATAAGTCACAGATCCTTGGAGAAGGTAAATAAGTCTCCATAATAAATCTCAATCACATCAACCCCCTTCTGCCACCTCTAGCACCCTGTCTTGTATACATTAAGTAACCCAAAAATGTTTTGATTGCCAATGTTTTAACATCCAACTTTGCCCGAATAACCTGGGTAATTGGCCCAATTTTTGTTTTGCTTTATTGCTTGGGACTTAACTGAATAATATAAGAGATAACGTGACAGTGATTGCTACTATATCCAACTGCATCTTTCTTTCCTAGGAATTCTCCTCAAGACTCGGGAGTTCTACATTGTTTCTTCTGTAGAAGAGGATGTGCTCTCTAATCAAGCACACATGTCCAGTAAAAACATTAGAACCCCGCTGATTGCTGACAGTGAATTGTCTGTCAGCTAACATAAGGTCTCAAAACCATATCAGGGACCCTTTGGGAGCTTTTTCCAAAGGCCTTTTTTTTTTCCTCTGGGGCAAAATCTGAGGCAGGACAAGAAGAAAAGGAAATGCTTCCCCAGAAGAACAACTCTGTCAGATTCTAGCTGTATTGTGTACTATTTACATGACCATGAATGACATTTAGTAATATAACTATTACTAATGATAATGATGGCAGGTATTTGTATAGGTGCTGCAGTGGATAGAATGCTGGTGCCTGGAGTCAAGAAGATTCATATCCTTGAAGTTAAATTCAGCCTCAGACACTTACTGGTTGTGTGACCCTGGGCAAGTCACTTCACTCTGTTTTCCTCAGTTTCCTCATCTGTAATAATGAGGAGGAGAAGGAAATGGTAAACTACTTCAATATCTCTGCAAAGGAAACCTCAAATGGGGATACAAAGAGTTGAACATGACTGAAACGACTGAATAATAAAAAAGTATTTATATAGTACTTTAAGGTTTACAAAACACTTTATATGCATCATCTAATTGGATCAAATCGCCTAACCTTCCTGTGTCTCATTTCCCTTACCCATAAATCATAGAGGGCCAGGTTTAAAGTTAGCATCCAAGAACTTTTCGTACCCCTTCACCCTCATCCATTATGCTAGATGTTGAAAAGGATGAAAAAGAAACATGAGAGTTTGGGAAGAGACCACAGGATCCTAGCTCTGGAGCTATTATTTTCCCCATTTTACAGATGAGGAAACTGAGCTTGGCAGAAGTCAAGTGGCTTTCTGAGGTTCACACAGATAGTAAGTCTCTGAGGAGATATTTGAATTCAGTTTTTCCAGATCTGAGATCCAGCTCTTGATCCACATCAACTCCCTGACTGCCTGTCAGTGGTCGAAAAATTCAGAGGAATGGATCTGAAGCATGGGAAAATTTTCTTCCCTCCAATCTGGAAAGGCATATGGTTGGTATTTCTCTTCTGTACCTGGGAAGATGTGTTTGACCAAGGGCATAGGGAGAAATGGGCAAATTGGTACATTCCAACGTGGAAGATCAGGAGCAGCCTGCTTCTTCTGGGACTGAGGCTCTCATCTATGTGGCATAGCTTGCATCTATCTGAGAAATCAGAACCTGAAAATCTGTCCCAGTTCAGCCTGCAGCACCAGGCTGGGCACAGGCCAAGACAATATCTTGCCTGTGATTTGGTCTCTGGGTGCTACTTGTATTCAAAGATGGCCTGAGCCACTTTGTCATCGGGTTGTGACGTCAGCTGGACCCCCAAGACTGAATTATAGCCTCACATTCAATCAAGGATCATCTATTATTCTATACATTATCCATCATTGCTATTCTGCTGCTTAGAAGACAGAGCCGGGCAGTGATATACACAATGTGCACACACCTGAGGTGCTTTAAACCTATCAGTAATCAACACAGTGAACAGAAAGATTGGGCTCAATGAGAAAAAGGAAAAAGAAAGAAGAATTGAGTGGTCTTTCTCATGAATAGCAGTAGCTTTGTAATTGCTTCTCACTGAATGGGAAAATCTGAAAGCCCCCAAATTCAGTTACCTTCAAATTTATATCCTCCCAAAAGAATTTGGCTTAGGACATACCCACCTTTACCTGTCCAAAACAGAATAAATTCTATCCTAACAGATTACTGAATAGTCTGTGGCTGACATAATAAACACTAAAATTCAGTCTACAGGAAATGGATAAATCCCATATACCTGTACGTATTTAATCAGAAAATTACATTCAATTCAATTCAGCAAACATTAGGAGCCCTGGAAAGCATATTAATTGAGGTTTACCATCCACCAGATATACTTATATATGCATTTAATTATTACAGATGTGGATTATTTCAATACAAATGCTCTTAATTATCTATCAGGGTTCCCTGCCTTCCCCCTTCCAGTAGCTTTTCAATAAAAATGGGGAAGCAATACTTGTTTAGGGACTGTTAGACCTTCTTGGACATTCATTCAAAATAGGAATTGTGTGCTTTTGCTTTTTGCTTGTAAACTGGATTGAGTTGTACAGTTAAGTGCTTTGAATTGGCTCCCGCTGTTATGGTGATGGATGAAGGCTTAAGTAATTGACATCTAGTGCTTTCCTTAATGCCGTTAGCCCCTGATTTCAGAGGGTAGAATAAATGTAAAGCATTCTTTTATTGAGTCTGGGTTTTCTAATTACATTGAACGCTGGGCTTTTCATACAACAGCCTTTGTAAAGATCATCATCATAATGAAATATATTTACAAATCAAATACAGTAATGAGCAACTGAGTATATTAAAATGCAGCTCCTTCTCCAAGCTGGCCAGGGAGAAAGAGATGAACTTCTGCCGATGATGCCTGGTCTCAGTTTATTCTCACTGACTCTAACTGTGTCACTAGAATCTAGCTGTGAATTCCTTCAGTCAAGAGGTCAATTGGATAAGCAAACGTTTGCTCAACTTCCTCAAAAATGTTGGATTGGAATGTTGACTCAGTTATAGCTCTTCTCCTCTGGAAGTAGCACGGGTTCTTGCCTTCTTGTATGAGTGAGAGAGCCCTGCCTCCATCTCCAGTCAAACCTTCAGCCAACGCTCTCCACATCAGTTGAAAATCAGATTTATTGAACCTAAAAACTTGATTTCAAAAATCAGAGGGTCCGGTACGAGTGTTTCCCATATTTGACTAGGGAATAGTTAGACACTGAAAATGGATTCACATTATCACTCCACACCTATCAAGGTAGCAAAAATGGATTCATTTTTGGAAGGGTTGTGGGAAGAGAGGCACACATTCACTGCTGGTGGAACAGAGAATTGGTTAATTTAGTCTGGAAAATAAATCTAGAATGATGTAACAAATATTACCACCTTGTTCATATCCTTTGACCCACAGATCTTACGGCTGGAACTGTATACCAAAGAGTTTATCGACAAAAAAGAAATGTACAAGATGTACAAAAATGTTCACAGTAGCGTTACTTGTGATAACAAAAAGCTGGAAGTAAAATATGTGCCCAGTGATTGGGGAATGACTAAACAGATGGTAGTTTAATGTATGTAATGGAATATTATTGCTCTGTAAGGAATGACAAATATGAAGAATTCAGAAAAAACACAGGAAGACTTATACAAAGTGATACAAAATGAAGAAAGGGAGTTAAAAAAGAACACACACACAAGATGGCAAAAAATGTGAATAAGGTCAACATGTAGAGGATAGAAAACTGGTTAATTATATCCATGACTGTTAGTACTATACCTTATAATTTAAAGGACATATTCCTCTTGTATGTACACAAACATATAAACACACAAACACACGTACATATATACGTATTGGTTTGACCCATAAATGAGAATATCATGGAATATGATGGCATGAAGAATTCATGAGATAAAAAGGAAGTTAATAAGGAAGCAAAATAATAGGAATTTTGTCTGTTTTGAAACTGGCAAATTGCCTTATATCTATCTTTAATGCATACAGATTTTCATAGGTCTAATGTCCAAGGAAACACCTAGTCAAGCTCGGAGAGAACTGACCATGGGTAATGAACTCTTTTGTCACAGCAGCTTTCAAAGAATGTCTACTAGGTTATAGAAGCATTGCTACCTGTAACCATGGAATTAAATTACAGAACTTTGAAGTACTACAGTAAGTTGAGGGTTTCTTATTTAATGTTTTATAACCAGGCCATGCTTTACCTTTATTACATATGACTCCCTTCCACACATTCAACAGTCCAGCCATATTTGTCTTCTTGTTGTTAGAGGAAACTAGATGGCACAGTGGATAGAGTACTGGGTCTGTGGTCTACTGATGCAATCTTGGGCAAGTTACTTAAAATCTGTCTCCCTCAATTTCCTCAAAAGTAAAATGGAAATAATCATAGCCCCTGCTTTCCAGGGTTGTTGTGAGCATCAAATGAGATACTATTTTAAAAGTGCTTAATAGTGTCCAGCACATAGTAGATACTTAATAAATACTTATTCTCTTTCACCAACTCATATGATATTCTTTTCCCTGTTTCCATGTCTTTTCACAAGCTATCTCCCATTGCTAGGGGACTCTTCCTTCTCAGCTTTACCTCTTAGAATCCTTGGTTTCCCTCAAGACTAGATCAAGCTTGGACCACATTAAGAGATGCATAGCAGCCAGATAAAAGGGCTGCCCCAACCAGACCATATCTGGATGTTGGAGCACATTCAGAGGAGACCAGTTAGTAAAAGACTTGTACTCAGTTCATTTGAAGATGGTCCCTTGAAAGAATTTGTTTAAAAAGTTGGAAGTGTTGACCCTGGAGAAGAGTGGAAGGATAGAGAAGAGTATGATAGCTGTCTTCAGGGGTTTTCATTTGATAGACTTGTTTTATTTGGACCAAGAGGGTAAAACTTGGAGTAATGAGGAAAGTCAGGCTCTATGCCCCCGTTGGGATTAGAATGATCTCTAGTGTGTTGGGATCTAGAAGTAGAAGGGGCTAAAAAATTAATTTAGTCTCACTCTCTCAAGGGAGCTAGCTAGGTAGAGCAGTGGCTAGAGCATGATCCAGAATTGGGAAGACCTGAGTTCAAATTTGACCTCAGACACTAGTCATGAGACCCTGTTCAGGTTATTTAGCTTCTCTCTTCCTCAGTTTCCTGAGGTGATAATAATAGTACCTATACCCTACAGGTGTTGTAAGGACCAAATAAGCCAATACTGGTAAAGCACTTTATAAAAACTTAAAGGCTATGTCAGCTATCATACAAATGAGGAAGTGTTTTGCCCAAGGCAACATGACATCATAGATAGCCAAATGGCATAGCAGAAATGGACTTAGAGCTTGAATCTTCACCCTGACCCTTAGTAGCTCTGGGATGCAAGCAAGTTCACTAATCTCTGAAAACCTCAGTTTCCTCATCTGTAAAATGGAACAATAATTGTGCTACCTAACCTCAGAGGGCTCTTATGAGTAAAGAAATCACATTGCAAACTTAAATGTGCTATGGAGATATGGATGTAATATTGAGTAGAGTTGCTATTCACCCCCTACCCCCCCATTTTTCTGATTTAAAATTTGTCTTCAAATCCAAATCCCTGTCAGATAAAATGATGCTTCTCATTCCTCCCTTTACCTGCCACCCAGCCTTTTAAAACAGTTGTTAATTTTTCTTTATCCAGGAGGCCATCTTTAGCCCAGGCCTAAACCACATCAACTCAGAAAATGAAGTATCCCAGCCACTCTTGAACTTTGCCCTCAAATGCCCGTCACAGGTGCCTTCCTTGAGCCTTGACCCCCTCAAATCCTACCTTCTCAGACTGAGCTGGGCCACTGTCCTCCTTAATCTGGAACAGGCATTAATTTAAACTGGCCACTCAATCTAGGAAACCAGCTCTGGTAATGGGAGTTAATTCTTACTGGGATCAGATGTGTTCTTGCCCCCTATACACATTTTTATTCATATTTCTCTCCTGTTTGGTGATTCTCAATCGGAGTTTTCTAATAACAGATCATTTCTTTTTGTCTAACTTTAATCTGGTCCTGTTTGACAAGCGCCATCCTTTTCATTGAAGGGTAAGACCACTTAAAGAAAGGCCAATAAGCCTTTGCACTGCTCAGCGGGCTCGGGTGATTTGTCACCCTGCGCGGTGGTGGTCACACCAATGGATTTATCTCAAGGTAAATGGAGATGCTGAGACCCGGGACCCGGAGCTTTGATTAAGGCCCCCTTTTTGCAGTGTTGATAGATGTTGCTTGTGTTTATCTATTTGAAATGCCACTAAATCTGTGAATACAATGGGAAAAGAGAGTACTTTGCAGCTGAAAACATATTAGTGATTTATGTTTCGCTAAGAAGTACAATAAAGAGACAGAGGCTATTAAGGAGAGCTATTTTCATGAGAAATAGTTCAACTTAAAACATTATCAACCCCACCTTGATAAAGACTTCCATGCATGCATAATCATGTTTACCTATCCCTTTAGTTTGGCTTAATACACACAAGAACACCGGGCTCGGCAAATATTAATAAGTTAGTAAGCAGAATATTTACAGAGAAGGAGACACTGCAATGTACTGTTGAGACATCACAATGGAACGTGGAGACATCGCAACAGAATGTTCTGCATATTAATTTCCCTTTCGGAGGAAGGGGCTTCTAATATACTTAACCAAGACTCTTGCAAGTTTATCTGGACTTCAGATTGCAGTTTTGAATATGAATGACCACTATCTGTAGTATTTTGTCCCCCCACTTCCCCAACACAGCTCCACCCCACCCCACAACATTTTAGTAGAAATAACCAGCGGGATGACACGTAAAGATGATAATACATGGATATAACTTATCACATGCATCAATGTCACCAAGACGGACTCATTTAAATGAATAGGGTCAGATGAGAGTGCTGTATCACCCTGACTTGTGTGACAGTTACAAATGCATAACCTGGTCTGCATAATAGTAGTGTACAAACCAGCAGAGATTTGTAAACTTGGTTCATTTCAACCAGAACTGACCCACAGGAATGGGAAAGAAAAAAAGGAGGTGGGGGGCGGAGGAGAGAGAGACACACACAGAGAGAAGGCAACTGAGCTGTCTGTCGGGGAGTTAAGTGATTTTGTATTTCGTTGTTTAGCAAAATCCTAATGAGCTTTCATTTCATTGGGCTTGACTAGGGACCACGGACCAGAGACCACAGCGAGACAGATGAGCTGTTGTTTATGTACAGAAAAGGCTGAAGCCGGGGGTGGGAGGGTGTCACTAGGAAGGAGGAGGGAAACATTGGAGGAAAGACAGCCCTGCTGAATACCTAGAATCACGAGAGTCCATATTTCTGGAGCCAACCGTACATGCCGGCAGTAATTAGGTGTTTGGTTATTTTCCGAGCGGGTGTTATGATTTATTGAAATGTTCCTAGAATTTCTCATCGGAGCTAATGAACAATAGTTGGTGGTGGGGGCGGGGGAGCCACGGTGTGTGTGTGTGTGTGTGTGTGTGTGTGTGTGTGTGTGTGTGTGTGTGCACCTGGAGCGTGCAAACAAGCCCGGTAAGGGATGTTTCAGCGAGGCGATACCCCTGTCTGGGGCTTGGCACTGCAACCAGCCGCCCGCACTGCCTGTGTCTCTCGCTGAGCGCTGCGATCTGGCCAACACCTGCACCTCATTTGCTTTGCCGAAGCGCCATGACCCGTCTGCGGATGGTGAGCTTTCCCTTTCATCCTTAGGCTGATGACAAGTTATTAATTACCGCCATTAGCGGCAGCAGCCAGCCTGAGATCTTTGCTGCTCTCTGGAGGTGAGAACCTATGCTGCCCGGATGCGGGGAGAGAAAAGATGTGAAGCACTGGGGCAAACAGAGCGACAATCTGCCCAAAAGGGATTGTGAGATGGTGAATAATTTATTAGAAAACATTTTTCTTTGTCCTTCCCACAGACCCACAAATCGTCCCTAAGCACTCTTTACCAGCCTTGCAGATAATGTACTTACACATCTCACAGCCTGCTAAATAGACTGAATAGGCCATGGAGTTCACCCTCCACACTGCAGCTTGCCGGTGCCCGGGCACACACACCAAACAGCGGCCTGTTCTCTTCCAGGAGCAGGGCTGATGGGACTGCAGGTAATTGAATCCAAATGTAAATGGTACAATTAGAGCCAAATGCAATGGATGGCCCCTTCTCCTCCCTCCACACTCCCGACTTTTATTTCTCTATAGTTTAAACCATCCTGTATTGAGTTTGTCAGTTCCTGGGCACATTTTCCACAAAAGTATGCAGGCAGACAGAATCCAGTTAAAGGAGGGGAGGGATGGGGTTTAAAGGCGAAGAGAAGGGAAATTACTCTAGCCATCCCCATTAGAAGACTTTGAACGCAGCACAGCATGGTGGGATCAGGAAGGGACAGGAGAGATCATTTATTCCACAGCATAGTTTTGCCAGCCCTATCCAAGCTGACAGGGCCTAGAGAAGAGGATATTACTAGTGATCACAGCAAGAGGGTCATATTTTCAATTTGCGTACGAGTCACGTTTGTCTCCAGCCCCAAAGCCCACAAGCCTAATTTCCTCCTAACACAAAGTCTGGGGAGTCTTTGCTCATCAGCATCACCACTTTAGAAACACTACAGGAACAGCAGGAATCCCTCACTAAGTATATTCCTGCTTTTAGGAAGTGGGTAGTTAGCTTAGAAGTGGGAGGTGTAGAGGTTTGAGGGTCAATTCATTTGTTCAACAACTACTTATCAAGTACCTGCTCTGTTCCTGGCACTGGGGTGACAAAGATTAAAAGTGAAACTGCTCCTGCACTCAAGGTGCTTATGTTCAACTGGGAAAATAACATGTGAACAATTAAGTAAATACACACACAAAGTGATTTTCAAAAATATTATTGACTCTTTCCTTCCTCACATTTTCCAAAAATCCGAAGGAAATTATTAAAAACCTCTAAAAGGAAACTGAAAAAAATTCTACCTTTATCCTTTTTCGAGAGGGTCTAGACCTGTGATTTTGTCAGTGCAGATAATTTTCAGGGAAGAAACTCCATCTCCTCCAAGATCTCTAAAAACTACTTATTGCACTGAGAGTTTCAGTGACTCACCCAAAGTAATTTCAAGAAGGGTAAGGGTGCTAGCAACAGAAAAAAACTGCAGTGGCTCCCTATTACCCCCAGAACCAAATATAGCCAACTTGGCCCCTTCCTAACTTTCCAGGCTTCTCATGTCTACACAGTTTCCTTTTCCATGAATTCTAGAAGACCTGGATTTTAGTCTAGATCTTACAGTTTCCAGATCTGGAACTATCTGTTACACCATGCTGCCTCTCTATTTTATCAATAAATGTGACAGTAAAGAATATACTATTTTTTTGCTGCTCCACTGTAAGGACCATGGAGCTTTTCCATCAGTCCTGTGGTGAGCCCTCCTATATGTGTTTTCTCCCCCTGTTAGAATGTGAGTTCCTTGGGAATGGGAATTAACTGATTTTCTATTTGGATCTCCAGCACTTAGCACAGTTCTTGGCACATAGTAAACACTCATATGCGGTAAAATGGAGATATTAAGAATGTCTACCTCACAAAGTTGTTATGAGGATTAAATGAGACTCGTGTAAACCTTAAAAAACTTTCTAAACATGATGATAATGATGATGATGGTGATGTAATTCATTCATCATGCTTTGTATCATATAGATCCTTTCACCCCAGGGAACTCTGCCTTATCTGTGGCACATTTCCTTCAATTTGTCCATGGATTCTCAAACTCCTAGATGTTGGTAATCCTTCCCATGATACTGATGACAGATGATTCATGCCTTCTTATCCTGCTTGTTTCTGGGCCATGTCTTTTCTTAGATGCTCCACTGAGGAGCTACCCAACCTGTTGGAATGGATCAGTTCCATTTCTTATTCCTTGTTTCCACTGAGTGCCTGGCTCACCTCCTCTGTTGATCACACATCTCTTGGATGGATAACATCTCTTCCACCATTTTTTGAGGGTCATCTCTGAAAATGCACTGCAGCCTAATAGTCCCTATCCAGGGTATCTCTGTTTCTTGATGAGTCAAAGGGTCTTTTGATTATTCAGGGAATAAGACATCTCAGGACTCAGAGCCACCATGGGAGCACTGATGTTAAGAAGGTGGGGCTTTATATCAGGGAGCAGCCTTGTATCACTCAAAACACTGGTTGGTTTTTCAAATGGAATCCAGTTCACCCTCTTCCCCTATTCGTAAGAGCACAGATGTAGCCTTCTACATTGGATCCAGTCCTCTCATTTTATTGATAAGCAAACTGAGGTCCCAAAGTTAAGTTAGTTTCCCAAGGGCACACAGTTAATAAGAGTCTGAAGCCCGATTAGAATTCAGAACTTCCTGATGCCACATCTAGTGCTTTACATACAGCACTACATAGTTGCCTATTCCATTCATTTTAAAGAATTCTTTTTATTGATGTAGTTTGACTTCACATCGCCTAAATTCCCCTCCCCATATTTTTCCCTTTCTCCTCTCAGAGAGCCATTCCATAGAGCAAATATTTTTTTGAAAAAGAAAAGAAAAAAATCATCAAAACTGATCAATACATCAAACAAATCTGACGTTATAAGCAAGGTTCAACACCAATGAACTGTTCCTCCCCTATCTCTGCAAACAAGTTAGGGGGAGTGTCTTCTCATATTCAAGCAGCTAGGTGTCACAGTAGATGGAGAGATGGACCTGGAGTCAGAAATACCTAAGTTCAAATCCTGCCACAGCCACTTCCTAAGTTTAAGACCCTGGGAAAGTCACTTAACCTCTAGTGGCCTCAGTTCTCTCATCTGTAAAGTGCGGACAATATTACAACTCCTAGGGTAATGGTGAGGATCAAATGTGATAATGTTTGCATAGTACTTTGTAAACCTAAAAATGCTATACACATACTATTATTGTTATATCTCTTCTTTGGGTCCAAGTTTGTTCTTTGCGATTTTGCGAAGTTCCTTTCTGTTGGTTTTATGGCTGTGTTCTTTCTATTTACATTCTTATAATCATTACATGTATTGTTTTCTTGGCTCTCCTTACTTCATTCTACGTCGGTTCATACAGATCTTTCCAGGTTTTTCTGTATTCATCATACGTCATTTCTTACAGCACTGTAATATTCCATTACATATATATATATACATATATATAAATATATATCTCACATTTTGTTTAGTCATTCCTCAATCATTGGGTATTTCCTTTGTTTCTAATTCTTTGTTACTACAAAATGCACTGCTATAATATATAGCCCCTTCTTTTTTGTCAATGACATCTTTGGGATATATGCCTAGAAATGGAATCTCTGGATCAAAGAGTGTGGATACTTGAGTCACTTTATTTGCATAACTCCAGATTGTTTTTGCTAAAATGGTTTTGCCAAAATCCCAGCCCTACCAATGAAGACTTAGTGTGCTAGTCTTGACTCTTCAATTTTAAGCCAAGTTCATAGTTCTAGTGGAGTACCTTTCCAACATATAGTTCCTGATTTACTGACCCAAAGAACTGGCCATGCAACTGCATGCCATACTTAAGTAGGAATTATTTTATTCTTTGTATCTGCATCCCCAGTACCTAGCACAGTACCTGGCACATGGAAGGCACTTGATAGACACATTTTTGAAATGGTTTTTGTTAGCCAGATGATGGGAATTTTTTGTTCATTTGGTTTTTCCTGACTGGTTATGGGTTTCAATGAGAAGATCCTACAGTATTCTTGATGTGATCCACACAATGACATCTGCAAACAGAAGCAAAGGGAAGAACTCTTCATCCATCTAAAGACAATCCTTATTCTGTGCACCCAATCCAGGACATTGTCCATGAAAGTAGGGCACATTTTTGGCAGAGTGTAATAGGGACCAAACCTCCAGTACTGATAGGGGTTGGGATAATGAACCCAGAAATTGATACACAAGCAAAATTTGGCCTCTTTTTATATTTCAATTAATATTAATCTGATGCATGATATAGTGAATTAAAGAGCTGGCCTTAGAACCAAGGACACCTGGGTTCAGGTCTTTCCTCTTACACACATTAGCTGTGTGACCCATGACAAGTCATTAACTTTTTAGCGCTTCAGGTAAATCTTCAAAACAGAAAGTGCTGAAGACGTGCCAGCCTACATTAGCAAAGGGAGAGTCTTCATCCAGGAGTAGGTTGTGCCAATGAAGTCATAATTCCAGTCCTTTGTCCTGCCCTTGATGTTAACTTCCTGGGAGTGAGTATCCCAGTAACTGTGTTTTTAAAGGAATCATGTATAATATATCTTGATATATTATATCAAGATGATATAATTTTTTATATCAAGATATTCAATCTTGATGTATCTACTTGTCATTGCCATTCCTGTGAGCGAAGCGCTACCCATCCCAGGACAATGCTAGTGCCTTCTCTCTAAGATTACATTCCATTTCTTTTCAAAGTACAGAATTCTATGTGTCTTCTCTCCTATTAGAAGGGGAGCTCCTTGAAGGCAGGGACTGTGTATTTGCCTTTCTTTGTATCTTCAGTATTTTGCCCAATGCCTGGCACATAATAGGTCCCTAATAAGTATTTGATGACTGACTAATGAGTAACAACACCAACTAGCCAACAATGTGAATTAGTTTATCAGATCAATATTAATCCCTATCATGAAGATTTGTGGGATCAAAGAGTATAAGGTACTGTCCAAAAGTGGAATTGGTTGCCTTCCTTTCTGGTGAACTCTTCTTTCCTGGTAATCTTCAAGCAAAGATTGGAGGACGGGCTAGTTTGTAGTTATGGCAGATATTCCTGAACATTTATGGGTGAATTACATGGGAGCCGCCCCTTTTAACTCTGAAATTCTGTGACTACCCGCAATTCTGATCCTGAGAATTTGACAGTTACATAATGTGTCTACCTAGTAGTGGACATAACTCCAGTGGCTCGGGGATCTCACTGATTTGGATGGTCTCTCTAATGATGCAAATTGTAATCCATTATTTCCTACCCATCCCTCTGAGGAATCTTGTCCTTATTCTTATTCAAGTTCCCCACATGGGCTTCATCTGATATGGTGGGGCCTTTTTCTCCCTCTCTTCTGACATTGAAAGTATTCCAGTGGAAAGATCTGACTGTCTACCTGTCATTCCCCACCATCTCCATATAACCAATCCATCTTTTTTCTATGGTACATTTCCCTGATGACCTCCTCTGTACTCATTTCTCTTCAGAATTCCTCCTGGATTGCAAATTACTTCCTGCTTTCACCCACCCTGCACTTCTCCATTGCCATCTGTGTGAGATTCATTTTTTAATTCTTTACAAACTGTTGTATTCCATGTTCTATAGAAACACCAATGGAATGTTGGTATTAAACTATGGGCCCTCCTTTCATGGGAAGTTTAAGGTCCTAAGTATACATTAACTGATTTAGACCTAAGAGACCTTGGAAACCATTGAGTCCAACTCTGTCATCTTACAAACAAAGAAACTGAGGACCAGAGGTTAAATGTCTTGAGTATGGTCACAAAAATACTAAGAGTTTGCAGCAGGATTCAAACTCAAGTTTTCCCAATTTCCAAGTCCAAGCACTCTCTCCATGAGCCACCCAGCTCTCTTTAAAGGACCTTTTCCATTTCCTGAAGGTAATCCAGCCCATTCCCCTCCTCTTGTTCAACTCTGGACCTAATTCCTTGCCCAGCTATACTATCTTGCCCCCAAAATACATCCTTATGTAAATTTTATTGGACATTAATGGGGAAAAATAATTGAGTGACTTTCCTTTCCTGTTTCTCCAAGAGTCTCCTCAAACTTTCACCTGAGCCATGATGGTGGTGATGGGCTGACATTTGGAACTCTCAAGAGGCCTGATTTTAGCCACTCATCTTGTGCAGCCAGTGATAAAATAGATAAGACAGTAGCAGCCTGTGGCCCCACCCAAGATCTGTTTGTTTCTGTAGCGATGAATGGAACTTCTGTGAAGAGCAGCCTGTTATTTTAACACCTAGTCTCTTTTGACACTGTGACCAGTTCACATGTACACAAGCCTTTCTTCAGGGAGATTCCATCTGTGTTTCCTCACCTGCAGGTGTGGGTGCTTTAATTAAAAGCTCTCACTAAGATGTTGTTATTTTGAGAAAGGATGTGAATTATAGCGAAGCCTAATTATGAAGGATAATTAGCAGCCAGGCGTCCCACCAGTTTGCTCTCTTGCATATACACTGGCAGACAAGACCCAGAGAGCTTGATCCAGGGGAGAGAGAACTGTGAGCTTCCTTGGCATTCTCCCAGAATTCCAGAGGAGGTTTCCTAAATTGTTGTATGCGGCAGTGTTGTGTTGTGTGTTATAAAGATGACAGCAGTGGTATCCTCCTGGCAGCAGGATTTATACTTGAGTTCCTAACATCATCACTGTAGTTTTAGTTCAGGAAGGGACCTGAGAGGCCACAGAGTCAAACTTTCTCACTTTACAAATGTAGAAACTGAGGCACAGTGTGACATCACAGGATCATAGGATTTGGAGTTGGAAGGACCCTTAGACATCACAGAGTCAAGCCATCTCATTTTACAGAAGAAAGCAAGCAGAGTCCATGGAACTTTCTGGTTCATTCTATTCTCCACTTCTATGCCTTCCTATGATGCATGCCTATGTAATGGGGGATGCTGGTCAAGGAGACCTCAGTTTTTAGAGCATACTCAGTATCCACAAGGAGGCTCAATGAGCCTGCTTTCAGAAATGTGTGCTGTAGGGGACTTCTTTCCTCCCCTCTTCAAAGCAGGCATAGATATCCTCTGTTTCTTGTCAACCATCACATAGCAAAGAAGAATCTTCTAACTGGCTGCAGAGCCACAACCAGTGAAGACTCCTAGAGGAGACAGTGAGCCCAGTCATAGCTTGGGCTCCCTTTGGGGGCTCTCCACATTTGTCAATGACATCCTTGCGATATATGCCTAGAAATGGAATCTCTGGGTCAAAGAGTGTGGATATTTGAGTCACTTTATTTGCATAACTCCAAATTGTTTTTGCCAAAATGGTTGTACTAAATTCCAGCCCTACCAAGGTACTAGTCTTGACTCTTCAATTTTAAGCCTAGTTCATAGTTCTAGTGGAGTACCTTTCCAACATATAGCTCCTGATTTACTGACCCAAAGAACTGGCCATGCAACTGCATGCCATACTCAAGTAGGAATTATTTTATTCTTTGTATCTGCATCCCCAGTACCTAGCACAGTACCTGGCACATAGAAGGTACTTGATAGACAAATTTTTGAAATGGTTTATTAGTCAGATGATCATGCTCTAAGGACTGGACCTTAATTAGCCGTGTTGTGCCCATTATGCCAGAAAGATACCACCTCCTCACTTCTGCTTTGTTGATTCCTTTGGGAATCAGCTCCTGCACCATTCCCTGTGAGAAGTTTTTAAAAAAAATCTCCCTAATTGTTAACAGTCTCTCCCTGTCCTCTGAATGCCTTGTATGTGCCTAGGACCTTAGATCCTAATTCTGGAGCGAAAAAGATCTTTAGGGATCATCTATTCTAGAGATTCTCAAAATGTTGTCCTAAGTCTCCTGGTGGTCCCAAAGACCCTTTCAGAGTGTCCAGAAGGTCACAACTACTTATGCAATAATACAAAGAATTTGTATGGCAAATATTATAATGTGTAACCACATAAGTTGACAATATACAGCCTTGTTATGTTCCTTTTCCAATCTTAAGCCTATCAATTGTTCCATATTCGGTTCTAGCTGTTGGCCCACACATAGGTTCCTCAGGAGACAAGTAAGATGTTACTTGTCTTCCTGGCACAAGTCTAGTCCTCCTATCTCTTTGAGACTTGCCACACTTTTTGTGATCCACATAGTCTGGAGATGATTTTTGAGAATGCTTTGGACAGCAAGGAGATCAAATCAGTCAATTAAACCAAATTTATCAGTCAAATCAATCAACGAAATTGATTCAAGCCATTCACTGGAAGGCCTAATACTGAAGCTGAAGCTTAAATTCTTTGACTACTTAATGAGAAGATGGGACTCATTGGAAAAGACCCTGATGTTGGGAAAGATTGAAGGGAAAAGAAGAAGGGGACAGTAGAGGATGAGATGGAGTGATAATGTTATGGAAGCAATGAACCTGAGATTGGATAGACTTTGAGAAATAGTGGAGGAGAAAAAGTCCTGGTGTGCTGTGGTCCATGGGTTCACAAAGAGTTGGACAAAGCTGAACAACAAGATTGGTTGGGGACCAAGTTCTGAAGGACTTTAAAATCTAAACATCTTTTTATATTTGATCCTAAGGAATAGGGAGCCACTGTGGTTTAGTGTATAAAGGTATCACATTGTCAGATCTGTGCTTGAGGATAATCACTTCGGCAGGAGCATAAGCTAAATATGAGTCGACAGTGAGATGTGGTTACTAAAGAAAGTAACTAAATTTGACAAATTTCTATATTAAGTGCCATCTATGTGTAGAAAAATGTCCTCTATTTTGGATTTAGATACATACAAAGTTTAACTAGGATACCATGTCAGCTCTCAAAGAACTCATGGTCTACAGTGAAATAGATTAGATACTCAAGACACATGAATATAACAATCTACTGTTCGATAAACCCAAGGACCCCAGCTTCTCAGATAAGAACTCACTGTTTGACAAAAATTGCTGGGAAAACTGGATAACAGTGTGGTGGAAACTGGGGATAGACCAATGTCTGACACAGTACACAAGAATAAAGTCCAAATGGATACATGATCTAGGTGTAAAGATTGATACTATAAACAAATTAGGGGAGCAAGGAATAATGCATTTTTCAGATTTATGGAGAATGGAGAAATTTATGACCAAACAAGAGACAGAGAACATTATGAAGTGCAAAATGGAGAATTTTGATTACATTAAATTGAAAAGTTTTTGCACAAACCCAATGCAACCAAGATTAGGAGGGAAGCAGAAAACTGGGAAAGAATTTTTGCAACTAGTGTGTGTGATAAAGGCCTCATTTCTAAACTATATACGAAGAACTGAGTCAAATGTATAAGAATATAAGTCATTCCCCAATTGATAAATGGTCAAAGGATATGAACAGGCAGTTTTCAGAGGAATAAATTAAAGTTTTCTATAATCATATGAAAAAATGCTCTAAATTACTATTGATTAAAGAGATGTAAATCAAAACAACTTTGAGGTACCACAGCACACACTATCAGATTGTCTAACATGACAAAACAGGAAGATGATAAATGTTGGAGCAGATGTGAGAGAGTTGGAATACTAATTCATTGTTGGTGGAGCTGTGAGCTGATCTAACCATTCTGGAGAGCAATTTAGAACTATGCCCAAAGGGCTACAAAAATGTGCCTACCTTTTGACCAAGCAATATCGCTTCTGGGACTACATCCCAAAGAGATCATAGAAATGCACAAAAACTGTGGAGTACAAAAACTGGAAATCAAGGGGATGTCCATCAATTGGGGGATGGCTGAACAAGTTGTGGCATATGAATGTAATGGAATACTATTGTGCTATGAGAAACAATGAACAGGAAGACTTCAGAGAAGCCTGGAAAGACTTATATGAACTGATGTTGAGTGAAAGGACAGGACTAGGAGAACTTTGTACACAGCAACAACCACAGTGTACAAGAAATTTTTCTGGTAGACTTAGTACTTCATTGAAATGCATGGACTTAAAAAATTTCCAATGGACTTTTGAGGCAAAATGCCTTCCACATCCAGAGAAAGAACTATGGAAATGGATCACAGATAGAAACAGACCATTTTCTTTTGTATTATGTTTTGTTTTGTTTCATGATTTCTCCCATTCATTTTAATTCTTCTATGCAACATGCATTTAATAGGAATATATTGTGGAACCTATATAAGATTGTATGCCATCTCAGGGAGGGAGTGGGAAGGGAGGGAGTAATATGAGGGAGGGAGTGGAAAAAAAATCTAAGATATATGAAGTTATTGTTGAACATCGAAAACAAAACAATTCAATTAAAAAAACTTATGGTCTAGAATGAGAATAAAGCTCCAATACATAAAAATGATGATGCATAAAATTACATTGTAAGCGAATGAGAAAGAAGAGCAGTAAAGGGCTGGGAGGGAACTTAGTATTGTAGTTAGAACCCTGGACCTAGGTTTGAGTCCTGCTGCAGATTTGTGTGGGCCAGGCATTTAAACTGTACCAGTCATGTTTTCTTATCTGTAGAGATATTAATAGCATCTACTTTGCAGGGTTGTCCTGAGGACCCTTTTCTTTTCCCTAGGCTAATTATTCCCAGTTCCTTCAAATGACCCTCCTATGGCATATTCTCAATATCATGGCTGTCCTTTTCTCAATACTTTCAGCTCGTCAATGTCTTTCCTAAAATCTGACACCCCAAACTGAATAAATTCCAGACATGACCCAATATACCTTCCCCTACAATGTCAGATTTCATTTATTCTGTATGTGTTCTATATGTATGTATCTGTTTTAAAATTCTCCTCTTCTTTGCCTTTCTTATTATCTTCAGTGTTTAGCATAGTACCTGACACACAGTAGGTGCTTAATAAATGTGTGCATAAATAATAAATTATTTGTAATTATTAATTAATGGTTGATGAATCAACTTACTAGGGCAGAACACAGCAAGACTCTCAACTTCTTACCCATAAACACTAAGCCTCTCTTCATTAATAGCATTAACTTTGTTAATCGCCATATTATGGTATTAACTCGTATGGATCTTTAGTCTACTAAATGCCCTAGCCCTTTTTTCACAGAAACTATGAAAACAATCCTGTAATATACTTGGGGAGCTGACTTCTGAAACACAAGCAGGACCTTATATTAGCTCCTATTACATCTCATCACGTTAGATTTGGTCCAATAGTCTGGCACCTTTTTGTTCCTGCTCTGTCATTCAACTGCAAGTTCTTCCAATATAGTTCCATCTGTAAATGTGACAAGTATGGCATCTATGCCTTTTTCTAGATCATTTGTGAAAATGTAAAAGAGAGATTGCTCCTAAATGTTAACATGCCTTGTCTTCATTAGCAATGTGTATGAGACATGCATGGTGACAATATTTTGTGAGCCATTTTGGTCTGTCTCATCTCCAACTTGTTATTTGCCAAACCTCTCTTCAAGGACTGAAGGACTGAAACATGAAAGAGAGATTAGATTTGTTCTGCTTGGCCCTGGAGGACAGAATGAGGAACAGTGGGTAAATGACTCTGGGGAGGGTGATTTCAGCTTGATGTCAGGAGAAACCTCCTAACCATGAGAGCTGTCCAAAAGTGAAATGGGATGCCCTAGGTGCAATAGGTTCCGCAATTATTGGACATCTTCAAGCAGAGACTGGATGACTGTCAGAAATGTTATAGAAGGAATTCTTTTCCATTTCTGGGTCACTCTAGTTGGCCTCTGAGACCTTCTAAAAAGTTCTGAAGTTCTTTGATTCTGTTATTTATCTTTGCACCTACAACCCAGTGGATTTTGCTTAATGGCTATGGCACAAATGTACATACATCAGCATAGTGCTATGGAGGCAGTGTTGGGTTGGGATTTGGGAGTATCTGACTTTAAATTCCACTTGTTTCACTTGGGAGTTGTGTGATCCTTGCTCAGTCTTTTCCTGTCTCTGCACTGTGGTTGCCTATTCTGTAACCTGGGGAAGATGATACTTGAGCATCCTTATTTTACGATGTTACCACAGGGAGAATGCTTGATAAACCTTAAAATGTTACAGAAAAGAGAATTCTTCTTAGGTCAACTATTTGTGATTTGGATACTTTGGGTGGTTTTCTGTCTTACAGAGAGAAAAATGAGCCTCAAATCCTGGAATTACAGAGAGTTGATAGTTGAATGGGACTTCAGTGGCCATCTTGCAAAATTCATACCTGCAAAGAGGCCCTACTATATATAATACACCCAACAAGTGGCCATGCAGCCTTTCCTGGTACCTACTTTCTCAATTAAAAAAAGATTAAACATGGCTTCCATGCCATCTAATGCAGCAGAAAGGTAGGAAATGATCTTGCTCTATTCACAGTGTGATGGTTTAAAGATTGAACCCTAGTAAAGTTTACAGGCAAGTCATAGTGATGCTAAATCTACCAGCAATGAAACAAAAATAGCCCAGTCACTTTACAGGGGTTTTCCTGGCAACTGAGGAATTCAAGTGTGGAAGTGAGGCTGATGTCATAAAAGAGGAGTTTATGAGAGCTTCCAAGAGGAGTGGAAACCAGAGGAAAGGACACTTAGATTGGAAAGAGCCTTAAAAAAGTTGGTGGGGAAGACTGGCTTTGAAAAGAAAGAGTGGACAATACAGAAGTGGTACCTGCCGCAGGGCACCGAAAGGGCATTTCCATTGTCTCAGCCTTTAGTGACCACTTTGCTATTCTCAGGGGGCTACTGCCATTTAATTTGGGGATTTTTGGGGTGATGAATGGGATCAAGATTCGAGGTACAGGATTTAAAGCTAAGAACAGTGCGAATGGGAAGACGGAAACACCTGGAAAGGAGGTTGCAACCTTTTGTCATACCCTAGCTGCTAATGCCTTCCCCTCCTAAGTTACCTTGTATTTATACATTTATTTTGTGTATAATCGTATTTGTGTACAAAGCCTCATAGCCTAGTGGAAGATTACTGAATTGAGGACCAGAATACCAAGGTTCAAATCTTATCTGTCTCTTATAATCTATATGACTTCAGGTAATAAAATGACAGTCACAATTATAACAGCTAACATTCACATGGCGCTTTAAGGTTTGTAAAGTGATTTACATATCATCTCATTTGACAAGCAAATACTATGTGACTTACCCAGTGGTGCAGGGGATAGAACAGTGTGCCTGGAATTAGGAAGACCTGAGTTCAAATTCAGCCTAAACACTTACTAGCTTACTAAACAAGTCACTTAACCCCTGTCTGCGTCAATGTCCTCCTCTGTAAAATGGGAATAATATTAGCACTGTGCCTTCCAGAAACATTATAAGAATAAAATGAGATATTTGTGAAGGATTTTGCAAACCTTAAAAGACTATATTAATGTTAGCTTTTGCTACTGTTAATAACAACAGTGACCGATCATCATAATCGCCGTCCTCATCATCTTTCACAATCACGGTTTCCTCATCTGTAAAGTGGGCGTACTTACAGCTCCTATTTTATAGGGTTGTTGTACGAATAAAATAAGAAACTAAATATAAGCCTCTCTGAAAACCTTAGAACCATCTATCAATGTGCTATTATCATTATGTATTTAACTTTTATATGCCTCAATTTCCTCATCTGCAAATCAGAACATTAGTAAATTTGGTCTCCAAGGTCCCTCCTAGGTCTCATTTGATGATCTTGAGATTTTCTATTGCTCCTTCCCCCATTAGAATGTAACCTTCTTGAGAGTAAAGATTGTGTATTCTTTGTACTGTATCCCCGGTTCTGGGTACAGGGACTGGCAAATAGTAGGTGTTTAATAAATGTACATTGTTTAATTGATGAGCTTTCCTTCCTTGGAATCTTGTATACTTTGTATTTCCTGATTTTCTGTTATGTGTCGTAGGCATCTGTGGAATAGTGGAGAGCCTGCCAGTCTCTTTGGCTGTGTGACCCCTGGGCAAGTCATTTAATTTCTCAGTGGCCCAGAAGCTCTTTAAGATGATAATTTTTACAATAGCTAGTATCTGTCATCAGTAGAGAAAATTTCTTCACCAGAAGCTCCTTACATTGAAGAAGTTATAGATTCAGGCCCCAAATGTGTTATTACTGAAGTTAGAGTACAGGTGGGTATGTGTGTTATCTCCTCTTAGTTCTTATTGTAAATTAGGACTGGAATGTATTTCAAAAAGAAGTCAGATGGTCCAATAATGTGAAGAACAGTCCCTTATTTTGGCTGTTTTGAACTCACACAAGGGAGGGGTCAATTACTATATAGTGAAACACCCAGGATCAGGGCCATGGGGAGACGAGACCATTAAGGACAGAGGGATTCAGGCAGATGACATAGCACCCCCATGGAGCGAGGGTCAGTCATTACAGTTCTGGATGGGCTGGTCTTTGGATCAGAGGAGGAAGGAGAAGAACCATTAATAATGATGGAGAGGTGGCCCTTAGACTTGGCACATGAGCTTTTATCCAGGTCTCTTTCACTCCTTCCTATTGACATGAGAAATAGCTTAGTTCCCCTCACCTCCAGAAATGGACAGCTCCCCAGTGCAATTCAGCTCCTGCTAGGATGGGATGGATTCTTGCTCCAATGCATAGGATTTCCTTGATGGTAGGCACATCTTATCACCTCTCTAGTCCTTGGTTTTCTCGTCTGGTTTCCTCATCCTCAACATAAGATGTTGGTGTTTAAAGTATCTCTAAGGTCCTTTGAGCTCTACAGTAGTTGCCATTTGTGATCCTTTAAGGGCTGAAAAGTGCTGTCCATATTTTGTCCCATTGCTACTGAACTCTATGGACAGAAGACTATTTAAATTATGTCCAGTTTGTATAGGCAGCATTATCTATCATTTTCACCTCTCCAAAGGAAGTTCAGCCTGGTTAAACAGTACTCACCAATCCATGAGGCAGATGGTTTTTAGATTACAGATAAAAACTATATAAAATCCTCTCATTTGTTATTAGGCAGGCAAGCATTGGTAGCAGAGAGGTTAAGATAAGAATAATGCCCTTACTTTTATAGATTTGGGGGGAAGATGTAAGGAGGGGAAGCTGGATCTCTGACTGCTTCTATGTAAGAAACTCCTGGTGTACAAACTCCATCCACCAATGAAGATCAACAGCTGGTGGTCAGTGATCAGCTCACAAGGGCTTAATTGTAATCTCAATGTTAATGATCCCAGGTCTTCGTTTCTGGTCCTAGTGTTTCTTGCAGTCATTTGCAATGACTGTACCCCATGACTCAGATGTATTCCCTCTTCACCTCCACTTCTCAGAATCCCCAATTTCCTTTAAGTTTCAATTCAAAAGTAACTTTCAGTGTGAGACCCCAATCCCAAGTGTCACCCTGTATCTGTTTTATAGAAAGCTATATATATATATATATATATATATATATATATATATATATATATATATATATACATGGTGTCTCGCAGTTATACTGTAAGCCCTTGAGGACAGGGCCTTTTTCATTTCTGTCTTTCAATCCCTTTGTGCCTAGCTCAAAATATGGTGTACAATGGGTGCTTAATAAATGACCACTGCTTGATCAGTTTGCAATTTCTAGTCTTAGATAGCTGTCCGAGCCATGAAGAGATTAAATTACATGCCCTTGCTCACCCAGAGAGCTTCTGGGGGAGCTAAGGCTCAAACCCTGGTTGTTCTCACTTTTAAAGCCAGTTCTTTATCTATGCCAAGTGCTTCTCCATAAAGTAGTATAGTTAACATTCTTTGGAAAATATAATTGATTATACATTTAATTTTAAACTACTACAAAGCCCATTAAACATATGTTCCCAAACATACATTTAAAAATTAA
Organism: Bettongia penicillata ogilbyi; assembly: GCA_023548195.1. Classification (NCBI taxonomy): domain Eukaryota; kingdom Metazoa; phylum Chordata; class Mammalia; order Diprotodontia; family Potoroidae; genus Bettongia; species Bettongia penicillata. Next base: position 5,507,175 of record JAJHZJ010000186.1, read on the forward strand.
TTTCTCTGTTTAATATGCCCATAACAACTTATTAGTTTCTCCCTCTGAAGCCCATTCTTTTCTCTGTCTATTCCTCTCCGATAAAAAAGAGGAACTATATTCCATGAATATTAGGTTTGGAGTCAGAGGACCTGGGTTTAATCCTGACCATAGTAAGCTCGCTAACATTTATTGAGTACCTACTACGTGCTAGGCACGATGCTAAGTCCTGGGGGTACCAAGAAAGGCCGAAAACAATCTGTTTTCATGTAGCTCACAGTCTAATCAAAGAGACAGTAAGCAATAAGCTATATAAAAACAAAATAAATAGAGGCCAAGGAAGAGATAATCACCAGAGGTAAGGCATTAGGAAAGCCAGGAGGCATGGGACACCAAAGTCTTGACTGAAGAAGAGGAAATAGACCCATGTCACAGGACATTTACTACCTGTGTGGCTTTGCACAAATAACTCAGTTCAATTCAATAAACATGTATTAACTGCCTACTATGTACCAGGCATTGTGTTACGCTTTCTGGGTCTCAGTTTCCTCAGTAAAAAAAAGAAGGGATTGGACTAGGTAATCTCTTGGGTTTCTTACAAATCTAGATCTATGACTCTGTTCAATTATTTGAGAAGCAGCATGAGGAAGGGCTTGATTCAAATCCTGCTTGTGGATTATAACTGTGTGACCACAGGAAAGATGCTTGATTTTCCACCTGAGATATCTAGGGAATGAAATCCAGCCTCAGAAATATATGAGTTCAGTGCCTGGCTTACTTTCCACTCCAACTCCTGACTTGATACTACAAGACTTTAAGACACTCGTGTTGATAATTCCTCAAATCCTCTAACTTTCAATTCCTCAACTTCCTCATTTCCCGTGACCAACTCCCCCGCTCTACTTCAGCAACACCCAGAAGCAGGTCCTACCCTGGATCTTGCCAACACTCACAAGTGTTTATTTACCTTTCATACTTATAAACACTGATTTTTTTCAATCTGATGATAATCTTTTTGTTTTCCAGCTTTCCCTATGCCTTTTTGACTCCTAGCCCTGCTCTTCTTTCTCAGTGAGGTCTCGATCCCTCTGTGACTCAGTACTTCTCCCAGCCAGCACCCATGCACTGGCTACAGCTTCCTCCCTCCCTTATCTTAATTCCTTGATAGATCAGTTCAGCTAGATATTAACCTCCATTCTTGGAATCCCTTGCCCCCATTGTCCTGTCAGCAATTGCACACACTTTGCCAAACACCAACCCTACATTACTCCCAACGTCCATTCCTTCTACTCATATGTAACTGGACTGAGGTAGAGAAAGTCATGCCTAGATACACTACAAATGTATTGTATGTAGTCTCCCCTGGTCCCTCACATGACAACAAAAGAAAATCCTTTTCTCATTGATTCTCCATCCCCTTTACTTCAGTGGATGTTCTGCACCTTCTCGTCTTTCCTCACACCCCCCTGGCCCCTGCACATGGTCTCAGCTGAGCACCTTAGCTCAAACATCAAGGGAAAAAAGAGGCTACTTGCTATAATCTTCATCTTTCCCAATTTTCATCATCTCACTTCACTCTGACATCATCCCCCATCATTTTGTCCCTTTAGTTTAGCCTGAGAAACTCCACTTTCTGATGAGGAGGTGGTCCGAAGGACCCAGGCAAACTCCTTTATGTGCACATTTAATCCCCACCCTCCATCTCCTCATTTGAACCATCCATCCCCAGTAGTCATCAAACTTTCTCTCTTTCCCTCTTCTGCTAGACTCCTTGAAAAAGTCATCTATACTGCTGTGTACCTTCGCTCTCACTTTTCATTCCTAAACCCTATGCAATCAGACTGCCAAACTCATCGCTCAACTACAATTGCTCTTGCCAAAGTCACCAGTGATCTCTTAACTGCCAGATCCAATGGCCTTTTCTCAGATCTCATCCTTTTTAACTTCTCTGCACCATTTGACACTGTTGATCTCCTCCTCCTGCAAACTCTCTCCTCTCTGAGTTCTCATGATGCTGCTCTCTTTCTTGGCTTTCTCCCCTCTGTCCACTCTTTCTCATTCTCTTTTGATGGACTTTGGCACACTTCCTACCTGCGGGTGTCCCACATGGTTCCAATCTTCTCTATATGCTCTCGCTTGGTGATCTCCTCCAGTCCCATAGGTTCACTTACTATCTTGATGCCAGTGACTCCTAAATTTATATATTCATGTCCTCTTCTTTCTTTTGCACTCCAATCCCCCACCTCCAACTGCCTCTTGGATACTTTGAACTACACATTGCATTAGCATCTCTAACTCAACATGCCCAAAATAGAACTCACTGTTTTTCCCTTCAAACCCTCCGCTCTTATGTACTTCCCTATTACTGCTGAAGACTGCACCCAGGTCACCAGCGCAGCATCATCATGATTCCTGATTTCAACTCACATCTGCAATCTGTTGCCAGATTTGATGAGTCCCAGTCTCTCCAGTCTTCCTTCACCACTTCTGGCTTCCTTCAAATCTCAGGTCAAATACCACCTGCTGCAAGAGACCTTTTCTGTTCCCATTCCCCCATCCCTACCCCTATACACAGTTAAGTCTTAACTTTCAAGGGTCACATTCCTTCTCTTCTGTAAACAGTGTGTGTTTTTTGGTTATATCTTATCTGCTTCATTAGGACAGAAGCTCCTGAAAGATGGAGATTGTTTATGTATTTTCATCATTCTTTATATTCTCACTGCTAGTACAGTTCCTGGTAGATGGTCAGTGCTTAATGAAAGCTTATTAGTCATTGACTGATTGACTGATATGTGATTATGTCAACATGACATAGTAGAGGGTAGGTCTGGGTTCAAGCTTTACACGTGATGCCTCTGTGTGACCCTGAACAAGTTACTGATTCTTTCAATTTTGGGGTGGGGGGGAATGTGAGGAGATGTAAGTTACAGAATGCTCATGGATCTGCATCAGTGAAGGTGGTTCCCACACTGGGAGTTTCCCCACACATGAAATCCTGGGCTAGACTAAAAACTCATATATATATACAGAGACATCTTTCCTCTTAACATACATTTAGTCAGGACACACTTGCACACACACACATATTTGTCTCTATCTTCTTTGTTTCTCGTTGCTTTGTGTATTCTAAATTTTATTATATTCTTTAACATCTAAAATTTTAAGAGAACATTGCACACAACTGACTCTTGGAATCTCAGCTTTCTCATCCATAAATTGGGGATAATAACAGTATTTACCTTAAAGGATTATTGTGAAGATGTATTCATAGTATTTTATAAACTTTAAAGTGCTACATAAGTAAAGACTATTATCTATAAATTTATATGGGCTGTGGTTTCAATCTTCGCAACATCTCTTGCCTCCATCTCCTACTGTCATGGTGTGGTGGAAAGAGGGCTGGCTTTAAAGTGAGGGACCTGTGTTCAAATGCTGTTTCTGCCATTTTCTACCTTAGTGACATTGTCCAGTTTATTCTGTCTGTACATAGGTTGTACATAGCCTGTACACAGTGTGTACATAGTTTGCAAACTGTCTCCCCAATTAAACTGTGAGCTCTCTGAAAGCAGGGATTGTCTTTCACCTTTCTTTGTATCTCTAGCCCTTAGCACTGTACCTGGCACGTAGTAGATTCTTAATAAATATTGATTGACTGACTTTGCATGATTTAATAATAAAGGCGCTGAACCTGGAGCTAGAGGCCCACGTCTGAATTTTACTCCTGCTACTTACTACCTGTGTGACCTTGGGCAAGTTATTGAACTTTCCTGGGTCTCAGTTTCCTTATGAGGAGGTTAGACTCTATGGTTCCTCTGGGTCCTTCGCTCTAAATCTGTGACCCTGGGTAGATGCAAAACTACATTGGTAAAGTGAATTGACTATAATAACAGACTTGATCTTACACACATATATATTTATACACATACATATGCACATACACATATACATGATAATAATTATAATATATATTTATATATAATATATTATATAATATATAGTTATATATCATCTTGTCATTAGGGAAATTGAGGCCCAGAGCGGTTAATTCCTTTTTCTAAAGTCACACAGAATGCCTAGGTATCAAATTAGCGACAACAGAAACCAAGAACTCATCCCCTCCAACCTGCTCTTCTTTCCACTGGGATAGTATTAAGAAATTGGTGGAGGAGGGGAAGCCATAGAGGACGTTGTACATGACAAGCCCTTAACATCAGCTTGTCAAATTTGTTAAAAAGCAAATTCCACCTCTATTCTCCCCGCTCCCACTTTAAGTCCCTGCGACCCTCAATTCCATCGCCCAGAAAGGTTTCTCGTCTTCTTGTGCTAAGAGGTTAAAATTCAATTCTCCCCCACCCGCCATCGGATGCAGGAATATTAACCTCGGCGCTCCCCCGCCCTCCCCACCCCCCCCTCCCGCCCTTCCCCAGGTCTTGTGTTTATCTCCTTTTCATTTTGGTTGGTGGATCTATTCATTTCGCGGGCTGCCCGCATGTTGCTAGGCAACGGGAGCTCAGCGTGTGGGGCTGGTCCAGGGTGGCTGCCTTCCCTAGCGCTGGCTGCCGGCAATGCAGCCTCCTTGGAAAGCATTTATCATAGAGCAAGCCCTGTAATGGCCACTCAGTGGAGGGGAAATTGAGCTGACCTCAAGGCCAAAGCTGTTAGGGAGACTGGTAGGAAGGCTAAGAGGGTCACAACACCCTTTTCCCACCCACTTAGTGGGCAGCCAGGTCCACAACAGCCCTGCCACTGTTTTCGCTCCCATACCCCGAGGCTCTGCACCTGAAATAAATGTTTGCTTGACATTAACAATAAAAAAAAGATGGAAAAATAAAATCTTGTTCGGCCCAGAACAATGGGGCCACTCTATTTGAAGTTAGCCAAAGTGGCTGCCGGATCTCCCCACATTATTTTTTCTCTCCAGCGAGGCTGATTAAAATGGGTGATTTCCCACCTCCTTTGATTTGAGGACTCAGAGATAAAGAAAAGGTTTCCAGCTCTCTCTGTATTCGTGGCACCATCATCTTCATAGGCTTCCAACACTTGAAACTCCTACAAGGATTCTTCTTCGGAAAATATAACGACCCAATTTCTGTCCAGTTAAATCTGGCGTTCTTAACCTGGATTATGTGAACATCTTAAAAACCATATTTTGATAACCACATTTCAATATTATTGGTTTTCTTTGTAATCATGTGTATTTTATGGCATATATTTAAAATCATTATTCTGAACAGGGGTCTACAGGCTTCACCAGACTACCCAAGGGATTCATGACAACACATGAAAGGTTAAGAGTCCTTGAAGTGAATGAACACTATTCTCCCCTATTTTAGGGGGTTAGCAATAAGAAACAGTGAAGTGAATGTAATTAAGGAATTTATTTTACAATATTTACACAATGTATTTTCTGCATATTATTCCAATCTGCATTTTACTGTCCTCCAAGTTAAAAATCATCAGCTGCCTTGGCATCTGCTTTTGCCCCATGTATGTGTCTCTTTGCCTGCGTTAATTTTCCAGATCTTGTCTCTTTTTTTTCCTGGATACTACTACATAATGCTGATTGGTCTTTATTTTCAATCCCAATGCAGATTTCAGAAGTATGTTTAAGGGCTTAGAGCGCAGAACAAAGGAAACCGGGCAAATAAGGAATGCGCTGATAACTTAAGCCTAAACGAAGCAGCCTTGATGACCTAGGAGACAGGTCATAGTCACATATTGATTGGCAACAATCTCTACTGAGAGGGTTGAGTTGAAGGATGTCATCATGGAACCAGTGCTGGGATGGGAGTTAGGAAGACCTGGGTTTAAGTTCTTGCCTCCAAACCCATCCCTACATACTCATGATGTGACCTTGGGCAGCTATTTACCATCTCTGAGTCTCAATTTCCTGATCTATAAATAAATCAACATGACAATACCTATAGGTGTCTATCTCACAGGGGTATGGTAAAGATCAAATGAAATAAAGTACATAAGGCACTTGTCAAATCTTGTAATCCTATAGAAACTCAGATCAGGAAGACCTGAGTCCATGCCTCTGAAACTCACTCACTATGTGACCCTGGGCAAGTCACTTAGCCTCTGTTTGCCTCCATTTCCTCATCTGTAAAATGAAGATAATAACAGCACTTACCTCACAGAGTTGTTTGTGAGGATCAGCTGAGCTAATAACATTTAAATCCCTTTGGAAACCTTAAAGTGCTGCATAAATCCTGGCTACTACTATTATTACATTAATGTAAGTTATTTATTATTAATTGTACTAGTTTTAAAAGTAGTTATGAAAGCCTATGAAAATTTGTCATGTCAATGTGTCCAAGACCAGGCTCAGAGAAGACTAGATTGCTGAGCATGAAGGACTTCAGAGGTTACTTATTCCACCCTCCTTGTTTTACAAAGGATGGAACTGACGCCGGGGATGGGGCTTGCTCAGGTTCCTTCAGTTAGTAAGTATGAGAGGTGGATTTGAATCCAGATCCTTTGATCTGTCAGTGCTTGATCCACTATGAGCCACTGTCTCTCTGTAACTAAAAGTCTTAGAGGGTGCACACACGCACACACACACACACACATATTTTCAATCCCAATGTAGATTTTGCAATATATATATATATATATATCACATCATATTATATATAATTATACATAATATAATCATAACAACTATGTATTCATAATTTACATTTATATAGCACTTTTGGCTCCTAAGGCTATAAAGGAGGGGCATCAAGGTGGAGTTTTATAATCAAGAAGATCTGAGTTGGAGTCCTGCCTCTGACCCATACCATCTGTCCTGCCAGAATTCTTAACTGGCCATCCAAAATTTCATGAGATCTGTGAATCTGAATAGGGGAAAAGTTACACCTTCATTTTTGCTAACTTCTACCGAAATTTGGAATTTCCTTCAATTATGAATTTTTTTTAAAAAAATTCTGAGAATGGGTCTACCAGCTTTCCAAATGCGTCCCTGACATAAGAAACCTTGCTCTAGTGTGACCCTAGACAAGTCACTTAATCTCTATATGCCTTAGGCAACTTCCTAAAACCATAAGTTATAGATAAATGACCTAACTGCATAGGTGAAGAGAGTTTCCATGCCAGAAGCCCTTTATACCAATGAAGTCATAAGACTTAATCAAACAAATGAACAAAACTATGTCACATCCTTTCTTGTTGAAGTTTACAACATTTATGCATAAAGTGATCATTTTTATGTCTCCCTACATTTTTAAAAAACAGGAGTTCATTCTGGTCAACAAGAATTTAAATATCTACTATATTCCAGGCACTGTGCTATACTATGAAGATACAAAGTGAAAAATTAAATGGTTTCTACTCTCAAGGAGCTTAGGTTCTATCGAGGGAGACATTTGCCAAAAAAGCAGATACAAAATACATGCAGTGTTTTTGGGGAAGGTGCAGAAGATGGGAGTTCAGATCATAAATAATTTTTCTCATTAACAGTGGTTGATGGCAAGCCTTTTCCTGTACCTATATCTGTTAAAACATTCTTAGAAACCAGAATGAGCATAGCTAGGTTTCTAACATATAGTTACTCTATTTAGAGTGACCACATCCTACTTCTGGACTCAGTTCAATCATAGGTTTTAAAAAATGTAGAGGTAGAAGGAACCTCAGGCATCATCTAGTCCAATATCTCCACTTTACAAATGAGGAAACTGAGTCACAGAGCTGTGAAGTGACCTGCCAAAGGCCGAGCAGGTATTGAGCATTAGAGATGGGGCTTGAAATAAGAATCAGTGTTCTGTCTATTGCTTGGAAGTTTTCTTGCTTGGTAGCAGATTGTTCCAGACCACTAGAATCCCTTTGGGGGCTCTTCATGAACAACAAGACCCCCAAGGCTAAGCTGACCTGCGTTCCTTCCCTCTATTTCCCCCATTTTCCAACAACAGTGTTTCCCCAACACAAGAAGAGACCAAGTCAATCTCTGCTTTAGTGATTCCCTTGGAAGTCATCAAATAAAAACGTGAACTTTGGAATTGATCAGGATTAATTTCAGTGACACTGTATCATAACATATATCTCTTTGGAGACTCATTTGTTGAACTGCAGATGCAAAGAAAGTGAGGGAGGAAATAAATCAGAATGCATACAGCAATTAGATTTTTTTTTGCCATTGATAGAATACTAAAAATGTCTGATTTATCAAAGCATTAACAAACGGGAGTAAACACAAGACTTATATTTTCTTACAAAATACCCAGAGAGGAAGAATAAAAATAATAACCAAGGCCATGTGCATCGATCAATTTAATTTATAAATATGGCTCCTTTGCATAGAAGATGGCAATTTCATTTGCTAATTTGAAGAGGGCAACAGAGTGGGATGATTGATGGCAGTAGTCCTGAGAAGAGGGAAAAGTGCTGCTCTTCTCCCAGCGGGTATTTTTCCTACCTGGAGGAGAGAGTTCTGGGGAAGCCGAGGTAGAACTGAGCAGGTGCAAAAACTCAAGCATCCTAGCAGCCGCTTTTGTGAAGGTCAGACCCAAGGCAAGCCCAAGTGTCAGGATAACAATGATGAGAGGATCCAGTACCTGTGTGGTGCCATAAAGAGGAAAGGCACCCGGCCTACATCCTTTGGAGTATTGGCTCAAAGGTCAGCTCAGTCTTCCTGCCTTTAGGTTTCAATGGGGAATCTTCCAGACCTGAGATTTCCTCCATGGAGGAAGTTTCCCATGCCTGTTCACACCAACAATTCTCAGTGTGCGTCATTGAGCGGCTTAGGACCCAGAGGGGTTAGTCTGGGTCAGAGTCTCCTTCCCAGAGGTTTGTCTGCATCAACTATCTAGGCCTCCTCGATGTGACTGCCCTGTTTTTAATATACATTGATACTTCCTGTCGGTCAGACAGACCACCCAGAATTCCTTATGTTCTTCTATACACATACATCAGAATACAAGGAATATATTTATACATATATATGAATATATGTGTCTAGATATACATATATGTGTGTACATATATACACCCATATGTATACGTACCGTAAGTGTGTAAACATACAAACATACTCAAACTCACACAAGGAATACACACATACATACACTCTATATATGTATTACATGTATACAAGAACATAAGGAATATATGTACCATATATGCATATATACACATAAGAACACAAAAAATTCATGTACACAATATACAGGTATACACATACCTATATATGTATATATTTTATATACGTGAGAACACAAGAAATACATAAATATGTATATGCATATACACACATTGTATATGTCTATATATGTGTGTACACATATGCAGATATACATACAGAACAATATATATATACATACATACATAAACCCCATATATGCCAGAACACACAAAATGCATACAACAAATATGCACAAATATAGGACACACCTACACTATCTGTGTGAATATGCACATGCATACACTTCTATGCCAGAGAATAAAGAATATATACATACAAACATATATACATACACATATAGATCTACACTAGAACATGAGGAAAACACCCCCCGCATGTATGTGCATATGTGCACACCAAGGAATAGATGTATACATGCATGTACCACCTATGTGTATGTATGAATATGTATGTACATATTTATACACATACATTCCAGAAAACAAGGGTTACACTTCATATCTATTATATGTAAAAGATATGTAAAGGTGTGTATGTGTAGACAGCAAAATGCAAGGAATATATGTGTATATAAATATTATCTATACATGTACATTCCAGAACATAAGGCATATATATTTCCTATCATATATAAGGTGTGTGTATGTGTGTGCTTGTGTGTGAGTGTGTGTATGTGCACAGGTTCTCTCTCTCAATAGGACATAAAATTCCTTGAGGCTGAGGCTCTTTTCCTTTAGTTTCTGTAGCCTTAGCAACAAGCACACATAGTGCTAAGCTCAGGTGGTGCAGTGGTTAATGCACTGCACCTGAAATTGCAAAGACTGAAGTGCAAATCCAGCCTCACATACTTAATATTTGTGTGACATGTCACTTAACCTCTCTCAGCTTCAATTTCCTTATCTTTAAAATGGGAATGGTAATAGCATCTACCTCCCAGAACTGTTGTGAAGATGCAGTAATATTTTTAAATTAAAAGTCACTTATTAAAATTACTACTCTAGCCATTTACTAAAAGCATACCATTTGCAAATAAAGAGTTCCCTCTTATCTCAGTCATTAGGGTAGGAGGCAGACTTCCTTGAAAATATTGTCTTTGGATATGAACAGGTAGTTTTCTGACAAAGAAATCAAAGCTATCTATAGTCACATAAAAATGCTTTAAATTACTACTAATTAGGCAAATACAAGTTAAAACAACTCTCAGATATCCCCCTCACACCTATCAGATTGGCTAATACAACAGAAAAGGAAAATGATAAATGCTGCAGAGGATATGGGAAAACTGGGACACTAAAGCACTGTTGGTGGAGTTGTGAACTTATCCAACCATTCTGTAAAACAATTAGGAAGTATACCCAAAGGGCTATTAAACTGTGCATCCCCTTTGATCCAGTAATAACACTGGTAAATCTATATCCCAAAGATATCAAAAAAGACGGGGGAAGAGTCTATAAGTACAAAAATATTTATAGCAGCTCTTTTTGTGGTGACTAGGAACTGGAACTCAAAGAGAAGTACATCAGTTGAGAAATGGTTAAACAACCGTGGTATATGATTGTAATGGAGTATTATTGTGCTATAAGAAATGACAAGCAGGTTGATTTCAGAAAAACCTGGAAAGACTTACACGAACTGATGCAAAGTAAACAGAACCAGGAGAACGTTTTACACAGTAACAGCTATACTGTTCAGTGAAGAACTGTGAATGACTTAGCTATTCACAGCAAGGCATTGATCTTAAAGGATTAATGATGAAGCAGACTATCCACCTCCAGAGAAAGAACTGATACTGTTTGAATATATATTGAAGCACACTATTTTTCTTTTTCATTCTTTTTCTTTTATCCAAGTATTCTTGTACAAAATGACAAAATGTTTTACATGTATAACCTATAATCTGATTGTTTACTCTCTCAGTGAGGGGAGGGGAGGAAGAGAGGGAGGGATAGAACTTGGAACTCAAAACTTTTTTAAAATGTTAAAAAATATTTTAACATGAAATTGGGAAACTGGCGGAAATAAAATGTACTGAAAAAAAAGGAAAATGTTTTCTTTGAATGTCTTCAAAGTGAGATTCCTTCTAAGGTCTTCTGGGAATAATCTCCTTTATTCATTTTAAACATAAGATGGCTCATTTGTGAAGAGGGTTTGGGTAGAAGAAAAATTGACTCATGACTCTGTCACTCATGCAGTTTGGGTTATTATCCCAGTTATTTGTCTTTTTTGAGGCTCAGTTTCTTACTCAGAAGGAAAAAAAAACTTCTTACTAACTAAACAGGATTTACATTATTACTGTTTCCCTCCCAGAGTGGTGTGACAGAGAGAATAGAGTGCTAGGCTTGGAGCCAGGAAGAGCAAGTTCAAATCCGATCCCTAATACTTATTGTATGACTAGAAAAGAATCACTTTATTTCCCTGGTCCTCCTCTCTCTGTAAGACGGGAGTGAAAAGTGAATCTGCTTCCTAGGGTGGTTGTGGGGGGAATCCCCTGAGAACTGTCCAAGGTGCCATGGTCTGCCTTGGGAGGGAGTGAGTTCCCCATCACCGGAGGTATTTAAATAGCCATTGGATACCCATTGAGGAGATGTCTCAGAGTCGGGATTTCTTTTCAGTTACGAGTTGGCCAAATTGGGAAGAAATGAGTCTCTTCCAACTCTGATATGTTGCAATCCCATCATTCTGGGTGATCCCTGTTTCTTCTACTTTGCTTAATCAAATAAAAATATGAAAATGCTTAGGAAAAGATGCCTTGACATTTCTTTAAAAAGTCAACTGACAAGATTTCTTTCAATAAACAGCATCTGCAGCAGCTGTCTGGGAAAACGTGAAATTAGAAGCATTAATATGGAAGCTACAACTTGCTAAGTTCATTAATCACTTATCTCTTCAAGCCAGTAATGCAAAATACCCCAAATTGGACATTACCCTGAAAGACAGATTGGTCATCCTGGATGTCCTCAGATTTTCAAATGATTCCAACAGACCTGAGACATTATAGAGTCAAGAGTAGAAATATAAAATCAAAGCCAAAATTATAAACTTTATGTTTTGAAGGTATTTCAAAAGTTTTATTAATGCCATTTATTTTATAGCTGTCTTTCCCAAAGGGCTTACTCTAAATCTTCCCTTTAACTAGAAAAAATAGTTAAATAAAGCAGAGTGACCATCTCTAACTATGTCCACAACATTCTATGCCCACCACTTTCCACTTTTCTACCAATAGAAGGGAAGTGTAGACAAGGGAATCATTTTGTGACCTGTCCTCTGGCATCAATAGTGTTCATTGCATTTAATTCACCTGTGCTTTAGTATTGTTTTCATTTCTAATATTGTAGTCTTTGGGTATATTGTTTAGCTCATTCAAATGATCAACTAATCAAAACACATTTATTATGTATCTTTTATGCACCAGGCATTGCACCAGACACTAGGAATATAGATTAAAAAACGATAGAGTCCTTATTCTCCAACAGTTTACTTTCTATTGAGGAAAAAAAACAATATAAACATCAAATCTCACCTTTAACGATTACTCCCTGTGTGACCTTATGGCAGGGCGAAGCCTCTCTTGGCCTCAGTTTCTTCATCTGTAAAATATGGAGTTGGGACTAGCTGGTCTTTGAGGTCCATTCCTGTCCTAGACCTGTGATCTCCCAAGCCAATGTTCAGAAATATAGAACATATAGTGAAGAACATGAAGTCATTGAGGGGGGAGTCAAAAGTCAAATTTGGGGCATTCAAGGGAAGATCTCTGCATCTCTCTCATCAATTTATGTGACCCTGACATAGAGATTTCATTATGATACTCTTTGAGCATTATAGTCAATAACCAACCAACCACATAAATCTTTTCAGGTTTTTCAGAATTCTTTGTGTGTTGTTTCTTATAAAAGCAACAGTATTCCATTACATCTACATAACACAATTTGCTTACCCATTCCCTAATCAATTAGCATTCACTTGGTTTCCATATTTTTGCTACCACTAAAAGCGCTGCTCTGAATATTTTGTATGTGTGAAAGAAGGCATCTTTGAGGTTTTCCTTCCAATAGCCAATGATCAGAAGCAAATATTTTATCATTTAGTGGATTTATATACTGAAAACATTCCATGTGACTTATGAGGTCTCTAATCATAACAACTCCTATTTCTCCACAATCCAGTTTAAAAAAAAATTACGCTAACTTCCTTTACGATGAAAAAGGGGGGAAAGCAGGGCAAAAATGGATTGTAAACAGGTGAAATGGGGTTTTCCTAAGTGGGATAGTTTCACCTTTAAAGGCAGACTAGAATTCTGCCAAATAGAGAAATATTAAGTTTTATCCAAGGTCCATCAAATAAGGGTAGCTTCATTTATTTCAACATTTATAATTTCATTTTGAGTGCTATGATATAAAACCACCAAATAGCAAAACCCTCCTCAGATTCTTCAAAGTGGCATGACCCTTCCATTTTACAAATGAGAAAACTGATTCATAAAAAGTTAAGTGTTTTGCCCCATATCACATAGGTCACAGGACCAGAGCTTTAGATCTAGAAGGGTTATCAAAGGTCATCTCTTTCAAGCCTCCCATTTTTAAATAAGAAAACTGAGGCACAGAAATGCTTAGTTTCTACCCGGATTCACCCAGGTAACATGTCCACAGGTTCTCTAACTCTTAACCCAGCATTCACTGCAGTGTACGGCGTTGACTCCATGGGCTTTTGGAGGTTCTACCAAGGGTGAACAAGCTAAGGAAGGGCCTGGCACACTAAGAAGACCTAGAGTGGGGACCCAACTTCAGTCTGAATTTGATGTCCAATCACCATCCTAGCCAAGTCTTGAGAACCCAGCGCCAGCAGGGTGGCCACTAGGTAACGAACTCTTTGGTCAATAAAACCCTCTGGGAAAATCAATCAATAAGAAAATATATAGGAAGTGCTATGTGCCAGCCATTGAGAGAAAACCAAAACATGCCTTGCTCTCAAGGATCTTACCTTCTAATGAGGGAGACAATTTGTACACATAGAAGCATGTGAAAACACATACGCATTCTCTATCAGTCAAGCCAGCATCTGTTTATGTGACTATGAAAAAAAACCAAAGAAGGTTCAAGGTTATACTTGAACAACATGAGAGAGATTCACATGGTTTTTAAGAGACTTGTTTTAAAATACATAAAATATATAAAGTTGCCACCTGTTTTATTAAAGTATCATACAAATGACCTTGGAAAGGGCCATAGTTACAGGGACCCTTCTCTTGAAAATATAGGAAGAAAATTCCAAGTTGTTCTGCCCAGGTTCCATCTCTTATAATAATAACAACAAAATAGTTGATATTTATGTAATCTGGTCTCAGACACTTCCTATTTTTGTGTCTCTGTGCAAGTCACTTTAGACTGTTTGCCTCAGTTTCTTCTTCTGTAAAATAGAGAATGAAAGGGAAAATCACTCCATTATCCCCAAATGGGGTTGTGAAGATCTGGACACAACTCAACTAAGTGAACATTGACATCAACATTATTTATATAGTGCTCGGTATGTGCTGGGCACTGTGCAGATGGAGGGTTAGATTCAACTCTGAGCTCAGAAGCTCACCATTGTGAGTTTCTGTCTCCTCATATGAAAAAAGTGGGTAATAGTAGGACTTACCTATAGGGATTGTTATGAGCTTTAAGTGAAATAACATGTGCCGGGCAGTGAAAACCTGCAAGAGCCACCTAAATGTCGAGCTTCCTTATTATTTTTATATAGAATGTAAGGTCCTTGACGGCATACCCATTCTATTGTGGTCTTTGTGCCCCCAGCACCTTCCTAGCACATAGTAGGAGCCTCATAAATGTTTGCTGAGTGAATAATTAATTATGATGTCCTTTATCAGTGCTCCAGCCCTATCTCCAACTGGTGCAGAAGGACTGCACTTTTCTCACTCCACATAGAACAGCTCTTTCTTTCTTTCATCACCATCTCTAAGACTGAATAACACAGCTGTCAAATATCATTTGATGACTGGTCTTTGGCTGCTGTCAATAAAATACAAGCTGTGTTAATAGGAGATCTGTTGGAGCTGTGGGTTCCTATGCAGACCAGGAACTGTGGTGGGACCTGGGACACAGAGAAAAGTGAGGGCAGTCCTCAGGGGTCATACATGTTAATGTAGGAAATAGCATGTACACATGTAACTATATCAAAATAAATATAAAATAAGTACAAGGTAGTTTTGGAAGGGAATGCACTAGCAGCTCAGGGGACCAAGAAATCAAAGGCTTCAGATAGTGAGGAGCAAACTCTCCCCCATTTACTAGGATGACTAAAAATTGGCAGGTAGATTATTTATTGAATAGATAGAGGAATCACATTTTTAGAAATAAAAGGCATTCCCCAGTGGATAAATGGTCAAAAGATATGAACAGAAGAAGAAATCAAAGCTATTGATAGTCACATGACAAATCACTACTGATGAGAAAAAAAAATGCAAATTAAACATCTCTGAAATTCCACCTCCTATCTATGAGACTGAATAGCATGAAAGAAAAGGAAAATGGTAAGTGTTAGAAGGAACTAGAGAAAAATTGAGAAACTAATGCACTGTTGGTGGAGTTGTTTACTGGTCCAAGAATCCTGGAGATCAATTTGGAACTGCTCAAAAGGCTGTAAAGCTGTGCCTTTGACTCAACAACACCTCTACTAGGTGTGTATCCCAACGATATAAAAGAGAAGGGAAAAGGAGTTATTTGTATAAAAATATTTATAGCTACTCTTTTTGTGGTAGCAAAGAATCATAAATCAAGGGAATGCTCATCAGTTGAGGAATGGCTGCACAAGTGTATTATGTGAGTGTGATGGAATCCTATGTTGCTATAAGAAATGATGACAAAAATAGTTTTTTGAAAAGTCTAGGTAGACTTATATGAACTGATGCAAACTGAAGTGAGCAGAACTCAGGAGCACATCATACACAGTAACAGCGATATCGTAAGGATATGTAAGGACTATGTAAGACTTAGCTACTTTCATCAAGAAAATAATCCAAGTTAATTCCAAAGGACTCATGATTAAAAAAAAAAAATGTTGCCCATCTCCAGAGAGAGAATTGATGAACTTTAAATACAGATTGAAGAATACGTTTTAGTTTTCTTTTTTTGTTTCTGTTTTCTTTTGCAACAAAGAAATATGTTTCATATGACTTAATATGTATAATAAAAATCGAAGTACTTATCTTCTCAAGAAGGGGAAAAGGGTAGGAGGAAGAGAGAATTAAAATATTTTATTTAAATTTTAAAAATGATTTTTGACATTTTTACAGGTAATTGGGAAATACTTAAAGAAAAAAAAAAAATTTTAAAAAACATTAGCAGTCAGACCCAAAGTCCAAAGTATACATAAATAAAGCCTAAAACTAAAGGATGGTGGTTATTCTTTTGATGTGGTCTCTAATAATAGATTTCCTTTTCTCTCTACAGGAGATTAGATATGAAATTGGAGAAGAGGAAACGATTTGGGATGGTCTGACAAATCAAGTTACGTCTTTGTGTCTTCAGAAGTCTGTAAATTGCCGAGCCAAGCCATGTCAGGCCAGGCCAAGCCCAGAATTCTCTTCGAAGGGTCTGTCCTGGGTCCATTAATTACCAGACAATCCTTTGGAATTAAGTGTCTTTTATGTTTAGCAGCATCTGCTCAGAGATCTCTAATGCCTCTAAATAGTCCCTTCGGAAGTTTGTTAGGAAGAGTCATGTAATTTTCATTTCCACTAGTACTGTTGGAGGACAACTCCTTCAATTTCAGCCATCCTGTGAATGACTGGGTTCCAAGGACGGAAACCCCTCAGAATGATTGCTGAGTCCTTATTTCTCTGCTAGGAACCTGGATGTAGGTGCCCTTCAGGGCAAACAGTCATTTGGGACACAGGAAAAATCCTGACTTTAATAGATAATGGCCCACATGCTCTGAAGATAACAGAAAGTGGAGCAGAACTGGCCTGTTGAGCCACTACATGAAGCAAATCAATATGTTCTTGGAAAATCCATAAATCTGAAGAAATGATGGAGAGAAATCCATGAGGTGATTAATTCATTATGCAAAATGGAAATATGTTTTTAAGTTGCATGCCCAATGAGATGTTGAAAAAGAGATCTGGACTCTAGAACATGGTAAATCACATTGGGAATTCTTTTGTACCTCCAAAAATTATTGATAATGTAGGGAAATCTATTTAGGGTTTAGGCTTATGAAGTATTCATGCTTCCTGATTTGAAAGATTTTCTGAGTTTGTTTGAATTTAAATTCTTCTGTTTTCCTACCAAAAAGATAGGTGTAGACAGAGCATGGTATACACTAAATTTATTTTTAACAAACCAGTGTAATTGAGTTAGGATTTTCTAAGTGCTATGCTTAGGCACCTAGGAGACAAAGACAAGGATGAAAAACAGCCTTTTGCCCTCAAGGAACTTTTATTCTATGGGAGGGAGGAAGGGGGATAACAAATTCACACATTATTAAATGATTTCCACAACCATTTAGTAAAGAGCAGGCAACATGCTAAACACAAGGCACATACATGAAGCAGCCTCTGCCCTCAAGAGTCATGTATTTTTTAGGGGGTGGGAGGGTTAACACAAATATAGATGAGTAAGCAAAAATTACATTTTAAAAATACAAAGTGATATCTGTGGCATCAGCAACTGGGAAAATTGGGGATGCCTTCTTTTTGGGGGCATTTGAGTTGAACCTTAAAGATAGAAAGTCCAAAAATCAGTGAGATGGAGCAAGAGCATTCCAGGCTTGGGGGACAGTCTGCACAAAGTCATTGGCTTGAAAATGAGTGTTGGAATATTAGAACAACAAATATTAGATTGATAATGAATGATAACTTTGTCTCAGGATGACTTTGGCAGAGAGTGGTACTCCTGGAAGGATCTGCTGCATAAATATTTGTCGGATTTTTATTCAGAAGATCTGGATTCAAATCTTGACTTCGCTGCTTTCTCCTCTGTGAGCCACAATTTCCTCATCTATAAAGTGAAATTATGTGCTAGAAGTCCTCTATGGCTCCTTCCATTTTAAATTTGAGATCCCATGATCCTACTAGAGAGTTCTGTGATTTGATTTTATTTTTTTATCAATGTGATATTCACCAAAGTACAAAGCTATCCATGGAATCACAATAATAGCATTCCTGATTAAGGTACGATACTTACAGAACAGTGCTAAGATTGAGAGATATTGAGGTTGTAAGATATATACTTATAGCATATTCTTTTCTCCAGGTTCTTTAGAATTCCCTCAGAGAAAAAAAGAAAGTCAATATCCAACTTGTATCTTGATGGATGCTTTATGGCACTGGGGTTAACTTGCCCAGGTCTGAGGAGACTGTACTCCTTACTCCAAGTCCTGTTTTAGAGTTCTCAAGAGCTATTCCAGTACATCCCAAGCTCTTGAAGATCCAGAGATACTTGTTTAAGGCTAGGGCTAGTTAACTTCTAAGAACCGTATCATCAGGTTGGAAGCAGAGGGATGGACATGGTCACGACAACTCTTCAACACAGTCAACTAAGCTTCAGACGTTTCTATGACATAATGGTGATGCATTGGGCTTTGGACTGATGGAGGTTATTAATGTCCTTCACAGTCTGGCCCCACTTTACCATGATCTATTAGATTATAAACTCCTTGAGGGCAGGGACTATTTTTTTGTCTTTCTTTGTATTCACAGTGCCTGGTATATGTAGTAGATGTTAAATAAATTCTTTCCCACTTATTGACTTGACCAACTTTTTAGGCGTTCCTCCCCTTCACACGATATGTTCAACTGTCCTATGTGCTGTCACTGTACATGGCACTCCACATCCTGCCCTCATTACTGTCCTCCATACCATGTCCTTTCTCACCTCTGCTCAGACTCAGCTCAAGTCCCACTTCCTATAGAAGTTTATTCTTGGTTCTTTCAGTTAGGATCCTTCCCTCTCCTATCCCTACAAGTGTCTATATGTGTTTCTATGAATTATCTCCACCTAGAGAAATGGAGTATGGTATAATAAATAGAGAGATGACCTCAAGTTCAGGAAGGTCTGCCTCTGAAAATCCTGGCTGCTCACCCATTTAACCTCTTAGTTCCCTAAAGGGCTTTAATCACTAGGAGATTTCTATGTCAATCTCAGTTACGGTTTAAAGAAAAATCCAAGCTAGACTTGAAACTCCTTGAAGGCAGAGAATTCTTTTTATCGGAAGCAATAGCATAGTAGGTATATATATATATATGTGTGTGTGTGTATATATATACATATATATACACACATCATATATAGTATATATGGTGCATATATGTATGTATACACACATATACATATACATACATGTGTATATAAGTATATATAGGTATAGTGGGCATATGTATATAGTATATACATATACTATAGCAGGTATATATATAGTATAGATCATAAATAGTATATATTTATATATACATATATACACATACATATGTGTATATGTACATATATATACATATACATATACACACATATTTAACTAAAGAGTCCAGTGTTCATTTAGGGTAATATCCTGGACAGATTTTAATGGAAGATATTCTGGGCCTAAAATTAGGTAGAAAAAAAGTGAGCTGAATTAAATTTGGAAAATTGCAATTATTTCAACATCCACCAACATTTCCCTAAAAAAAACCCAATTTTTCTAACACCAATATTTTCTTAGTAATATTTATGGCTTCTAATCATGGAGCACCACTATGTGCAATACCTACGAATCAAAACGGTGAGTCATTTGAAAAGCAATGGAGAGATACTTAGGGGATATAAATAGACTTCAGCATGTGACCCTAAATAAGCTGTATACAAAGAAGGCCTTAAATGACACTGTTAAAAATGAGAAAGCGTGGTCATGTGTCTAGTATTAGAGACAATAGATGGGCACCAACCCTACGGAGTGTGTCCCATTGTGGAAGATTTGTGGAAGAACATGAACAAGAAGTATATAGGAAGAAAAGACATAGATAGGTGACCATCTCCCCTCTGGAAGAAGAGTCTTTATGGAGGAAGTAATGGGTCCTTGGGTCATAGGTCCATTGACTCATAGGTCCATTGGCTCATGGGTCCATGGGTCATGGGTCCATTGAAGTGTGTGAATACCTTTTATTTTAATATTATATTTACCTTTTCTGGCATGTTATTTTCCCTGTTATTTAAAAACTTACAAGTGAGGATGGCATAGTGAGAGAAAAGAGTTTTGAATCTACAATGAGAGTGTGAATCTTGGCTTTGCTCAGTACTGTCTTTGTGATCACTGGCAAGTCTCTCTGGGTCTCAGTTTCCACATCCATAAAATGAGGGGGCTGGACTAGATAATCAAATGTCCTAAGTTTGACCCCAATACAAGGCCAAAAAATCAACAAGCATTTATTAAGCATTTACCACGGGTCAGGCACTGTACTTGGAGATGGGGATACAAAGTCAACCACAAAATAATCTCTGTTTTCAAGAAGGATCCTTTGAGAATCTGTGTGAATTTAATCACTCCACTCCATGATTTGACTTTGGGACTTTAACAATGATGAAAAACAATCCATTGAACTAGATATGATCTGATGCAGTCCAAAGCCTTTTGATCTAGATTAGAAGCTATAGTTCACCAAAGACCACCCAAATATATGAACAATTGTTTGGGACTTAGATTTCTGAAAGGGTTAAAGCTACTGGCTCCCAAGACTAGAAAGAATTCACTCCATCCTTATAGCTGGATCCAATCCCACTGAATTGGAAATCATCGTGGTGTGTGCTGGTGGGAGGAGACTGACAGATGAGTAATTAGGAGTAGCAAAGTGTGGAAGACAGGCAACTCATTTGCATGAGACTTTTTCCCCAGAGCAAATCCTGCCAATCCCTAACACATAGGCTCTGAAATGGGCAAAGAAGCTTCCTTCTTTGATCTGGAAGCTGCTTTGCCTTGTCCTGAGCTTCTGGATTAGGGTGGGAGAAGGGGCAGAAGAACCCCTGGTCCCCAGTTGCCAATATCTCTTTCTGCTTCCCCCAAAGAATTGAAATAATCAGACAGAACCTCAAAGTTGGAAGGTCCTTGGAGGGCATTGAGGGCAAACCCCATATGAAGAAGAAATCTCCATTCAAGTGGCCATATGTCCAAAACCTTTGTGTTGGACAATCTCCTCCCATCCCTTCCCCCAGGCATCTCATTCCACTTTTGACTAGTTCCAACTCTTAGAAAGCTTTTCCATATATTAAACCAAAAGCTGTCTCCACATTGCCTTCATCACTCCCTTGTTCTGCCCTCTGGGGTCAAGAAAAACAAATTTATCTTCCATATGATAGGCCTTGAACACAGCTATTCCTTCAGTTAATCAATTATTAATAAACATTTATTAAGCATGTACTGTTTTCCAGGCACTAGGAAAGTTCCACACACTATAAAAAGAAGACATTTCCTCCTCTCAAGGAGCTCACAATCTAATGGGGAGACATGTTCCCATTCTATTTTCCAGGCTAAACATTCCAACTTCCTTCAGTTGATCCTCTTGTGGCATGGTCTCCAGACCTCTTGCCATATTGGAACCCTCCAATGCTTTGTTCCCCAGTTTATCAATGTCATCCCTAAAACGTGATGCCTGGAACTGAACATAACGTACTCGATGTGATGTACCTAGGGCTGTTCTTGTTCTCTACATGGCCTTCCAATTTCTTGTACTTCCTGTCTTCTCTTCTCCAAGGTGAATATTCCCTTTTCTTTCCCCTATATTTCTACTCTCCTTGCAATAGAATATAAGCTCCTTGAGGGCAGGAGAGAGGAAGGGAATAAATATTTATTAAGTACCTATCATGTGCCAAGTGCTGTGCTGAGCACTCTATAAATATTATCTTATTTGATCCTGATAACAACCCATATATTCCCACCCTCTCTGCTGATAGGAGACATGCTTCACTATTAGAATGTAAAAGTTAACTGGTTATTTCATTGATTGGAAATCTAATCGCTTTCAAAGTTATTTGGTATTACTTTTATAATAAGATGCCAATCCCAGTCCTCCAGCCACTGTGCCATCTGGCTGTCTCTGATTGATTTATCTCTGGGTCTTGTTCCCCCCAAAATAGTTATTTGATGTCAATTCCATGGGAATGATGGAGAGATGTCAACTAAGTGAATCTCTCAGAGATTCAGTATTCATCACTGGTTTAAAGGCTTGAAGAGTAGTCATTGATAATTTCAGGTAGTTCAGCTTGGCGGGTCTCTAGTGTAGGGCCTCTGGAATCTGTGCTCTTACTATTTTTATCAATGACTTCATTAAAATTGTGGATGATGTCCTTTTCAGATCTGCAGAAATGGCAGAAAGTTGTGAATGGACCATAACACACTGAAGGTCAGAGACAGGAACCAAAATAGTTTTGATGAATTAGAGCATTGAGCCAAATCAAATAAGATGAAACTCACTAAAGATAAATGTAAGGTCTCATCCTTGGGCTCAGAAAATAATATCAGGAAGTACAAAATGGGGGAGGCATGATTAGGCAGCAGTTTGTCTAAAAAAGATCTGAAGGTGTTAGTGGACTATAAAGTCAATATGAGTTAACTGTGATATGGCAGCACCCTCCCTCCCCCCCCAAAAAAAAAAATAAAGAAAAAACTACTGGGACTTTATATTGTATAAAAGAAGGCATAGTATCTAGGAATATGGTACTATTCCTGCTATGCTCTGCCTTGGTTGGATCAAATGTAGAATATTGTGTTTAGTCCTAAGTGTCACATTTTAGGAATGAAATTGATAAAGTAGAGAACATTTAGAAGGGGATGACTGGGATGATGAAGATTCTTAAGTTCATGTTATATGAGGATTGGGCAAGGGAAGTAGGGATGGTGAGTGTGGAGAAGAGCAAACACAAGGGAAATACAATGGATATTTGCAAGTATCTGAGGGGCTGTCCTGTGGAAGAAAGAGAAGACGCGTTCCACTTATCCCCAGAAAGTGGAAGTATCAGCGATGTGTGGGAGTTGTAAAGAAGTAAATTTAGTGCTAGTGTTGGAAAAAATATCTTCCTCACAGTGAGAGTGACTCCAAAGAGGAATGGGTTATGGTGGAAGGCAGCAGTTTCCGCCTCATTGAAGGTCTTCAAGCTAATGGATAACCACTCCTTTATTGACGTATGGAGGGGATTTTTGGTCAGGTAGGGGTTGGACCAGCTGGCTTCTTTGCTCCATTCTTATTCTAGAATTCTGGGACACTGCAAAATGCTATTAAAGAATGATCACAATCTATGTATTAAATCTAGATGATTATGGGCCCTGTGGCTTGAAGACCAATTTTAGACCAATCCAATCTCCTTCTATATTAGAGAGAAACCTCAGATATTGGAAGAAGCCAAGGTTGTATAAATCTTGACTTAGCAAGCTTTCTTTTAATTTTGTACCATACGACAATGCCATCCAGAAATTCAGAAAATGCCCTCAAGACCCCACCATATTAGTTGGGTGTATAAATGATGGGGAGTCTGGATTTAAAGAGTAATTGTCAATGGATCAATGTCAGCCTAAGGGATCATATCAAATGGAGCTTTGGAAGGCTGATCTGAGAGCAAGAGTGGCTAATGGTTTACCTGCTGACTCAGATGATGGAATGGAGAAGAGGCTGACTCAATCTGCTGATGACTTCCAGCCTGAGAGTCAGTGTGGGGTAGAGACAAGAGAGCTGAACTTAAGACACTGGAGACAGGGAAGCAGTGATTCCAAACACCACGGGTGTTCATATAGAGTCTTCAGTTTCTTGTCCATGACTCTTTAAACTCAAGACAATGCTTTTTAATATCCTTCTGGCAGTACCATTTGTGCTCATGTGAGTCACCAGAAGGGCACAGTCATTATCAATTTTGATAAGTCTTTGAGAGGTTCTATGTAAGACATAAGTCTTACATACTGGACCTAGGATGATAGCAGACTTCTCTACTGTTGTCATCA
Organism: Bettongia penicillata ogilbyi; assembly: GCA_023548195.1. NCBI lineage: Eukaryota > Metazoa > Chordata > Mammalia > Diprotodontia > Potoroidae > Bettongia > Bettongia penicillata. Next base: position 5,531,251 of record JAJHZJ010000186.1, read on the forward strand.
GGTCAATCACTACCTCAGGGTCCTTCAGCAGTGCATCACCAACCACCAGTACTTTCCTTCTACTTGCTTTGATCTTTACTGTGTGTATGTGTGAGACAGAGAGAGAGAGAAAGAGAGAGAGAGAGAGAGAGACAGAGAGAGAGAGAGAGAGAGACAGAGACAGAGACAGAGACAGACAGACAGACAGACAGAGAAGTACTTAGTCTCAGTAGCCAGAGAAATTGAATTAAAATACCACTCCTGATGCTTCTACCGGTATGGGCTTGGAAGAGTCATTTAACCTCTCTGAGCCTCAGTTTCCTTATCTGTAAAATAAAGGAATTGAATTAGAGGATCTTTGAGGTCTATTTCTAAATTTAGGATTCTCTGATATGATCAGAGTTGAAATCCTAGCTCTGCTGCTTACACCCTTTGATCATGAAAGCACTTAACCTGCTTAGCCTCAGTTTTCCAATCTGTAAAATGAGTTCTTTGGACTAGATGACCTTGAAGGTCCCTTGCAGCTTTAAGTCTTTGATTTGATGGTGATGATGATGATGGTGATGAGGATATTTTGAAGCTGATGACGATCGTGGCAGTGGTGATAACAACAGCTAGAATTTACATGGTACTTTAATTTTTGTAAAGGACCTAAAGTGTGTTGCTCATTTGATCTCTACAGCCACCCGGGTAAATCAGGAACATGATTTGACTTTTCTAAATGAGAAAGCTGGATTATATTCCAATTGGAAATGCATGAGCCCATGAACTGTCATCTGATTGTTCCTAGGACCTACTTAGTAAAGGAAGAAATTTTTGAGGAATAGCTATGGATCCTTATCAGAGCATCAATCTTCAGGGACAGACTCAGATTTGTTTTTTAGTTTCACATGAAATAACAATGATAGAAGTTAGCAATTCTATTGTACTTTAGAGTTTACTGTGTGCTGTATCCCTATTATCCCACTTGATTCTCACAACTCTGAGAGGTCAGTGCTCTGTTCTCACCGTCTGTCTTCTGTTCCTTCTTTGTGCATGACTCTGCCCTGCTCCCTCCTCCTCACAGAGGGCAGATTCCCCCTTTGTCCTTTCATGTCTTTTTTCTACCCTTTGGAGTGCACAAGCCCCCTTTTTACTTTTTGTTTTGCTCATTGTTATCCTTTTAAATTTTTTTTTATTTTTAAAATCAAAACACTTTATTTGTTTTCAGTGTTCTACAGTCACTTCCATATATCTTAGATTTTTCCCTCTCCCTCCTCTCCTCTCTCCCTACTCCCTCCCTGAGATGCTGTACAATCTGATATAAGGTTCTACACATACATTCCTATTAAATACATTTTTACCTTATTCATGTTGCATAGAAAAATTAAAATGAATGGGAGAAACCATAAAACAAAACAAAACATAATACAAAAGAAAATGGTCTGCTTCATTCTGCGATCCAGTTCCACAGTTCTTTCTCTGGATGTGGAAGCGTTTTGCCTCAAGAGTCCATTGAGAATTTTTTAAGTCCTTGCATTGCAATGGAGTACTAAGTCTACCAGAAAGATTCCTCACACACTGTGGTTGTTGCTGTGTACAAAGTTCTCCTGGTTCTGTTCCTTTCATTCAGCGTCAGTTCATATAAGTCCTTCCGGGCCTCTCTGAAGTCTTCCTGTTCATCATTTCTTATAGCACAATAGCATTCCATTATATTCATAACCACATGTTCAGCCATTCCCCTTGATTTGGGCATCCCCTTAATTTCCAGTTTTTGGCCACCACAAAGAGAGCTGCTATAAATATTTTTGTACATGTGGGCACTGTTACTCTTTTTAACAAACATTCATTGTCCCCAATAACATAGAGTGTGGAATTGGATGGGGAACTTTCCTAGAAATGCTTCATTCTCTCTTTTAAGAGGGAGACCTGACTGCATTTTAACCATAAATAGCCATTGCAGAAATACAGTCACTCCTCTTTTACGTGACTTTTTGCAAGGTAAATTATGCTCTCTCTTCTTTCCATAATAAGATCCTCAATAATTGTCTTTCGAACTTCTTGTGGATGATACAATTAACCTCTTTAGCACCAAAATAATGTCTTGATACCCTTCTATTATGGCTTCCTATTCTGGCAGCTTTCCCTTTTTACTCCAACCTCTTATCTTATTTGACTTTTCCTTTCTTATTTACTTTGGCTTGCCAATTGTTTGACAACCACTTGAGCTCTTTTCTTCCTTCTGCTCAGTAGCCCTCAGTCCTTTCCCTCCCTTATGTTAAGTCCTCCTTTAGACTGAGCCTTTCTCCTTCACTTAGGTTATTGCTCTTTGCCTTTCTTCAACTTCTCCCAAACAGACTTTGGGTTCCCTCACAGTTCCAAAATCCTCCAAGTCACCTTCACCACATTTTCTGATTCAGCTCAATTCCTTCTCCTCCTCTGGCTGCTTCCTCCCCAATATCTTCTTCTCAATAAGAAAGAAGTAGAGCTCAGAAGTTTAATTTTGTCTATTTTCTGAAAAAATATAGCAATAGTTTAACTTTTAGGGATGATGATGATGATAACTGACATCTAGATCTTTAATTATCTTCTAGTTCTTTGCATACATTATGTCATTTAACTGTTATCAGAATCCTGTCAGATAAATACTTGCATATTATTATAGCCTATTTTATAGATAAGGAAACTGAAGGACAGAAAGGTAAAGCAACTTACCTATGGTTATGTGGCCAGGAAGTTTTGGAGGAAGAATTTGAACGTCTTGGCTTCAAAATTGGTATTTTTAAAAACCACATATCTTTTTGTATATTCCTGTTTATGAGAAATAGGTAATATTATTAAGCATAGGCAGAATCATTAGCCTCATATTAAAAGAAAGAAAATTATTATGTTTTCTAAACGTAATGCATTGCACATATGAAGTGAATTACAGCAAGTGCTCATTTACTTTAGAGGGGAAGAAAAACCTATATTAAAAAAAGGAAAGAGGATGGAATCTGATGAGTCTGGCAAAGTTCTAAAATATATTATTAAAGGGATGCTTTGAGAACATTTAGAAAAAGAAGCAGTGATTACAAAGAGTCAGCAATGCTTAATTAAGGTGACACAAGATGAACCTCTTTTCTCTTCTGGTACAGTAAGGGGTTATCATTGATATAATATACTGGGATTTCAGTCAAGTATTTGACAGTTTCTCGTATGGTCCTATTGGAAAAGTTAGAGAGATGTGAACTAGATAATAATTTATGTAAGTGAGCTTGGGACCAGTTAAATGATGGGTCAAAGAGGGTATAAATGGATCAATATCTAGAGAGAGGTCTCTAGAGGTGTGCTTCAGGTGTCTGTGCTTGGCTCTACCTCTGTTCAGTACTTTTATTAATAAGCTTGTATTTTTATCAAGCTTGCAGATTACACAAAGTTAAGAGGGATAGGTAACACAATGTCAAGATCCAAAGGGATCCCAGGATCCAAAAAGTTGAACTGAAATGGAGTAAATGAAAAATCACAAATAGCTTCAAAACTCAACTTCAAAAATATAAGATGATTATAATTAAATAATCAATTTGATGATGTATAATTATTAATAATATTTTATTATATAATATGCTGATTTTATTCAGCTGGAATGATTAATAGTTTGCATGACAAAAATCTGCAATTCATCTACTTAACAACCACCTCTCCTTCCCTTAACTGGAAGATTTAACCCTTCCGTCTCTGGAAAATTGGCCTGAGGTCCTCATTGGTGAGTACTCCACAAGGACTACCCTGTCAAGGTAGATTGGTTTCATCCTTGCTTCAACTCATTCTCTTGCCACCAGCCCATATGTTCTGCTCTTTTTCTACTTGGCTCTAGAGGGCAGAGAGGAATAGATTTCATCTGAAGGTAAGGGGGAGGAAATTCTAACTATTAGAACTATTTCCTAACTGAAATAGACTCCTTCTGGAGTCATAGTGAGTCCTCCAACACTGGAACTCTCCATATGAAGGGGAACCACTTATCATCAGTGATAGTGCAGGAATGATCCCTGTTCAGAGCTTGGTTCCTTCTAACTCTAAGCTCTTGTGATCTCAGAGAAAAAGTAAATGAAAGTCAGAGACCAGGCTTCTAGTCCAGCCTCTACCCCTTCTTCCCTCTGTCCTTGCTGGTTCTATTTTTTTTCCCCAATCAAATGTAATAATTTCATATCACTACTGGTGGATCTTTGATCGAAGAGATTTATAGTAGCATGAAGCAATGGACAAAATTCTTCTTAGTTTTTTTCTTTCCATTTCCTTCAGCACTTGTGGGCAGGAATATACCTGAATTCATAGAACCAATGGATTTTATATGGAATTATTGCTAAGAAACATTAAGGGAAAATATGGTACACTCTTCCGAATGGTGAATGCAGGGACTTTAAATAATGACTTTAGAATTCTCAGGGAATTCTTTATACTTCTGATACTTAAGAATATCAACTTCTCTCTCCTCTTTGCCTAAAGAGCGCCCTCTTCCCTTTCTTATGAAAATGGCACCACGTGTCTTGTTCTTGCATTTTGAATTGGACAGCAATACTTTGTATTTCCCATGCAGATCCCACAATCAGATATCAGAGATGGTTTTACAAGAATTCTTCCATGTATGTTGTTGTTGTTAAAACCATTTGGGGGTGTGTGAATACCCAGCAGTAATAGAAATAGCAGAAAACTTTATCAGAAACATGAGACATACTCTTTATTATAAATATTACATCTGTCACTCAAATTTTGTAAAATTTATTAATTTCATAATGCTCAAAATATTCACACACATCCTGTTTTGGGGAGAAAAAATATCCTGAAATTACTGTGAGTACATTCTTGTATATATTTTGTATTCTTGTTTGTATATGCCCTCTTTCTCTCTCTACTCTCCCCATTAGAAGGTAAACTCTTTGAAGGCAGGAACCTTTTTATGCTTTATCTTTGTATCTTCAGGGTTGAGACTGTATGGTAGGTAGGAAGTCAGTCTGGAAGCCAGAAAGACTTTGATTCAAGTCCTGTCTCTGAAACATATTGACTACAGGACTCTAGCCAAGTCACTTAACCACTCCATGCCCTAGGCAACTCCAAAATTACAAGTTACAGGGAAGGCGCCAACCTGCACTAGTAGAAGAAATTTTCTCATCTGGGAGTTCCGTATAACAACAACATCACAAGTTTAGCTCCTATTCCCAGAACTTTGCACAAAGCTGCAATTAAATATTTGCTGAATTAAATGGAATTCAACCAGATACAGAAATGGGTCAGACTAGATGTTCAGTACTGTGCCTTTCAAATCAGAAGTTCTGTGATGCTATGATAGCATCGTTTTTCAAATCTATAAAATAGAAATAACAATATTTACACTACCTACCACAAGGTGATAGCCTTATAGGGATGGTGTTTTGTAAGCCCTAACACTCTTCAGAAGTGTGTCCTGGGACTAGATGGGAAAGCTGTTTTATTTCTTACCTAGACATCTTCTCTGATAAACAGTAAATCCCAGACCACCTTTCCTTGTATTCTTTAATAAGATAATATACATAGAGATGCCCCAGACTTGGGAAGGAGCCCAGAATTCTTGTTCTGACTCTGCTGACAGACCAATGGGGAAGCAATATGGGGCAGTGGACAGTACTGATACAAGTTCAACATTGTACCAACATTGTACTGAGACAACTGTCAGGAGAATCTAAACTATTTAATATTGTGCAAATTAACTTCACTTCAATGAGACTCAGGTTCCTCATCTGTAAAATGGATATAATAATAACCAGACTGCCTACTTCAGGTTGGGAGGTTCAATGTGATCATCTAAGTGGAATGGTTTGTAGACTGTACGGCTGTCAGTTATTATTTGATGTTTGTCACTTTCTTCCAATTTGTGCCTCAATTTCCTCATTTATAAAACTGGAGGAGATTGAGCTAGTGAACTGTCAAAGTAGCAAAGTCACTTACAATGAGAACATTCTATGTCTGGGATTCCTGAGTCAAAGAATTAACCTGGAAGGGACCTTCCTTAGAGGTCATCAAGACCAGTTCTTTCATTTTGCAGAAGAGGATGACAATGAACAGAGAAATCAGATAACTTGCACAATTCACACAGTTAAGAGGCAGAGCTGAGATTCAAACTCAGAACTTCTGGATCCAAATCCACCTCTCATTTGACTCCTCCACATGTGAGCTTTATTGCCATTCTCTTGCCATTGGTTAGCACCCACTTGGAAAATACCAACCAGTTATGGAGATATGGGTGACCCTCTAGGTCCTCAGTTCCCTAAATCGGGTCAAAGACCCTGGCTGTTCCAGAGACCCTCTCAGGGAACCTGAGTGTTCAAATGATTTTCATTCCCATACTGAAGATTATTTATATAACCCATAGAAGCAAAAACTCTGGGGTTCCCAGTAATGCTTAGAGTGTAATGGGGTCCTGAAACCAAAAGTTTTGGGAGCTACTGCTTGTCTTGACCTTTCATTGTAGGGATGACAACTCAAGGTCAACAATGAGGTCATGTAGGTCTTAAGAAGAGTCAAGATTTAAACTCAGATACTCTGCCTTTTCCTCATGGCCTCTCCATTTTAATAGCAGGTTAAGCTAAGCATAGTAATATTATAATTTATATACAATAATTTATACAGCACCTACTGTGTGCTATATACTATATTATTACTATTTAATAATATAATTTAGTGTACTAGGTATGGTACTAAATGCTTTTGCACAGACTATCTCATTTGATCCTCACAACAACCCTAGGAGGTAGGTGCTTTTATTCTCCTCATTTTACAGTTAAGAAAACTGAGGCAGACAGAGATTAAGTGACTAGCTCAGTATAACATCTAGTAAGTGTTTGAAATAGGATCGGAATTCATGTCTTCCTGACTACAGGTCAATGCTCTAGCTATTGTACTACCTAGCTGTATAATTAAGAAAGTTTGCCAGTTGTTTTGTGAGAGGCAGTAGACATCTAGCTTTGATGTCAAAAGGATCTGGCTTCAAATCCTACCTATCACACAGATACTAGTTGTGTGACCCTGAATAAGTCGCTTGAACTCCCAGTACCCCAGGCAACTTCTCTAGAATTTTAAATTGCAAAGAGGTGCTAGCTTATATTAGTGGAGGGAGTTTCCTCACTGGGAATACCCCATGCCAACGAAATCATAAGAATTTAAGGATACCTCAGAGGACCAAACTGAGTCCATTGATCGAGTATGCTTCTTTTTTTTGTTCAAAGCCAAAAAAAAGAGGCAAAAATTTTAAGATAAAATTATGCATGTTTGTAATTATTTATAATTATATGCTTGTATCTAATTTAAGTACTACAATTGTAATTATTGCAATATGTCCTTATAATTATTTGTATTTAAAGAACACTCATGGATAGGAGAAAATATAGTCAATTACAGTAAAAATTACTTTTCAAATGTCTAAAATTTAAAACAAAAATAAGTTGCCATAATAATGGTACCTGTTGGTCAACAAGCCTTTATTAAGCACCTACTATGTATTAATCACTGGAAATATATGTACCTTATCTAAGTTATTGTTTAATATGCTATTTTAAAAATCATAGAAAAATTTCACAATTCCATACTGGGAGAGAGTAAGTGTGGGAGGGGGAGGGGTACATGCGTGTTTGTACATGTATGTGTGTGTGTGTGTGTATGTATTTGTAGGGGGCAGGTATGGGAGTGTGTCTGTCTATACTTACATGTTATCCCAAAGGGATAACATCTGATTAGTGAGGTCTCCTTATGATATACAGGTGACCCTGGGTTCTCCAAGTCTATGTCATTTGGGCACAATCTTATTTAACAGCTCAGCCTGGTTTTAGCTAAGGCCTTGAAGATATATTCTAAGTATACTATCCAAGGATCAAACTGACTAAGCAGAGAGTGACTGATCCCTATCTGATATATCTTCTCAGAACGAGAACCTTTAGGAAACTCTTTAACTAATGGTCGCCATGTGCATCTGTGGAGAGTTGAGCCATGCTGATGAAATATTCCGTCTTTGAAGCGTAGAAATAACTATACAGATATCCATCAGATTTCTACATGTCCACTGCTTTACAATACCTGAAAGTTGTCATGGGGAATAGGTTACATTTGGTTCCCACTCTCTCTGGAGGAATTGAGTGAAGAAAATGAAATGTGTAGCCTATAAACTGCCAGGAATAAGAGGGAAAGGGTCTCCCCTGGTCAGTGTACTGAGTGTTACATTCACTTCTGGGACCCATTGTTTAAGAAGGCTGAAGACTGCCCAAGACAGGCAGTTAAGGTGGCAAAGAGCCTCAGATTAACCCATATTCATCAAATTCTTGCATTATAGATCAGGAACGAGAAGGTACCTTGGAGACCAGCTCATACAACTTTAATTTTCCAAATGAAGCATCTGAGATCCAGGAAGGTCAAAATACTTGCCCAAGGTTTTGTAAGCATTTGTTAAGCACCTTTTTTATTAAGAACATTTATTAAGCTAGGATCTCTTCTAGGTATTGGGAATCTAGAGTGGGAATGTGGTGGGGTGGAAATGAAATGAGCTTCTGCCTTCTAAGACAAAAAGAAGACATCATGCATAAGTGAAATGCAAGACACAGACAGAATGGATAGCCTTAGCTGGAAAGACATTAACATGGTGTGGGAACAGGAAATCCCTTTTGAGCATATTGTGAATGGGGTTCATGTAAGGATGGATTGAACTAGGTGTTCACTTGAAGAAGGCACTTCCAACTCTGAACAGCTGAGGTTCTGGTCAGCCAGGAGTTCCAATTTTCTTCCATACCTTTTTGAGTCAGCTAGGTAGTACAGTGTATGGAGCGCTGGACCTGGAGTTAGGAAGACTCGAGTTCAAATCCAACTTCAGACCCTGGCTAGTTGGTGACCCTGAACAAGTCACTTAACCTCTGTCTGTCTCAGTTTCCTCATCTCCCTGAGTTGTTGATAAGATTAAATGAAAAAAAATTTGTATAGCGTTTTGAAAACCTCAAAGTTCTACATAAATGCTATTACTATTTTTTTGATCCAAGGAGAATAGATATTAGTAATATGAATATTAGTAATAGCAATAAATTAGTATGGATGAATATTAATATTAATAATAATCATAAAGTCTTTGTCTAAGAAGAATAGATATTGGTAATTTTATCAAAGGGGAATAGGTATTACTAATAATAAATTTTGTTTAAGGAAAATAGATATTAACAAAAGAATAGATATTAGTAATAGTAATTTTTTGTCTAAGGGGAATAGGTATTAGTAATAGCAAATTGTGTCTAAGGAGAATAGATATTAGCAATAGAAGAGATATTAGTAATAGCGATTTTGTCTAAGGGCAATAGATATTAGTAATAGTAATTTTGTCTAAGGAGAATAAATATTAACAATAGAATAGATGTTAGTAATAGTAATTTTTGTCTAAGGGGAATAGATATTAGCGATAGTAAATTGTGTCTAAGGAGAATAGATATTAGCAATAGAATAGATAGTAGTAATAGTATATATATATATGTATATATATATATATATTTTTAAGGGGAATAGGTATTAGTAATAGATATCTAGTTAAATACAAATGTGCTGAGGGTAGAGACAGTCTCTCCATTATCTTAGTAATAGCACATAGTAGGAGTTTAATAAACATTTGCTTATTGATTAACATTAACCATTTAAATCCCCAAAGAAAAACTATCCCTCCCCCTCCTGGAGGAAGAAACCTCTCTGCTCATTCTCTATTTCCTCTGCCACTAAAAAGCCATCCTAAAATAGATAAATGGGGCTGCTCTCGGGTCCCTTTAGTTATCATTATATTATATTATGATTTTAGTCGTTGCATAGTTAGGCGGCTCAGCGCATACACTGGAAATATATATGTACAGTAAATCTCTTTCTATAGACTGTGTTAATATTCAGCTTATATTCTATCAGCTAGCAATACCACAGCATCATTCATCTTCAGATCTGCGCTCACCCATGTTTTGCATTTGCACAGAGGTGCAGGAAGCCAGTTGAGAAATCCTTCCAGGAAAAGGCAGCAGCTTTGGAACTGATTGAGGAAGATCCAGTTAGGTTTGATTCATCAGGCATTTAATAAACACCTTAAACATCTCCTAGGTGCTTGTCACTGTGCTGGGTGCTGGGGACTTGTTTTCTTTTTGATTGGATTTGTCTTGTTGACATTGGAAACTCTTAGTAAGGAAAATACTACTAGCAATGCAGGTTGGCGCCTACTCTCCAATTTGAAGTCTTGGAGAGCTGCCCTCTGGAGAGAGATGGTGCGGCTTAGTGGTACAACTCTGGTCTGCTGGTCGGGAAGAAGTAGCATCTGTGACTGGTAATGTGACCCTAGCCAAGTCACTTAACCTCTCAAGGCCTTGAGCAATTCACTAAAGCTCAGCGGGTACTGCTCTGCATTGGTAAAGAGAATTCCTTACCCAGAAATCACATTTCTCTTTTCAAAAGGGCACTACGAAGTTAAGCTACTTTCCCAGAGTTGTGCAATCAGTATATGTCAGCTGTCGGACTTGATCCCAGGTTTTTCTGACTCAGAGGTGGCTCACTCTTTACTGCTTCAGATTGCCTTCTATGTCAAGAGCCAGGTGCCATGCTAAAAGGTAGGAATATAAAGAGAAAAAGAAAAGAGTCCACACTCCTTAGAGAATTACCTTCTACCAAGAGGACATAGACAATATGTGCCCAGATAAGTAGACACTAATTAAATACAAATGGTTTTGGAGAAGTGAGGTATTAACAATGGAGGAAATCATAGCATTTAAATAGCACTTTAAGGTTTGCAAAGAGCTTATTTTATCTTCACAGCTATCCTGAAAGGTAGGAGCTGTCGCTATTCCCATTTTACAGATGAGGACATTAAGGCAGACAGTGCCCTGGATCACATAACTAGGCTGGATTTGAGCTTTCAAGGAGCTTCCAGTCTAATGGGGGAGAGCATACAAAAGATGAAGAGGGGGAGCATTCCTGACATTGGGGGAAACAAATTGGAGGTAAGAGATTGAAAGTCATGTAGGAGGAAAAGTAAACAGGGTCCTTTGTTTGGAATGGAGAACATCAATGTGGTAAGACCAGACTAGAACCAGAATGTGGGCTGAAAAAAGAAGCTTGTTTTATTCTGGAGGTCATAGGGAGCCCTTGAAGCCTTCTGAGGAGGAGGAGGATGTGGCAAGACTCATACTTTCAATCAGAAGATATAAGACAAACTCTTGTTGTTTTTACTGTAATCTAGAGGGGAAATAACTCAGTTGGAATAGAAAGCTTGAATTTGAATATATTTTATTGATTTTTAAAAAATCACTCTCATTTTCCAATAATCTCCATTCCTCTCCACCTTCCCCTCGCCCCCCAGAGAATTTTCCATTTTAGGAACAGAGTGCAGTTAAGTAAAACAAACGAATACATTGACTATGCCTGACAGTATATTCATCATTCAGTGCCTGTAGTCCACCACCTTTCTCTGCATTAGCCACATTTCCATGGCTAGTGGTGGTACTGGAGTCTATTTACCCTGAAAGATCTTTTCTGTCTGGCATTTGGGAACCAACCAAAAAAAAGTTCTTCCTTACAAGATGTATGAAATTGATAATTTTTTCCCAGACAGAGCACACGTCAGGCTCATTTTGCTTTGTAATTAAGAAGAAAGCCAGAAACATCATTTACACATTAAGAATTTAATAGATATATTTTTCTAGCTTTATGCATTAGCCCAGGACAGCCCATTAATGAAATAAGTCTTCCTTCAGGGTCAATTTAGATGGGCGGTAATCTTCTGCAAATATATTGCAAATGAGGCCCATTTAATGATCTTAAAGCTAACTGCCAGGAGAGAATTGTTATAACTCTCCAGACAACAAAAAGGGACTTGGCCTGGCTTGCGGTCTCTCTTTCTAAATTAACAGATGCTTAATTTCTAGCCACTACATTAAAAAATTGCAAATATTATCTTCTGTTTAGGTCAGTATCCAACTTGCTGACGTGGGAGGTTAATTCTGATTAAGGAAAGCTTGGAGTTGAATTAAATGATGAATAAAATGGTAGCAGGGTTTGACTGATGAAAATGTGTCCTTAGGCCTGTAGATGGGACAGCAATCAACAGACTGCTCTGGGAGCCCCTTCGTGTAGAGATTACCTAATCCCCCTTTACAGAATTGTTCTATCATGTCCCCATTCTGAGGCCTTACATGAGAAGATGAGCTTTTCTAGTAGACTGGAATGTCCCTGAAGGCTGGCACTGTGTTCTGGGCCGTTCTTTGTATCTCCAGTACTTAGCACTGTACCTGACACACAGCAGGCACTTAATCAATGTTGGTTGATTTGACTTACTTCTATCTATAGCACTTTTTTGGTATTTACAGTGTTCATCCACATAATATCATCTTTGATTCCCAACAACAAGTTTTTGAGTTAGAGAATACTTCTTATCCCATCCTAGAGATGATGAAGTAGAGCCACAGCTAGGGAGGAGAAAAAGAGTTGGCTTTGCCTTAGGAGAAACGGGGCTTTGACACCCTCCTGGAGCTTTACAGTTGGCTGGCCATGGGCAAGTCACTGGACTCCTCTGACCCTTAGCTTCCTTGTCTATAAATTGAACCTGAGAAATGGCATGGCCTCTGATACATGTTGATTATGTGATGTCAGGGAGGTCATTTAACCTGGAACCACCCCAAGCAACTCTATAAGACTGTGTTGTTACAGGGCATCAATTAGATAATGGATGTAAAGAGTATGGAAATTTAAAGAGCTATATGGTGAGGAGGAGGAGGATGACACCAATGATGATGACAACGAAGACGATGATGACAGTCAAGGCCACTAGGTACCACAGTGGATAGAACTCTGAACCTGGCATCAGGAAGACCTGAATTTTAAAATTCTGCCTCAGACATTTACTATCTTTGTGATCCTGGGCAAGTCACTTATCCATTGTCTACTTCCAGTTCCTTATCTATGAAATATGATTAATAATAGCACCTATCTCCCAGGGTGGTTGTGGGAATAACACTAGCTATTACATTGAGTGACTCCAAGGTCACCTTTTTATGCCACCTTCTAAATGAGGCCTTTCTTGGTCCTCCCAGATGTTGGCACCTACCCCTATTACCTTTTATTTCATATATAATATATATTTATGCATATACATATGTATTCACAAACATAAAGTAAATGTGTTTTCTCTTATTTTCTCTGAAAATAAGCTCTTTGATAGCAGAAACTATTTCTCCTTTGTCTTTATAATTTAGTGCCTAGGATAGTGCAAGGCACAAGGTAAGTGTTCAATAAATGCTTTGTTGGTTGAATGACCTAAATATTAAGTAATTAAACCAACAATAGAAGGAATCTTCTGAAATCTACCTGAGGACACACCGCAGTCATCTTCTCACCACCCTGCCCTGTTCTGTACTCTCCTGATCAGAGATCAGGTTCTAGAAGACCCAATCCTTTCAGCTCTAGAATTCCCATCCTGGGAGCTGTGCTGTCCCTATTGGTGAATGCTTCAAAGAGTCCACTAGATTGTTACATGTAAAAGAATTTTTAACAATCTTTTTTCATGTTTTGAGTTCCAAATTCTTTTCCTCCTTCTTTCCTGTCCTTCACCCATCCTTGAGAAGGCAAGCACTTTGATTTCTATTATACATGTGAAATCATGCAAAACATTTCCATATTAGTCATTCTGCAAAAGAAAACTAAAAAGAAAAAGAAAGCTTTAAAAAATATTCTTTAATCCGCATTCAGAGTTCATCAGTTGTCTCTCTGGAGTAAGATAGTATTTTTCATTATGGGTCCTTTGGCATTGTCTTGGATTATTGTTTTGATCAGAGTAGCTAAGTCTTTCACATCCTTAGGATATTGTCGTAACTTTGCACTTGTAATCCTGGTTCTGCTCATTTCACTTTGAATCAGTTCATATAAATCTTCCCAGGACTTTCTGAAACTATCCTGCTCATCATTTTTATAATACATTAGTATTCCATCACAGTCATATACCACGACTTGTTCAGCTATTCTCTCATTCATAGACATTCCCTAGATTTATAATTCTTGGTCACCACAAAAAGAGCTTGTACAATATTTTGATAAAAATAAATTCTTTCCTCTTTTCTTTGATATTTTTGGAATACAGACCTAGTAGTGGTATTTTTGGTTCAAAGGGAATGCACAGCTTTATAGCCCATTGGGCAGTTCCAGATTCCTTTCCAGAATGGTTGCACTACCTCACAACTCTACCAATAATGCTTTAGTGTCCTAATTTTTCAACATTCCCTCTGGCAATCGTCATTTTCCTTTTCTGTCATGATAGGTGTGAGATACTATCTCAGAGTTGTTTTAATATGCATTTCTCTGATCAACAGTGATTTAGAGCATTTTCATAGTGACTATTGATAGTTTTGATTTCTTCTTTTGAAAACTGTTCATAGATTACTATGGTAATTGATTTACTACTGTGTATTGTGTACCCAATCTATTCCATTGATCTGCTACTTTATTTTGTAGCCATGATGATTTTTGATGATTACTGCTTTGAATATAGTTTGAAATCTATAATTGCTGGGCTCCCTGCCTTAACAGTCTTTTTTCATTGATTCTCTTGATATTTTTGATCTTTTCTTCTTCCAGATGAATTTTGTTACTATTTTTTTCTAGATTTAGAAAATAATTCTTTGGTAGTTTACTGTAGTACTGAACAAGTAGTAACTTAGATAAAACTGTCATTTTGATTATATTGGCTCAGCTTATCTATGAGCAATTAATATTTCTCCAGTTGTTTAGATCTGTCTTTATTTGTGTGAAAAGTGTTTTGTAACTGTGCTCAGATATCCTTGGATTTATCTTGAGAGGTAGACTCCCAAGAATTTTATATTTTCTGTAGTTATTTTAAATGGAATTTCTCTATCTCTTCCTGCTGGATTTTGTTGGTAGTATGCAAAAATACCAGTTTTATGTGGGTGTATTTTATATCCTGCTACTTTGTTAACGTTGTTAATTGTTTCAACTAGTTTTTTTATTGACTCTCCAGGGTTCTTTAAGTATACCATCATATCATCAGCAAATAGTGACAGTTTTGTTTTCTAGTTGTCTATTTTTATTTCTTCAATTTCTTTTCTTGTCATATTGCTATAGTTATCACTTCTAGTACAATATTGAATAACAATGGTGATAACAGACATCTTGCTTCACCCCTGGTCTTACGGGAAGGTTTCAAGTTTATTTCCATTATAGATAGTGCTTGTTCTTGATTTTAGATGGATACTACTTATCATTTAAAGGAAAATTCCATTGATCCCCATGCTTTCTAGTGTTTTTAACAGGAATGAATGTTGCATTTTGTCAAAGGCTTTTTCTGCATCTATTGATAGAATCACATGATTTTTGTTGTTTTTGTTATCAATATGGTCAATTATACTGATAAATTTCCTAGTGTTGAACAGGCCCTGCATTCCTGGTGTAAGTTCCACTTGATTATACTGTATAATCTTCGGGTTATCTTGCTGTAATCTCCTTGCTAGTATTTTATTTAATTTTTTTGGATTTATATTCCTTAAGAGATCTAGTCTATAGTTTTCTTTCTCAGTTTTTGCTTTCCTTGGTTGGGAAACCATGTTTGTATCATGAAAGGAATTTGGTAGGATGTCTTTAGTTATTTTTTCAAATGGTTTATATATTATTGAGATTAATTATTCCTTCATAGATAGAATTCACTTGTGAATTCATCTGGAACTGATTTTTTTTGGGAGGGCTCAATTATGGCTTGTTCAATTTTTTTTTCTGAGATAGGATTGTTTAAATACTCTGTTTCCTTTTCTGTTATTCTGGGCAACTTATATTTTTGCCAGTATTCATCCATTGCACTTACATGGTCAGTTTTACTGGCACATAATTGGGCAAAATAATTCCTAATAATTGCTTTAATTCTTCTTCATTGGTGGTACATTCACCCTTTTCATTTTTGATAGTAATAATTTGGTTTCCTTTTTTCCTTTTTTAAAATCAAATTAATAAACAGTTTATCTATTTTAAAGATTTTTAAAAATAAAACCATCTCCTAGTTTTATTAGTTCAATTTTTTACTTTCAATTTTATTAATCTTTCCTTTGAATTTCAGGATTTCTATTTTGGTGTTTATTTAGAGATTTTTATTTTCTTCTTTTTCTAGTTTTTTATCTACGTGCCCAATTTATTGATCTTTCTTTCTCTCCTCTTTGATGTATATATTTAGAGGTATGCATTTTTTCCTAAGTACTGCTTTGGTTGCATCTCACAAATTTTGGAATGTTATCTCATTGTCATTCTCTTTAATAAAATTACTGATTGCTTCTATGATTTTTTCTTTGGGCCACTTATTCTTTAGGATTACATTATTTATTTTCCAATTAGCTTTTAATCTATATTTCCACAGGCCTTTATTAGATATAATTTTTTTTGCATTGTGGTCTTAAATGGTTGCATTTAATATTTCTGCTTTTTTGCATTGATTGTGAGGTTTTTATGACCTACTACGTGGTCAATTTTTGTGAAGGTACTGCAAAAAAGGGTATATTCTCTTTTATTCTCATTCAATTTTCTTCAGAGGGCTATCATATCTAACTTTTCTAAGATTCTATTCATTTCTTTGACTTTTTTCTTATTTGTTTTATGGTTAGATTTCTCTAACTCTGAGAGGGAAAAGTTGAGGTCCATCCACTAGTACTGTCTATTTACTATTCTTTTCTGTAATTCATTTAACTTTTACTTTAAGAACGTGGATGTTGTGTTATTTGGTGCATATATGTTTAGTGTTGATGTTACTTCATTTTCTTATTGTTCCTTTTAGCAAAATATAATTTCTCTCCTTATCTCTTTTAACTAGGTCTGTTTTTACTTGTACTTTGTTTGAAATCATGATTGAATCCTGATTTCTAATCCATTATTCTATCTGCTTCCATTTCATCGGTGAGTTCAGCCCATTAATGTTCACAATACATTTTCCTCCATCCTATTTTCTTCTGCTCATCCTTTTCCCTCCTTTTATCCTGCTCATACTCAAAAGTCTGTTTGTTTCTGACCACTGTCACTTTTTATCTTTCTTCCCTTTTGTCACCACCTTCCTCTCATTCCTTTCCCCTCACTTCCCTTTTGGGTAAGATAGATTTTTATTGCAGATGTCTATGAATGTATGTGTGTATGTATAGATGTATACACACATATATGTATATATCCTTTTTGAACCAATTTAGATGTGAGATGGAAGCATTGACCCCCTAACCATTTCCCCCTGCACTGTAAAATCTCTCCCTTGAGATGAAATATTGTATGTTTTTCCATTTTTCAGTCTTTTGAGTTTGTTTTATTACTTATTGATGTCTCATGGAGTCATTAATTTCCAGTTGTCCAATTTTGATATTTAAGGAATTATTTTCTTCAGTGAGCTTTTGTACTTATTTTTACATTTGCCAATTCTTATTTTAAAGTGTCTTCTTCAGCATTTATTGTGCATGCCTTTTTTTTTACCAACATGTTAATGGTCTCTTCATAATTTTCTTCCTTTACTTTCATTTATTTACTTATTTTTTCTCTACCACTCTTATTTGATTTTGAAAATAATTTTTAACTCTTTCAGGAATTATTGTTGGGCTTGTATTCAATTTACATTTTTTCTTTGATGCCTTTACTTGTAGCTGTTTTAACTTTGTTGTCTTCTTTTCAACTTGTGTTTCAATCCTTCCTGCAACCATAATAGCTTTTTGATGATCTCTCTCTCTCTCTCTGTCTTTTGGTCTTTCTCTCTCTCTCTTTGTTATTTTCTCATTTCCCACATAATTTCTTGATTTAAAACATTATGTTAATGTTGGGTTCTAGTCCTGATATAAGGGGAAAGTTCTGCCTCAAACCTCAGACTTTTTTGCTCTGCTGTTTTCAGACCTACGACTAGGGGTTTGGAATTTTTTGGAGCTTCCAAGGTGGTGTCATTGTCTCTGGCTTGAGAGCTCCCAAAGCTGCTGCTTCTATCACCACCACTTAGTCTTACCATTGGTATTTCATCCACATGGGCTCTGAGGCAGCCTCCTCCCTTGTGTCACATCTCTCTCTTTCCAACTTCCTATGTTGTCTTGGGTTGGAAGGATGTCTCACTCTCATTTTTTGTTAGCTCTGCCATTCCAGAATTCAATTTGAGGTGTTATTTTAAAGTTGTTTGGAGAGGAATGTTGGGAGAGCTCAGCTGAGTGCTTCTCTACTTCACCATCTTGTCTCTACCCTTGTCTCTTACAGCATGTTGATTCAACTTCTGGGAGGGAAAGAAGTGCCTTGTTGCTTCAAGACTTAGTCTCTTTTCACTCTGTGAATCTTGACAAGTCAAAGAATTCCAGTCTAGTCACCACATGCATTGTTCAATGTCAAAAAGAGATATCAGATTATGCTGTCATTGGTCCTGAAAAAGATGTCAAGCTACTCCTTTATAACTCCATTCACCATCCCAATAACTTTCCTAAATAATCCATTCCTGCTTGTACATCATTTCCCAATGTGTCTCACCTCCCCCCGTTAGAATATAATCTTGAGGACAAGGATTGCCTTACTTTGTATTTGTATCTCCAGTACTTAGAATGGTGATTAGTATATAGTAGACACTTAATAAATCCTTTTTCATCTGACCATTTAGTTATACATAGTCAAGCATCTTCCACTACCCTTATATAGCTTCTAAATTAGGCAAGAAAGGTGCTCTTCTCAGCACTGAAGGGGATACAAAGAGGTCTAATGTATGCTTCCTAACCCCCAGGAGCTTATGAATAAGTTCTATGGAGTTGCTAAAGACCAAGACAGGTTCAGGACCTTGGTCAGTCTCTCTCTTCTCCAGTCCATCCTCCATACAACTGCCAAAGTGATTTTTTCCTAAAGTACAGGTCTGATGATGTCACTTCCCTAAGTGTTAAAGCTAATGTGGCCCCCTTTCATATCTAGGATCAAATATAAAGTCCTCTATTTGACATTTAAAGTTCTTCATATTCACTCTTCCTTAACTCTACTTCCCTCACTCTTGAGTATAGCCATACTGGCCTTCTTGGCTGTTCCTCATATATTACATTTCATCTCTAATCTCTGTGCCTTTACAAAGGTTGTCTTCCTTACTGGAATGCTCTGCCCCACCTTCCACATCCTTCACTGCTACCTCTTAAACCCCTAACTTCCTTCAAGATTCAGCTCAAAGGCTATCTTCTGCAGGTCTTTCCCAGCTTCCCTGGCTGCTGAGCCTTCCCCTCTGAGATAATCTTCTATTTACTCTGAATATATCTTGTATAAACCTGTTTATATACATCTTGTCTCCCTATTAGAATGTAAACTCCTTGAGGAGAGAGAGTATCTTTGCTTTTTCTTTGTATCCCCAGCATTTAGCACTGTGCCTGGTACACAGTAGGATTTTCATAAATCCTTTTGATTAATTGATAATGGGTTCCCTCTCATTGGAAATCTTTAGACAAAATCTGGATTATCCATTTGTTAGCAATGTTGACATAGGGGTTCTTTGTTCAGGTGTGGATTGGGTTAACTGATTTTTGGACTTTGACCTAGGATATCCATTCTTAAATCTCTCTAGGATAAAAATCCATAGTCTCGGGCCACTCCTTCCCAACTTTGCCATCCATCACCAAAATAAAATTCCCAGTCTTAAATTATCTCCAAGGCCATTAGGGGCAAAGAAGCTGCTGATCTGCATTGGTAGAGGGAGTTTCCTCTTTGGGAGTTACAAGTACCAATGTTAAGCGTTCTGGGAGTCTCTCTAGTTTCCATATTCTCTAGCAACAGTTCAGCCTTTATTTAATACAAGAGTATCGTTGAAACTAAGTGTCTTTGTTACTGGGTTTAATTAATTCAGAGTCCTGAACAGTATTTTTCAACTTCTCCATAGACCAAGGGTTTGTCCCCAAGGGTCCATGAGTTTGTTTTTAAAAAAAATTTGATAAATGTATTTCTATGTAATTGGTTTCCCCAGTAAACTTATGCATATTATTATTTTCATTTTAAAATACTATGGTGTTTAGGGGACCATAGGCTTTATCAGAAGGCCCAAGATGTCCATCACGCACACACACACACATACACACACACACACACACACCAGCAAGTCAAAGGTATTGTGGGCATATAATCTTACTATAAGATCATAGTCAAATCAACAAGCATTCATTAAGTGCTAAGTGCATGGAAGGCATTGTGTTTAGCATTGAGAATACCAAGAAACCAAAAATTGCCCTATTTACCCTTAAGGAGTTTACAATCTAATGGTAGAAAGAATGTGTATACAGATGGGTGTATACAAGGTAATACAGAGAGGGAGGAAGGGAGAGGGAGGGGAGGAGGAGGAGGAGGAGAAGGAGAGAGAGAGACAGAGAGAAAGAGAGAGAGAGAGAGAAACAGACTGAGAGAATAATAGTAGCTAGCATTTACATAGCACTTACTAAACGCTGTGCTAAGTACTTTACAGATATTCTCTTATCTGATCCTCGCAACAATGCTGGGAGGTGAGTGCTGTTATTATCTATATTTTACAGAAGAGGAAACTGAGGGTAAATGACTTTTCCTTGGTCACACAGCTAGCAAATGTCTGAGGTAGGATTTGAACTCAAGTTTTCCTTACTCTAAGCCTAGCAATCCTTCCATTGTAGCAGATAGATAGATAGACAGACAGACAAACAGATAGATAGATAGATAGATAGATAGATAGATAGATAGATAGATAGACAGATAGACAGACAGACAGATAGATAGATAGATAGATAGATAGATAGATAGACAGACAGACAGACAGATAGATAGATAGATAGATAGATAGATAGATAGATAGATAGATAGATAGATAGATAGATAGAAAGGAGAGAAAGAAAGAGAGAAAAAAAGAAAGAAAAAACAAAGGAAGAAAAAAGTAAACTGGAGGCAATCTCAAAGGGAGGGATCACAGCTTTAGAATGAAGAGGGACCTCAGAGGTTACCTACTCCAAATCCCTCTTTTTACAGATGAGGAAACTGAGGCCCAGAGAAAATGAATGAAGCCTATGCTGTAAGTGGAAAAGATAGGATTCTAACCCATTTCCTCTTCCTTTAGGTCCAACAGTCTTAGCTGTACTGCCTGCTGCCTCCCTAGGATACTATGATCTTTGGAAGTTTTGTCAACCCCCAAATCCTCCTTTGAAGCCTTGTGGGGGCAAAGCTGCTCCTGTGAAGGATGCCTGCCTTGCATCTTTCCCCAGAAAGCTAAATTTCAAAGTCACGCGTGCCATGGAGAGCAGGCAGGATGGCATTAAAGAGAAACAGCCGTCATTCCACCCTGGAAATGGTTCCCTAGCAGGACATTACTTTAATTCACTGGTTCCTTGTAATCAAGATCTAATAAGCAGTATCTTTAAAGGAGTCCTCCACACAGGCGGCATTGTGATGATCAATTGAGCTACTTATAAAGAAAACCTCTGAGGCTATATGGGGGAGGGGGCTTGCATTCCCTCTGCTTTATGACACCCCCTTAGAAACAATGTGCAGGAAGGTCAAGACAGCGTGGAGGCTCAGGCATTAACCAGCAGAACACTAATTAGCTTTAGTGACAATGGTCTTCTGTGTGGGCATTCTAATATTTTGGTGTTTAGGTTTGTTTGAAACCTCTGGCCATAAGGCACAAAGCCTCTTCTATCTCCTGTTTTTCTTTTTTCTCAAGATTTTTCTGTCCCATTATCAGCATGAATTGGTTAAGCATATCCAAATCTCATTGTTATTATTATTTTTACTAGATGTCTGTTTTGATATTAGCTTCAGAACCTAGTTCTAAAAAGTTAAACCTAAGAAATAATGAAAAAATAAAATAAAACGTAATGTGTATACTCAAGTCAATATTACTATTATTAGGATCTCATTCCATATTATGTTGATTAAAATCTGCCTCTGTGTTAAATTTAGTTTTTAAGAGTTAAACTAGATATGAAAAAAGCAAAAGAAAATTTATCATGTAGCCTGCAATTATCACTGCTCTTGTTAGAAGTTAACATATATCTTGATGTTAGCATGAAAACCTCATTTTAGCAAGAGTTAAATCAGAAAGATAATGAAAAAGATTACGAAAATATGAAGTGTGTATACAAAGTTAGTATTGTAGCTACTAACACTAAACATCAAATGACATAATATTTGCAAAGTGTCTTGCATGTAATAGGTTCTTAATAAGTGATTGTTCCTTTTCTCCCTTGATGTTAGCACCCCGACATTTTAAAGAGCTAAAGTAAAGGGACATTACAACAATTTAAAAGCAATTAAATATATAATAGGTTTTATTTTTTAAAGGTCACATTTGTCATTTGTTTATGTCAAACCTAAACTTCAAATTGTACTAAAACCAAAGCAGAATTGCCCCAGGAGGCCTGGCATTCTGGGCAGAAGCGTTTGAGGCACATTCAAGAATGCCAAGGAAGCAAAAAGTCCTCTAGATCTCACTGAACTGGCATCTCTGCAGTTCTCAGCAATGATCTCTGTCTGGCCCTTTAAGAATCTGCTTGTTGGTGGCCCCACATCTCCAGATATCTGTCCAGCTGGATTGTGGAGAAAATCACCCCGGGGAATTTCCCTTTTCCCAAAGCTGAACTCTCACTTCTACCTTTTGAAGTGAAAATGGAGATTTCTGGGATTCTGATTCACATCGAAAGGCACCTAGCCTTGTGCATAGTAGGTATTTAACAGTTGTTTATTGAATTGAGCAAGAACATGAAACATGTCTTCAAAAGTAGAAATGCATATTTTATTTACTCAAGTGCTAATTTCAATGTCAGGTTTTATTTGTATTTGATGAAAGGAAAGGAAAGGAAAGGAAAGGAAAGGAAAGGAAAGGAAAGGAAAGGAAAGGAAAGGGAAAGGAAAGGAAAGGAAAGGGAAAAGGAAAGGAAAGGAAAGGAAAGGAAAGGAAAGGAAAAGGAAAGGAAGGGAAGGGAAGGGAAGGGAAAGGAAAGGAAAGGAAAGGAAAGGAAAAGGAAAAGGAAAAGGAAAGGAAAGGAAAGGAAAAGGAAAAGGAAGGGAAAGGGAAAGGAAAGGAAAGGAAAGGTATCCTCAGCACTTAGCATATCATGTGACACAGAGAAGACATTTAACCATTGCTTTTGAATGAAAGAATTTGAAAGTTTTTTTTCTGGTTACAGAGTCAAAGAAAAGAAACCCATTTGGGCCTGCAGGTGGTAAATAGAGAGCTTTTAATGCCTTTCTCTTCTTTGATAGCAAGGTGAGAATCCAGATGTGGAATCCATCTTATGAGGCTGGAATATTTCATCAATTAACTGTGCTGATTGGCTTGTTTTGGGGTTACAGGGAGATGTTCAATGACAAGAGCAAGGTTAAGGAATAATAGCTGTGTTGTACAAACAAAAACAACAACAAAGAAATTCTTAGAAATAAATGAATAGGGTATTTTCCTCAATACAGTGATTACCTTGGAATGAATGAATATATCATATGGTGAGAAAAATAACAAGTCAATGGGTTTTCTTTAAAAAAAAAAAAGAATAGGTCCGATTGCTTCCCTTTATAAAAAAAAGTCTGGCTTTCAGAAATTAGAGAAGTTGTCTTGTTCCCCATAGTCTTTCCCAAGGGTTAATTTCACTAATCCTTTTTTCCCTCTTGGATGTCCTGCTCCCACAAGGCCGAAAGTAATCAAATCTGTAGGTGCAAAAGTCCCTCACAATCTTCTCCTCCTCCCTCCTTCCTACCCCGCAGAAGACTTTAGTCTACAGAAGGTGAACTTTCATTAAAGGAAAATAAAGTTTCGAGCCTTCCATCTGGGGAAGGAGCGTCTTCATACTGTAAATCAATACACTGTCGGCTAGTTTGCTCTTTCGCTGGACAGACCAAAACAATATCTCTCCAAGGAAAGTGGGAACATCCTCCCAAAGCCATTTGTCTTAATGGAGTAGCCCCTCAGAAGCCAGCGTCTGACGGCTCTTACAATATCAATTCTAAGGTTAATAAGCCAGGCCATGGAAGCAAGTCCATTCACAAAGACAATTCTTAATAACTGAGATAGGGTCATTATGAATGCATTGGTTTGAATGCTTGACTTCTGATAGGACCGATAGCCCGATTCAGTTGACATGGGAATGCTTGCAGAAAGTGATGCAGAGATAGAATAGTAGATGTAATGACAATCGTGGAAATAAAGCAGCAAAACTGTGATCACTTAAAACGGTGAATATTCAGATTGCCGTATATGTAAGATTACATGAGCAGAATTTTGAAAGAAATTAGGTTTTTCAAGAGGCAGAGGTCAGGAGAAAGTGCGTTTTAGACACAGGAGACAGCATATGGAAAGGTATGGAGATGGGAGATGGAATAGCAAGTGAGAGGAACACCAAAAACACAGTTTGACTGAATCATGTAGTTAGAAAAGAAGACTGGAATCTGGTTTTAACAGCATTTAAATGCCAAACAGGAGAGTCTGATTTACCATGATTTCATTGCCCCCAGAGGTCCCTTCTAGCTCCAAATCTATAGATCATGCCATTTTGCTTTCAGCAACACAAATAACAATCCCTGACTCAGTTGCTAGTTTTGAGTTTCTGAGTCCAAGGTTATGAACTGGTTCAAATAGTTGAATAATGGTGCCTATGGAGTCAGGATCTGGGTTCAAATCTCAGCTTGGTCACTTGCTGTCTGTGAGACATTTAATTTCTCTAGACCTCAGTTTCCTCATCAGTAACATGAGGAAGTTGAACTTGATGACCTCCAGGTCCCTTCCAAGTCTAGATACCATCATCTATTCTGGCAGAGTTTGGAACTCTACAGGAGAAGTCATGAAATTGCTCATGTCCTTCAGCGTTGATTCCAGTCTTGTATTCCAATAGTCCTGAGATCCCATCCATATGGACGATCCTTCCAACAGTACAGGTCACAGTGAGGGTTACCCTGGAGAAGAGAAGACTCAGAATGGCCCATGCTCACTGTCTTCTAGTATTTGAAGGTTGTCATGTGAAAGAGATTTGACTTGCTTGGTTTGACCTCAGAGGTGCCAGGACTAGAAGACCCCAAGTCTTCTATTCGTCCCCAAGTCTTCTATTCGTCTGGGGAGTGAAACAGAGAGATGATAAATCTGATCTCAGGAAAACATTTCCTTCCAGTCAATGGTGTCCAAAAGATGTAGAGGCTACCTCAAGAAGTGTTGGAGAGGTAAAACAGGGAGAGGCAACAAAATGGCGTTGCCAAGCAAAGCTTGAAGGTCTTCAAGTGATGTTGGACAGGTAAGTTATAGCAGGGATTGTGTGTTGGTTCAAAAAAGATGATAAAAACATCTAGCATTTCTATAGGGTTCTAAGGTTTGCAAAGAACTTTACAAATATTATCTCATTCGATCACAGCAACCTTGGGAGGTAGGCACTTTTCTTAGCCCATTTTACAGATGAAGAAACTGAAATAGTATTAAGTGACATGGCCAGAGTTACAGTCAGTAAATGTTTGAAAACATATTTGAACATGTTTGACTGCTGACATCTCTCCTAATTCTTCAGTTCTGTCATTCTGTAACAAACCCTCCATGCTCTCTTGTCCAGAGCGACTGTTTCTCATACCTTTGTCTATATCAGAAGGATATTGTTGATGGCAAGAAAAGATGTGGAAGTACAAAGATGTTAATGACAACATTACTACCGGCATCAAATATAAACTC
Organism: Bettongia penicillata ogilbyi; assembly: GCA_023548195.1. NCBI lineage: Eukaryota > Metazoa > Chordata > Mammalia > Diprotodontia > Potoroidae > Bettongia > Bettongia penicillata. The sequence continues at coordinate 5,556,884 of JAJHZJ010000186.1, forward strand.
CTCTGTGTTTACATCTCTTCACATGTGTTCCTTCTACTTCTGTAGTTTTCTCATATACCACATGTCCTCCATGCATTCCACAATGCAGTCGTGCTGGTCCACTTCCTGCTCCCCACATATTGTACTCTACATCCTGACTCCATGCATTTTTACAGAGTGTTCTCCCTCCCTGAAATGTACCTCCTCTTCAGCTCTACCTCATGCAATCACTGGTCTTCTTCAAGACTCAGCTCAAAGGTCATGTTCTACTTAAAACCTTCCCTGCTGGGTGACCCTGGGAAAATCACAACTTCTTCTTGCCTCAGTTTCCTCAACTGTAAAATGTGGATTATAAGAGCACTTACCTCCCAGAGTGCTGTGAAGATCACGTAACATAACATTTATAAGCTCCTAGCATAGTGCTTGACACATGGCAGGTGATTAGCAAATGCTTGTCGCCTTCCTTCCTGATCCTGTCCAATTGCTAATGCTGTCCTCACACTACTTCATAAACATTCTGTATATGTTCTGCATACAGTCACAAATGTACACATTATGTCCCCCATTGGAATGAAAGCCCATTCCACTCTTCTCCTCCTCTCCTTTCTTCTTGTTCTCATTCTTCTTCTCCTTCTCCTTCTTCTTGCCTCTGTGTCCTTAGCCCTTAGGGCAGTGTCTGGCTTAACGTATGTTTGTCAAATGACTGAATTTAATTCAGCAAACATTTATTATGAGAGAGACCATTCTCAGTACACAAAACCTGAGATGAACCAGCCTCTGCACTCAAGGAGCTTCCAGTCCCCTTTGAATGATAGGCCATGTGCACATAAAATTACAATACAAGGCAGGAAATATTGCAGGAAATGGAGAGGCCCAGATGAAGAGCTGTTGGACAATTTGGGAAAGAAGAGAGCCCTTTCAGGGCCTTGTATATGGTGGGCATTTAATTTTTGGTGCAGTTTTACTGGGGGAGGGGCAACAAAATCCTTGGGAAGTAGCTTCAATTATGTGAGTTCCATTTTGCAGCTGAGTACACCAAGGATCAGACAGCTTGGGTAAAAGAGAAAGGAAGAATGCACTTTCATGTCCTTTTCATTTTTTCATCAGGCAAAGTGAGAGTGGCAGCAGGGACCCCTGGCTTGGAGTCAGAGTCTCTGTAATCCAACTGGGCTCCTGGGCTGACTCTGGACATTCTGGACCCCAGATAGACAAGGTAACCATAGATCCAGGGCTCAAGGTTGTCCGATCTCAATTTTTCTTAAGGATGGAGAACCTGAGGTAACAGAGATAGTAACAGCAGCATTTATATTGCTCTTCAAAGCATTTTACCCTACAGGAACTCATTTAATCCTTGCAACAATGCTATGCGTTAGGTCCTGTTACTGTGCTCATTTCACAGATGAGGAAATGGAGGCACTGACAACTTAAAGGATTCCCTTAGAATCACCTCACCAGAAAGTCTCTGAGGCAGGATTTGATCTCCTGTCTTTCTGACTTCAGGCTTTGCACTCCATCCCCTATACCAATGAGTTACCCTCGGTGGCAGTTATCAGAAGCTGTATTTCAGCCCAGGACCTTTGCTCTTTTCACTGGGTCCCTTTCAGATTGAAAGCCTATAGCCCTCTTAAAATGGCTTTACATTTAAGTCCCAACCTTCGTCATTCTATAGCTCTAATGAATTCTTGCAGACATGAATCAAGAAGCATTTATTAAGCACTTACTATGTGCCAGGTATTGTGCTGGGCATTAAAGATAGAAAGAAATATCAAGAATGTGAATGGAGGGGAATTTCTTCAAAATATCAATTTCCAAACGTGTGTGTGTGTGTGTGTGTGTGTGTGTGTTTTCTGCTTCATATTTCCAACATCAGGCAGTAAATTATTTTTCAAAGCTGTTACTGCTAGTACATTCTGGCACTCACTATGTCTTGTAACCTCACTCAATATTTTTAATTACTTGCCTTTATTGGTCAGACAAAATGTAGAGTCAAGTTTCAAGTAATACCTTTTATTGGACTGATGGTGGAATATTGACAGATAAGCTTTAGGGGATGTAGAAAACTCCCCTCTAGGTCAGGAAGGGATTGACTCTGAGGAATGGATTTCTATATGTAGAAAGCCTGTTTGTCAGTATTGTACAGTGAGGCCGATAAAAGGGATTACTCAAAACTTGGCCAGGTGTTTTGCCTGACATAAAGGAATTTGAGATGGCATGGAATCAAGATGGTGGTGCTTAGGATGAACTTTTGGAGGCAGGGGAATGAGACAATAACACCTGCCCTGCTGATCTCTCTGGCTTGCCCCAATTCAATGCAACCCAACAAGCATTTATTAAAGCATCTAATATGTTTGAGTTACTGTGTTTGTAACTAAGGCTACAAAGGCAAAGCAAATAGTTCTTGTACTCAAGAAGATTACAGTCAACACTTGCCGTAAATTCATGCACACATATATGTGTGTGTGTGTATGTGTGTGTAACAATCTATGCACAAAGTATACAAATAAATACAAAGTAACTGGGAAGGGAACTCTAGTGATTAGGGCTCTTGTAGAAGGTGGCATTTCAACTGAAGCCTGAAGGGAACTTGGGATCCCAAGAGAAAAGGAGCACATCTCAGGCTTGTACAAGGGCATTTAGGAAGGATCTAGAACACAGTGTATGGAGAATCACAACTAGACCACTTTGGATGAAACATACAAGTTCATGAGGGAAAGTAATGTGAGATCATTTTGGGGGGTGGAAACCAGGTTATGAAGGGCTTTAAATGCCAAGTGGGAATTTGTGTTTGATCCTGGGGGCAATAGGAAGCTTCTTGTGTGAGATGATCAACTGGTACTTTAAGAATTTCCATTGGGTGGCTGTGTGAGGATGGGTGAGAGGAAAGAAGGGATGGATGCAAGGAAAACAGAGGTTACTATAATAGTAATAGCACAGGTAAGAGAGAACATGGCACTGAAATGTAGAATCTGCCTTCTCTAGCTGCCCCCTCCCAACTCATACTCATGTACTTCTGGTTCAAGGAATTCTGTGAATCTCCACTCCCAAACTGAACTCCCAGCTCAGAAGTGCCCTCTCACCAGTGTGTTGGCCTTATTTGTCAGTCAGATGATATAATTAAGCCCAAATCAAAGATATTTATTGAACCAGGATACCATAAACAGTAGTAACAAAATAGCACTCATAAAACTGGGGTGAGCTCTCCCACAAATACCAAGGCATCAGTGGAGAAGTGGGCACATCTAGAGAGTGCACTTGTTCAGAGACCATCCAAGGCCAAGGAAATTCGTGTCTCCCACAATGCAGCGCTCCGATGGCATTCCTCTTCTCGTGGTAATCCCATGCTGCCACCCTGGCACTGGGTTTTTCTGGGCATGTGGCCCTGCTGAGTCTCTGGGCAGCTCTCTTCTCTTCCACAGCTGGTCTGCTTTCTGATGGTGTGGTAGTTTCTTCTACAGGAAGAGTCAATCTGCCATCAAATGCTGTTGTTAGGGAGAAAGAGAAGAATCCCTGGCCCCTTCCTGCCACTGTCTACAGTAGGCACAAGGGAAAATATGAAGAGGAATTCCTTCTCTAGAGCTGGGTTCTTCCTCCATCGCCTGCTGTCTTCTCAGCTGCCAGGGCTGACTCCCTCCCAACTACCGCAGCTCCTCTAGTTTGACCAACTCCAGAGCTGGCCAGTTCACTTTTAAAAGGCCACCAGGGGCATGGCTGACCCCTCCCCCAGCCAAAGGCTTGTCTCCTTATAATTCCATCAGTTTGAATAAAAGGAACTTACACCTCCTCAAGGGGTAAAGAAGTATAAATAATTCTTTAGATTCTCTTTACAAATAAGTAAAAACATTTGGTAATCAGTAAATCTTAGGTGAGTGTAAAACCTATTAAGCAACTCTTTATTGTAGCACACTAACTTCTGTGTAATAGATGGGCAATACAAGGCAAAAAAATAAAAGTATTCCCTGTCTGCAAAGAACAGCCAATTCAGAAGAATTCTCTATCGACTGGAGAAAGAACTATCATGCTGAATGGATCATATTAAGTACACATGAGAAATGGAAAGGCATATGTGTGCATCCTAAGTTGGTAGATATAGTATAGAAGACTAGTAATGGATCTTGTATACTAGGAAGATCCATAAGAAAGAGATCAGGAAGCCTGGATTTGAATCATGCCTCTGTGCCTTTCTTCCTTGAATAAGTCATCTCTTGGGGTCAATAGAGAATTGCTCAGAGAGAAAGTCTGAAGAGCTGTAAGAAGAATATCCTTGGGACAATGGAAATAATGATCAATTTAGAGAGGGAATCTGAGTTCAAATCTAAGCTCTGCCAATTACTAGCTGTGTGACCTTGGGCAAGTCATTGAACTTCTTGAGGTCTCAGTTTCCTCATCTGAAGAATGAGGGGGTTGACATACTTCTAAGTCTTCTTTCTCTTGATCTATGAAGCTATGATCCTACGACCTCTCTGAACCACAATTTTCTCTTTTGTAAAATGGGAAAACTTAAATTACTTACCTCCTCAGGATGTTATTAAAATCAAATGATATGAAGTAGAGGAGCATTTTGGAAATCAATGAGTAGGTATTTGGATGTGGAGCACCTTTGTTAGCCTGAATCCCAGCTTTGTCACTTACTGGTTGTGCGGCAATGGGCAAATCATTTAATTTTTCTGGGCCTTGGTTCCTCTAAGTGCTAAGTGACAGAGTTAGATGGGATTGGCCACAGGATCCTTTTAGCTGAAAATATATATTAAATATGCATTATTGTTGTTTCCACTGAAGTTTTGATATCCTATTAAAATCAATAACATTTTCATTCAGAGAGAGAAGTGGGTTCAGATAAGGAAATTAAGAGGAGGTCAAATAAGGCCAGAGAAGTAGCACATGTGGGAATTGTTCAAATCTGGAAAATGAGATGCTCAGCCTAGATTATCTCCACTATCTCTTCCAGCTCTACGAAGTTCTTGAACTCAGTTGGTTTGTTCCAATATTCCCCAGACACAACCTAACACTAGCTAAATTGAGCTTATTTCTTTAAAGGCACAGTTCTTCCGTCTGTATTACTGTCCCCAAGACACTGATACTTTCAAGATCAATGATTCCAGTGGTGAGCACACTCCCTCTGCCGACAAAGATCGTGACTCTGCAAATAGTCTTCAAGAGTTGTATCCAAAACATAAAAATCATCGCCCTGTGTTCACCCTGGCTATCTGAACCTTTGGAACCACAAAGACCTTGTCTCTCATTGTGGACATCCTCCCAAACTTGCGTTCTACTTGACATGGCCTTGAAGATGCAGGGTCACCCCCACTCAATGAGCCACCAAAGACTTCAACTACCCCACAAAATTTCACAATGCATCCCCAGGGAGCAGCAATGGTGGGTGTCTTTTTCTCTTCACAAAGAAGAGACCTTTGCCTCCCATTTCAATTCTGATGTCATACTAGGCCAGCGTCCAATAGCGTTCCACTGACAAACAGAAACTGCATTCAGACTGGAGGCCAATGATGAGATTCTCAACTTGAACTTGGCCTCATTTCAGAGATGGGAGAGTTTTCCAAACTGTAAATATCAAGAAATCAATAATTCCACATACAAAGCTCAATAGCTCTGGTTTGTATTCAGAACATTTTCCCCTCCCCCAGCCAGCTATGGATGAGCTGGACGTAACTAAAAAAAGCTGCCTAAAAGAAAGGAGGACAGCCATTTCCTGCTCCATCCATGGTTCGGACCCTGGTAAGGCCTTCATTTGCTCCTCAGCTGCAGCTGTGCCTCCACAGGAGTTTTGTAATGGAATCATAAACCCCTGAAAATAGGGAGGTTTACGCACACAAATTTTCATGCTCGGAGTTCCAACACAACAATATAAATGATGATGCCTTGATCTAGCACTATGCAGCATGCCACGCAGATGGGATATTATATGAACAAGACCAAAGCCCAGAGGTAGAGGGGAGTCCTTTTGTTAAACTGAGTTCCCATCTTCCCCTGTCAATGCAAACAGCACAAATCGGAACCAGACTCATGGACAGAAGCAACATTGCTGTGAAAAGTAACAAGGTCTTTGAGGAATTCAGCAAATCAGAGCATGAAAATTTGCTGAGGTAGAACAGGTGACCATTGGTCTCTTAAAAGGAATCAGAGGAGTAATCTGAGGAGACACCTGGTGATCATATAACCTAATAAAATATATGCAGAGAAGGAAAGAAACTTAGAAGTCATGCACTCCAACCCCTTCATTTTACAGATGAGAAAACTGAGGTCCACAGGGGTGAAATGATTGGCTAAATATCACACAGGTAGCAACCACCACCAGAGACTGACTTTGAACACAGGTCCTTGGTCTCTGGAGCCAAGTGGACTTCCCATTGCACCATGATGACTCTGGAAAAGAGGGACCAGGAAAATAACTAAAGAACCTATGGTGTGTGAATAGGACAGAATATCATTGGTTCATAAAGAACAGCAAAAGCTGAGTATTTCAGAGAGACATGAGAAGATTTGTATGAACTGATTCAGGGAACTAAGCAGAACCAGGACGGCAGTGGTAAAATAATGACTACAACAATATGTGTGAAAAGAACATGAGGCTGTAAAAGGAACTACAGGATGTGGAACTAGAATGCCCAGTCTTGGCCCCTCCCAAAGACATTTCTTCTTTTCCTTGGAAAGGTGGAGAACCATGGCACCAGGCTACATTCTCAGTGGGGGGTCACTGTCAATTAATGCCTTCCTTCTTAGAAGGGAAGACTCACTGCGGAGGAAACCTGGAAATAACTGGAAACAATAAGACATTAATTTAAAAATAGAAAGAAAATAAAGACTGGAGAAAGGTATTCCTGCAAACAGGGAAGCCCTTCTATTTTCATCACTGAAGGAAAGGATGGAAAGGCCATTGGTGTGTATGGGAGGAGTCGTGCTCACTACTTCTCCCTTATCACATAAGATACTAGATTAGTCTTTATAGGAATATGGGATTTATACATGGAATGAACAGTGCTCTGGAATCCCCGAGTCTCACTTCTTCATTTTATAGGCAAGACCATCGAGGCTGGAGAGAGTAACTCCCCAAGTCACACATCTGGAAAGTAGCCTAGGCAGAATTCAAAACCAAGTCTTCTCTCTTGAATGTTTTCATTGAATTATGGGAGGCCTAAGTTGTGATTTTTATAACAGTTTACTCAGCTATCCACTGATGTGATAGAGAATGCATCTCCAAGGATCTCTAAGGTCTCTTCTACATCTAATAACTCATCTTATTATCAAACGTTCTGTGTTCTAAGGTCTAGCCCAGCTTTAACATTCTGTGTTTAAGATCCCTCTCAAATTTAACATTCTGTGTTCTTCTTTTCTCTCTTCCAAAGGGGTCTATGTACTTGAGTTTTAAAAAAACATTTTGTAACTGTCCTTCAATATAATTGGGGTTTTTTGTAATCCTAAGTATTTAAAAGCATTATTCTGGGAAACAACTACAAGGTTTGTCTAGCCTACCAAAGGACTTATCACACAAAAGGCTAAGAACTCCTATTCTAAAATCCCTTAGAATTCTACATCTAAAAACCGCTTCTAGTGCTAACATTCTATGTTCTAGGGTCCTTTCCAGTTCCAACAGTGTTCTAAAGACCCTGCTAGCTTTCACATTCTATGTTCTATCACTCTGTGTTCTAAGGACTTTTATGTTTCTAACATTCTATGTCAAGAGCTCTCTTCTGGTTGGGCCATTCTGTATTCTAAGGTCCTTTCTGTTTCTAACATTCTATGTTTTAAGCCACTTTCTGGTTGGAACATCCTATGTTCTAAGGAATGTAAAACATTCTATGTTTTAAGGAACATAGAATATTCTGTGTTCTAGCTCTAACACACTATATTCTAATATTCTTTATCTAAAGTCTTGCCTAGTTTTCTAATGTTTTAAGGTCCCTTGCAGCTGACATTCTATGTTCTAGCATTCTAAGGACTAAGGTTCCTTTCAGTTTCAACATTATCTGCTCCTAAATAAAGTCTCTAACAAGGGCAATTGTGCCATAAGTCTCTCTAAAGACCTGATCTAAGTACACATCCTTCAGAATCTTCCTTTCTTTCTTTTTAATTTTTTCCCTTTCCTTTCCTGGAGCATGATCCAGAGAGAAGTAAAAAAAAAAAAAAAGAAAAAAAAAAGGGTCACCAGAGGAGTGCCCAGCAGGGAATGCACAAAAAGAGAAAGAGACACAATTTCACTGGCTCCGAAAAGGTCACATCTTCATGGGAACTGGAGTGCTCCTGACCAGCGTGTAAGAGAGTGGTGATCCATGGGCTACTGGCAGAAATGTGGCTAAAGCAGCAGGGGAGGGAGGCAGAGCCCTGGGAGTCCTCAGAACGAGGCTTTAAGCCCCAAAGAGGCACAGACATTCTATTGCAGGGGGTGGGGGGAAATGTCTCTGTTGGGCATTTGTTAATTTTCAACTTAGCCAAGGAGGCCTGCCTCTGATTTTCCAACGGAGTCTGAAAATTTCTCTGAACAAATGCTTTTTCCCCCCTTGAATCCCCAAAGCATCTAAGTCTTCTAAGCTCCCCAGTGAGTGTGGTGATCCTGTAATATTTGAAGAACTGAAATCATCAGGAATGTCCTTGGGTGGTTGAATGCCCAGGTCCTTTGAGTGAGTGTCCTGTCTGCCTTAACCTCTGGTCATATTGTGTTAGAATCATAGAAACACAGATCCTCCAAATCAGAAGGAACCTTGGGGATCTAGTCCCACATCCAAATACAGACAACATCCCCAATAGGTACTCATCCTTTGGCTAAGGATGGTGTGCCTCTAGTAAGGACTTGAAAGAAGGCACAGCTAATCTGAAGAGCTTTAGATTGAAAAGGGGGGGGAGGGGAAAGACTACCTAGGAACACTCACCAAGACCACAGACACCAGAGAAACAAGCTAGAATGTAGGGATGCAGAAATGCCACGTAATAAAATGGTTGAATGACCAAGCTTGGCCCCTAAGAAAAGAAGAGAAAATTCACCTCCTTCTCTTCTTTGCAGAGGTAGGGGACCATGACTGGGGAACCCTGCATATTCTGTCAGAGGTGGGCCATATGTTCATTTCTCTGAATTATTTCTTTTCTTTCTTTTTTATTTTTTGTTACAAGGAATGGTTTCTCAGGTAGAGAAGTTACAAGACATAAATTTGGAGCAAAATGTGACCTAAAATTCAAAAAACAAAATAGTGACAATGCCACCAAACTCAGGAAGTGTCAGCCTCACTGTGCTTTGTCCAAATCAGGGCAGATATGGAGGACTGCGTTCTGTTTTGGGCACCGCTTTGTAAGAAATATGTTGATAACCTGGAGAGTAGGCAAAAGGGGCTGGACAGGATGACCAGGCTTTAGGATTGGTCAAAGGAACTTGGGATATTTAGCCTGAAGAACAGAAGATTTTGGTGGGGGAGGGAGTGGGGAAGGGCACACAATCATTGTCCTAAGTATTGAAGGGCTGTCAGGGGGAAGAGGGATTAGCCTTGTCCTGCTTGGCTCCAGAGGGGAGAACTGGAAACAATGGGTGGAAGTTGTAGTGAAGTCAATTTCAGCTTTATGTAACTGACACAAAGTTCATAGTACATGTGCGGAGACATAATGAGCCACCCTGCCCACCTACAGGTCCAGCCTATTCACAGGGACCACATAAAGTTAGACAGTAATTCACCTTGTCTATCAGATCTGCTTTGTTAAAGTTTAAAAAAGGATCTTGGGTAGTCAAAGTCTGGTGGAGCAATAAAACTTTGCCCCAACCTGGAGGGGGGCCGGGGGGAGCAGTTAGGAATTCTGCCTTGTTAATGTCAGAGTATTTTGCCCATTGATACTCAGTTCTCACAGGCTATGGTGGAGGCAGAGGCAAAAGGGAAAGGGCTCCTATCAGAACTTGGTGAGAGTCACACAAGTCTGGCCAAGCTGAAGCTTTGATTCTTGTTCCTTCTCAAATAATGGTGGTGGGAAGATGGGGGATTTGAAGCTTTCCTAGATCTCTCCCCCAGAAGACACAAAGGATGCACTGGGGGAAAAGTTCTTTCCTCCAAATCCAATTCCTTTCCTCTGTGGGACACCCTGGCCTTGTTTTACATCATTGTTTTCCCCTAATGATCTGATTTTACAGGACCAATTAATGATATTAGTTACTGTTGTCTGTATGTGGCTTTGGGGAAATTTAGGGAGGATTCCCTGTCACTGGAGTTCATCAAGAAAAGGGTGGTGGACCACTTATCAGAGATACTATAGAAAAGATTCTTGTTCAAAGTACTAATTGGACAGCAAGACCTCTCAAAGATTCTGGGAGTGTGATCCCAAATTTTCTGGCCATTCCCAAAATGGATTCTCTGTCACTATAAGAGGGGAAATATTCCAAGACTTGAAGTTACCTAGAATGACTTCAACACTGTCTAAAACTTTTGCCAGGGGGAATCACCAAATAATTGAATCCACTATTGAGTGTTTCTGAGTACTTTTTACGTAACTGTTTCTAATTCATTTACTCATTCATTTAATAAACATTTCCCTACTATGGGTCGGGCATAATGCTAGGCATTAAATATATAAAAAAGAAGTCCCTGTCTCTATTATAAGGTGAACAACAAGTACAAAGATATATAACTACAAGATATGTATACATACATACATAACAAATGATCTTGTCATTCTTTCCTTTAGTGGTGAAAACAAGTTTAACAATCTGCAGATATCTTTGGTCTCCATTTTCTTTCTTTTTTTTTAATCCAAGTTTTGTTAAGGACTTTTTTTTATAACACTTTCATTTCTGGATGTTCTCCCCCACCCCCACCTCCCACCACTGAGGCAGTTTGGTACAATGGGAAATTTTCTGACTTTGAATTCAAATACTCCTCCAAATTCAATTCCTTTCCTCTGTGGGACACCCTGGGTTTGGCCGGGTTTCAGATCTTGCCTCTGATACTGCCTTGTAACTTTGATCAAATCACTTACATTTCCTGAATTTCACTTTTCAGTCAGTCATGTTCAATTCTTCATGCTCCATTGGGGTTTTCCTAGCAAAGATACTGGATAATTTTGCATTTCCTTCTCTAAATCATTTTATAATTGAGCAAACGGAGGCAAGCAGGCTGAAATGACTTGCTCAGGGTCACATAGCTTGGAAGTATCTAAGGTTGGATTTGAACTCAGGTCTTCCTGACTTCAGTCCCAGTGCTCTATCCATTATGCAGCTTCGCCTCCCTAGATCTCAGTTTACTTATATGTTAAGTGAAAATGTTGGACTGCATGGTCTCTAAGGTTCCTTGAGTCTCTAAACCTAACGCAGTAATTATGTTAAATACAAAGACATTTCAGGAGTGCCAACATTAGAAACTGCGGACAAGGGGGTGGTCAGATTGGGCAGAGCTTTAAAGGAAGTTGGGGGCTCAAAGAGGTGGATCTGGGGGATGACACTCCTGGCATGGGAAATGTGCAAACACCTGGAGACAGCAAATGACCTGTCACCTGCGAGAAGCCGAAAGTGGACCAGGTTGGGAGGAATACTGAGATTCATAAGTGGGATAATGAGGAATAAACCTGGAAAGGGAGGCTTGAATCAGATCACAAAGTCTTTTTGTTAAACAGAAGCTAGAGGCAGGAAGGCTCCACATTTGGACAAATGAGTTCCCACTCCTTTTAAGAACCTCCTTACATGTTACTCAACACTAACTGGTGTTTAGGACTGAAGGAGACGAAGATAGAGCCAACACGTTGGCCTTTTTCATATTTCCCATCATTCAAGGAAATAAATGGAGCCCACAGGACATAGTGGGCAGTTAGAAAAAGTTTCTCAGGCTGAATTTTCAGATTTGCAAGTAGACTTTGTGATTTGGAGCTTGGTAGGCACAGAATTTAGAATAACTCCGTTTATCTGTGCAAACTTTCCTTAGCCTGTTGCAACTCCAAGCGTCCAACCGTTCTGCATGGGTGTTTGCTAGAATATACGAATTAAAAGGGGGGACAAAGCCTTGATTTTTCTCCTGCCTACAAAGAACTCCAAATCTTTACTATTCAGCACAGCTGCCTAGAATAGACAACAGTAGAACCTTTGTCCAATGATTCAAACGAAGTAGGAGGAAAAATACCGTTAACCCTTGAAAACAGAATTATTGTATTCTTTTGATTTCGCTGCACACTGTAATGTGTTTGTGGCCATATTTGGCTCATATCCGGCTCAGCTTCGCAGAGCACAGGAATAATAGATATCATTCAGCTAATAATTAGCCCTGTCCTTGCAATAGCGAGATGTAAAGTCAAAGGAAAACACAAAAAATGTTGGTTTTTTGAGCATGACAAAGAGCTTCTTAAATCTGTTGGGGCATTTTTAGCAGCTGACTCATGTCTGGAGGTCTCCATCACAGTCACTGTGGCCTTCACTTTTGTGGGTTTTCTTTTTTTTAATTTCTATCTTTGACAATTTCAAATGCTTCGTTACAAAGCTTTCCCCACATACGGGCTGCCTTTGTGTTCTGTATCTAAGCAAATGTCATGGTTAGAAATCACATTTTTTAGTCATCATTACTGATGAAAGGCAATTATAACATGTCCTCAAACAGAGGACACTATATTTCTCCTCAGCAAGCTTGCTGATCATGGTGGGAATCCTCTTTCTAATTTGTATATTTCTTCCACTTTAAAAAAATGGGTAGGTCACAGGTTGGTGTGACAGCTTAATTGTTAGACTTAGGAACAAGAAGATCTGAGAAAATGGGAAATCCTGTCTCTTACACATACTGGTTGTGTGGCTATGATCAAGTCACAACCTCCAAACCTCAGTTTCCTCATCTGTAAAATATAGCACCCACTAAGGTGAGAAGCTCAGATGAGTCAGTGTGCATAACTATTGCTGATTCAATCAGAAAACCTTTAGGAAGCACCTACTATGTACCAGGGCTGTGCTAGGTTCGGAGAGTACAAAGACAAAAATGAAAGGAGGGAGGTGGGGAAGGAATAAGTGTTTATTGTGTCTGCTCTGGACTAGGCACTGTGCTAAGCACTTCAAATATTTTCTCATTCGATCTTTCCAATAACTCTTGGAGGTGGTACTGCTATTAACTCCCTTTTATAGTTGAAGAAATTGAGGTAAATAGGGGTTCAACGACTTGCCCAGAATGGTAGAGCTGGTAAGCATTGAGGCTTGATTTGAACTAAGGTCTTTCTGAATCCCAGCACAGAACTGTATTCAGGGTCCCACTAACTATTTGTTCAAATGTAACAATCTTTGCCAAGCCATTGTCAAGTCAAGAACCTAAGAGTAACCAGATGTTACACTATCTTTGCTCTCAAAAAAGTTATATTCTATATGGAAAATGAACAAAGAAGCGTCTATTAAGCATTTACTGTGTTCTAAATGCTGATGAGAGAGTCTCAGTCCTCAAGTGGCTTATGTGCGAGCAGAAGAAGGAAACACACCAAGGCAAATTGTAATCAGGAAGTAGTGTTGTTCTGGACAGGTAAGAAGGGAAGGGGTTGGTACACAGGGGACTGCAAGAAGAAGGTAAGGTAGCTTGGGCAGAAGTCTGGTTGGGAAATATTGGTCTGATGTCTAGAGTCATCCAAGAGGTAAAGGGATCAATAGAACAGTTCCAACACACTCCCTGGCCAGCCTACTGTAGGGGGAGATCTCCAAAAGAAGTAGATTCAGTTCCCAGGGCCTGGAGACTGGATTCTGGAAGACCTGGTGTGGACAAAACAAATATGTTACCCAAGGGAAAGGGCACTGGCTCTGGAGCCGGAAGATCTCGGTTCAAATGCATATTCCTAAGGCGTCTGGGGACAAGTCTTTTAAGCTTCCCGGGGCCCAGTTTACTTATCTGTAAAATGAAGGAATGGAGTTAAAAGGTCTTTAAAGTCCCTTGCAGATGGAATCTATGATCCTATGTTGAGGTAAGTACAATGTTATTTCAGAGTGAGGCAGACAGTAGCACCTGTAAATTCAAGATAATTTTATAGGAAGATAGCAGGACTTCCTAACAATTAATGGAATTAAGAAGTTAGACCTGAAAGTTTATCTCTACTTGATCAAATATTTCTTTCCCTTCCTAATATTCAAGCCCTAAATGAAGGATTTAAAATGTCCACCTATGTGTGAATAGGATGACTGAGTCAATTTTTTGTTTGGTCTATGGTCAAAGGGATGTTTGGTTGATGGATATTGGCCAGACGGCATTGGGCTGGTGCTTTGCAAGTGCAAGCCTGGAGTCTTTCCCTTGTCTATACTTGACCCTGTAAGCATACATTTACAAGGCCAGGACACCCCCAACTGTAGAAAAAACATAAAATCTCTTTCCCTAGTCCCTCTGCCTTCTCTCTGCCCGTGTGACAGAGCCTGGGGAGTGGAGTGAGAGTGGTCCTGTACATTGCATACTCACTGAAGCCATACTGAAGATAGCTGTCACCCTGGTAGCTGGTGGCCCAGGCCTCAGCTCGATCCCATTACTCTGTGTTTCTCCCCTGGAAGCAGGGCTCTGTTGGACTTCAAAGACAGGATTGTGAGCAGAAATGATCCAAGAGGGCAGAGGGGCATGAGAACTGGGCTCTGGGCACCTTGCCACTGACACAGGACATCTTTGTTCTGAAACAGTATCTGGCTAAGTTTGGCTGTTTGGTACCCCCTAAATAATAAAAATGTTACTATTAATAAAAATAATAGGATAGGAAATCAGAAAGAAAATGCATGTTTTGGAATCAGTGTTTGTTACTTACTCAAAGGAAATGAATAAGGTTCCCTTTGATATTCTCAATGCCCAGCTAGAAGAAAAAATTCTAAAAGGAGCTTCTCATTCTTACAGTTTATTAGATCAAACAATCACAGACTCAATGAGGATAGGGTGGTCTGGTGTATGAAGGGAGCCCACTCATCCATGAATATGGAGGTGAAGTTCCTGCTATACCCTGCTCTCTGGTCAGACCACACCTGGAATCTTGTTTTCAGTTCTGCAAAGCCAGTAAACCAGAGACAGTCCAGACAAGGGCAGCCAGGACAGGTAAGGTCCCTGAGTCTAAGCCAGATGAGGGCTGATTGAAGGAACTAGGTATGCTCAGTCTGGAAAAGAGAACACTTGGAGAGTGAAGGGGGTGTCACAGCTGTCCTCTGGTCTTTGAAAGATGTCCCAGATCTCCCTTGCTCTGCTTGGCCCCAGAAGGAAGAACCAGGAGAAATGGATGCTAGTTGTGTCATAGCAAAGTTGGCCTTGATTTTAAGGTCAGCTTTGTAGCCATGAGAGCTGCCCCAAAGTGGAGAAGGACTGCCTCAAGAGGAAGTGGGCCTCCCGTCCTTAGTGATGTTCATGCGAAAGATGACTGACCACTTGCCAGATGAATGGAAGAAAGGCTTGTTGTTCAGGTATGGATTGGATAAAGTTGTCTTGGAGGTTCTTCTCAATGCTACAATTCTGTGAATGTTCCCAAAAGGCAAGTCCTCAAATATAGAATCATCAAATGTTTATTCAGCCTTAGATGTGTGGAGTGCACAGCCCCTGTGAATTATTAGTTTCAAAAGATGGACAGGTCTCCTAAATTGACAACAGCAATTTTTTTGGCTTCATTATACCTTATTCAGGGGAGAGGAAAGCCCTGCCAACAACATTTCAGATTCTTGGTAAGAGTGACAAAACATTCCTTATCTTTTCTGACTCTTACAACTACCCTGTGAGGTGGACAGTGAAGGTGGGCATCATTATTTCCGAAGATTTAGGGAGGCCAAGGAGGCCATTGTGCCTTGTTCTGGGCAACAGAGTGAGAGGTCCAGTGCTTTCCATCCTATCATCCTCTCTCTCTCTCTCTCTCTCTCTCTCTCTCTCTCTCTCTCTCTCTCTCTCTCTCTCTCTCTCTCTCTCTCTCTCTCTCTCTCTTTCTCTCTCTTTCTGTATCTGTCTCTCATCAAAATAGCACTTTCTCCTATAATGGTAAAAGACACCAATCATTCAACACCTATTTAAACCTATTAAACCTAACCAACAACCTATTTGAACACTTTCTCTGTGACAGGTATTGTGTTAAATACTGGTGATAGTGAAACAGCCCCTGGTCGCAGAAAGCTTAGATTCCAATAATGGGAAATAGAATAGATCGATAGATAGTTAGATATGGACACTTAGATCGACAGATAACCCTAACCCTAGCACCAATTCCCATTACATTGTAACCTCCTGGAGGGCAGGGGCCATCTTTTTATTAATTATATTATATATAGCACTTAGCATGGCACTTACTAGATGCTTATTGAAGATAAGCAGGCAGACATAGGTGATAATCTATTTATAATACTAATCAATATATACAAATAAATATACACACACAATTACTGTGAGGTTATTTGGGGGCAGACAATGACAGCTGAGGAGAAATCAGAAAGCTTTGTGCTTGCAATTTATAAAGTAAGTTTATATCGTTTACCTTTCTTGAACCTCAGCAGCAATCCTGTGAGGCAGGGACTATATTATTATCTCCATTTTACAGATGCGGAAACTACTACTCAGAGAGAAGCTGGGTGATTGGCCTAAGGCCTCAGTCCATCAGTCAACTAGCCTTTATTAAGGACAAACTGTGTGTCAGGCACTGGGCTTAGCACTAGGGATACAAAGAAAAGCAAAAAGCATAGTCCCTGTTCTCAAGGAGTTCACGGTCTAAGTAATCATCAAAGTCTGCCATTGTAAAAGGTAGAAATCAGATCTAGGTCTTCCTGATTCCAAGACTAGTGATCTGCCCACTGCACTAACCCTGCAGTATTGGTGGAGGGAATCTTGTCAGCCACTGAGCATTGGCCAGTGGTCACAGACAGTTGTCCATAGACCTGTCAGCATTGGCCAGTGGTCACAGATAGTTGTCCATAGACCTGTCAATATTGGCCAGTGGTCACAGATTGTTGTCCATAGGCTTGCACTTTCCTTAATGGAGAAATGAAGCTATGTGGAATTCTTTTGATATATTAGTTCTCATTTTTCTTGGACTCTTTCTCTCTCTCCCCCACCCCTCTTCTATATTTCTCAATGTTCATAACATCTGCCGACTTCCATATTCAGTGGGCTAGAAGAATTCAGAGATTGTAGACCCAAGGTCTGGACTTCCAGTCACATGTAGCAAGTCATACCATGTAGTCTTTTGTTCAATGGAATTTGCAAACTGTCCTTTCAAGTTTTGGGGAAGAGAAACAGACACTTAGAAACCGGATATTATGGGTGCCAATAAGGAAGGAATATAAAGTGAAAACAAAAAGAAATTGGGCCATGAGGTGACACATCCCTAGCCTACTCTATTTTCCTTTGATTAAATTCTAGGCACATATACTAAGCATATCCTGGGGGCAGAGAGCCCCTAGTCCACTGTGCTGGGCACAAGGCAAGATATAAATATTAGTTAAGACTAATGAGATAGGATTGAAGCCCCTGCCCTCATACTTTCATTCACAGTACTTCTTCAGTTGCTCAAGCAAAGGCCCTGGATGAGCGAGCCAGGACATTGATGGTCAGAGCTAAGCCTGACTCCCCTCAGCGGGAGGGTAAGGTCCTCATTAGAATAGTGAAGCTCCTTCAGGTTAGGAATTCTGTCATTTGCATCCTTGTATCCCCATGTGCCAGGCACGTTGTGGATAGTTAGACCTTTAAGAAATTCATAGTCATTGATTAGTTGGTTGATTGGTTGATGTCTCAACTGACTTTATTTATGTAGATGTTTATCTGCCTTAGATGGTAACCTTCTGTGAAGACAGGAGCCAATTCAATTTCATACATATATACATACGTATATATATACACACACACACACACACACACACACACACATATACACATACATATTTCTTAACTCCCAGTTTCACACACAGAAGGTGATTAATCAATGTTTCATGAAAATAATCTCATAATGAATATAGTTTTTAGAGCCCCAACAACCTCCCACAAAAGTAACAAGAAGCGAGTCAGGGAGTAGGAGCTTACAGTGTGCAAATAACTATGCACATACAAGATATAGACAGGATATATTGCAGATAATGACCTAGGGCAGATATTAATATTAAGGAACTTGTGATATTGGAGAATCTACTACCTCCTATGGCAACAGATCCTAGGTTTGAACAGCTCTGACTCTTTTATGAACTTAATATTGACCCATCAGTGACTATTTGGATCTAGTCGTTCCTCCAGTTCTGTATTGGTCTAACTCTAGAACTGTCTAGCCTATATCTCCCCATCTTGCTCAAGAGCTTCGCTTCAACCTCTTAATACTGTGTCTACAGCATGCCCCCGATGTGCTAATTAAGAAAGAAATGGGATTCACCTGGCATGTCCTACTCTTGATAAAGCTGTTCTGGCTTTTGTAGATCACCACTTGTCTTTCCAAATATTCACAAACCTTATAGCTTCAAAATTCCACCATCTCTCCCTTTTTGGAAAATCTCGATTAACCCTTGTCCATCCCTAGTCTAAGCAAATTACATTTGCCATATCTTCCTGTCCCTGACTATGTTGTCTTTCCTCAGCTTACCAGTTATAGATCTTAAACTCTTTGCTGCATCATCTCCTACCATCTCCTCACTTCCCTGGGGTCTTGAAGACTGTTAATTTTTTGTTTTATCCTCAGTTTGAAGATTGTTAGGCTTGGCAACCCTTTTATTGATGATGTAGCTCAAGCCTGCTAAGATCCTATGATGTTCTGAATACAGAAGTTTTGACACTACATCCAGGGCTTGCTCCTTTAGCCCTCACTCATTTTCTTCTTTTGAGGGGAGGAAGATTCCTCCTATCAGTTGGTGGTTATGATTTCATCTTTATGAAAGGTAGCTAGATCACGCAGTGAACAGTGCGTTCAACCTACAGTCAAGAAGACCTCAGTTCAAGTCCTTTCTAAGACTCATCCTAGCTATTTGACCTTTCTCTAGCTCGATTTCTGCATCTGTAAAGTGAGGATATCTCCCAGGGTTGTTATGAGGATAATATGAGATACAAGAGTGTTTGTAAACCTTAAAGTGCTATGTTTACTCACCATGACATTATTATTAAAGGCAGCTGGATGGCACACTAGACAGAGTGCTAGGCCTGGAGTTAGGAAGACTTGAGTCCAAATCTAGCCTCAGACACTTACTAGCTATATGACCCTGAGCAAGTCGCTTTACCCTGTTTGCCTCAGTTTCCTCATCTGTAAAATGAGTTGGAGAGGAAATGGCAAACCACTCCAGTACGTCAGTTAAGAAAACTGCAAATGGGGTTGCAGAAAGTCAGACATGACTGAGACAGAAACAATGGTTACTATCATTATTAGGACTGTTAATATATTCAGTCTACCTCATGGGGGTGCTCTGAGAATAACTGTCCACTAACTAACATTTTAGAAGTTTCCAGAACTCTGAGAGAAAAGCATTGAATATATAACTGCAGAATGATAGGACAAGTATATTAATGATGCATTATTCAGATATTGGGCATTTTCATCTATTATTAATTACTCAGACTAAATTACATTGTACAATGAGATGTCATAAATTACCACCATCTTTTTTTTTGTTAAATAAGGAGAAACACAAATGGACTTTAGACTTTAATGCTTAAATTTTCGAGCCATTCCCAAAGCAGCAATGATCCCTTCATCATGCCCCAGGTGAGGAAGGAAGGTTGAATAACCAGTCTTATGATGATGACACAACTTTGTGACTTGAAAACTGTTTTTTTAAAAACTAAAACCACAGTTAGCTGGACTTTGACAAATCTGACTCTGATTGATTGTCCTAAAGACAGAAGTGGAGAGAGTTGATGTTTGAAGGACACAGATAACCTGGAGAACCTCCAGAGGGAGATGACCAGCTTGGAGAAGGACCCCAAGGTGGTGCCAACTGACAATATGTTGAGAGAATTGGAGATGCTTAGCCTGGAGAAGAGAAGACTTCTTGGCTGTGCTCAAGTATTTGAGGAGTTGTCCAAAGGAAAGGGAATTGGATTTGTTCTATTTGGGCCCCAAGGACAGAACCAGTCACAGTAATGGAAAGGAAATAGTCAGGCTTAATACTAGGAACACTTCCCAAATAGCGAGCTCTGTCCCCAGTAGTAATGGGCTTCCTTGGGAGGCTGCCCTTTTCTCTTCATTCCAGTCTTCAGGTGGAGGCTCTGTGGTCTCTTGTTGGCTATGTTAGAGCTGGGATTCTTTATGGAAGTGGCTTCACCAAGATGGTCACTGGGGTCTCTTCTAACTCTCAAAATGTGTGACTCTGACTTGAGAATCTGTGACTTCTGGAGATTAGAGTAAGTCTAATCTTGGCCTGGTGGCTTTGTGGAGGAACTGTTGGGAACAGGATGGTAACACAACATGGCTAAATGAGATTGTGGGGTTTGGAATTCATGGGTTTTTTCAGTCTTATGAATCCAATTTTGAAAGCAATTCTGTGAAAGATGAGAGAGTGAAAACCATGAGTGAGGAAGGAGCTTGATGCTGTCACTTCTAAACCTATTGAATTTGAAATGCCAACAGGGCCCTGAAACTTCCCACATTCCCATCCAGAACTTCAGCCTAGGTCACTGGGTCAGATCAATATTTTGAACTCTAAAAACCAATCTAGCATAATACCACTTATTCCAAGGAGAAAGACAAAGAAACTGGGGAAATGGAGATGATAAGAAAGCATTACCTAGCACCATATGGAACCCTTAGAGGAAATAAGAAGGGAGTGCTGTTGGTGGAAAATTCACTTCCTAAATTCCTAGGGGGAAAGTCACACAAAGAAGAGTATTCTTAGGCACAGAAAGATGGGGGGGATGGATCAGTGGAAGATAAACACCCTCCAGACAGAAAGACTCAGTGAAATGACTGATTTTAATTGAATCCACATGGCAAAGTTGGTGTTGGGGGTGGGAGGCAGGTAACAATGCCCAGGAAGGGAATGAACCATCACGCTTTGGGCTAGTAGATACCAAGGCTTGCAACCAGATCATTAAGGAGCTTGGATCTGGTGTCTTTACTTTTGAAGGGAGTCTAGGGTCCTGTGTTCTAGTCCCAGGTTGACCATTTATTAGCTGTGCCACTCTGGGCAAATCATTGCTCCTCTCTGGGCCTTCTATAAAATGAAAGGACTGGAATTAACGAAGTTTATGGAGGTTTCCAGCTTGAAATCCTAGCATCAGAGCAACAAAATTCTTTGAGGAGTGTCAGTCCAATAAAGAACTCTGTGTTCGCTCTCTCCAAGGACCAACCTGGTGAGTCTGGGAGGGCTCATCATCAGGAAACTAGACACTAAGAGATGGAAGAAGGAAAGTAAGGCACAGCAACTCATGAAGAACATTGGGGAGGTAGTGAGGCTCTGGCATCAGAGGATCAGGTTCAAATCCCACCTGTTTGACTTTAGGCAAGTTAGTTTACTTCTCTGGGGATTGAGTTCTGGGGATCTATGAAAAGGGGCCCCATGAACTATCCAGCCTATTAGGGGAGTGAATGTGTAACCTTGAAGCCACATGTGGCCTTCTAGGTCCTTGTGGCCTTTTGACTAAGTCCAAATTTTACAAAACAATTCTTTTTATTAAAGGGATTTGTTCGGTGAAGTTTGGATTCAAAGGGCCACACTTAAGGACCTAGAGGGCCACATGCGATCTCGAGGCCACAGTTCCCCACCCCTGCGATTCACTAGATGACTTCTAGGGTCCCTTCCAACTCTCTTTCTATGAACTCATATTCCTGTGACCTGTGTTTAAGTCCTATCTGACACTTACTACCTGGGTGACCTTGGTAAGTCATTTAACCATCCTTGCCCTCACTTTGCTCATCTGTAAAATGAAGATGCTGAAATGCATGTTGACCACAGTATTTTCAATTCTAGTTCAATGATCTACCTAAAAACCTGAAGGGATTATAATGTATATCAGGGAAGAAATTAGGGAGATTTTGAAGTGTTTGAAGAAATATAGCTAAAGTGGATGAGAGGTGCACTAGATGGTTATTTTATTTTGATCACAACCACTCATGAAACTAACTAAGATGTGGAGGATGTCAGGGGAAGGAGTACCCAAGCTAATAAAGTCCAGGGTCCTAAAAGTATATGTGTACCAGGAGAAAGGTCTGGGGAAACTGTCCTGAGGATGGAATAGAGGTAGATTTGTAGTTTTCTTTATTTTTTAATCAACAAAAGCCCTAAGATATTTGTCTTAAAGAAAAGAAAGAAAGAAAGAAAGAAAGAAAGAAAGAAAGAAAGAAAGAAAGAAAGAAAGAAAGAAAGAAAGAAAGTGAGAGAAGGAGGGAGTAAGGGAGGAAAGAAGGAAGGAAGGAATGATAAAGCTTACATTCTTTTGGGATGAGAATGATCATCATAGAGAGAAATTGCCAAAAGAATAAAATAGAATTCATTATTTCTGAAGGCTATAGGTTGGATCATCATCTTTAATCCTTACTGTTGCTGAGGCAGGTATGCCAAGTTATCACCTTTTCAAAGCTTAGTTACGCACAGATACCAGAGAAGGAGTATCTTAGTATTAAATAATTACAAAACTTAGCTGGGAGATACTTGGTCCCACTCAGAGGTGAACCAGAGCCCTCCCCAATATCCATGATCCTCCAGTCTTTATGTACAGATAACCAGGGAGGGGAAGGTATCTACTTTTCAAGGCAGCCTCTTCTACTTTGGGACTGGTGGGAAGGGCTTTTTGTATCATCGAACTTTGCCATGTTGCATCTTCTAGCCTTGGTTCCTGGAGCTGATGCCTGAGCTAAAATATGGTGATTCTTGTCTCTATCCCTGTTCAGATCCATGAAGCCAGTTCTTCTGGAGCCACTAAATCATCTCTTCTCTTGGTCTTAGAACAGTGTGATGGGGAAGCACCATTTAATACTTCCTCTGGTTTCCTTTCAGAAACTCTTAGCCAAAGCATCAACTATGTCATCATTGCCACAGGGAGCAACCAAGGAAGTACAAGATATATTCCTCAAGGCCCTCAAGGACCATACAATCGAACTATGAACAAAATAAAAAGCACACAACGTATCCCCAGAGAGAATCACAAATGAGCAAAATCTGCAACCCAGTGCAAGGCCCCACGTTGCAGCTGACATGTGCTGAGGAGTTCTGACAAGAGAAAGACTTGCGTGGGCTGGAACAGCCTCTCTCTAAAGAACATCACACCAACCCTTGCACACATTTTCTTCCTTGTTGGTCAGTCAACAGTGGCCATTTGGAATGGCACCAAGAATATTAATTTGCAGGTAGCAAAGCCAGAATATATGAGGACTCAGAAAAAGCCAGGGCTTTCACCTGTCATGATTCCCTTTCCCAATTACTAACACTCTCTCCTTCTTAAAATCTTGGAATTGCTAGGTGGTGCAGTGGTTAGAGCACTGGATTTGAAGTCAGGAAAATCTGACTTCCAATCCAGCCTAGATTCTTACTGGCTCTGTGACATTAGTGCAAGTTACTTAAGGCTGCCTTGGTTTCCTCATCTAGAAAATGGGGAAAATAATAGCACTTGCTTGCTGATGTGGTTGTGAAGTTAAATGAGAAACTATTTAGGAAGCACTCTGTAAACTTTAAGCTTCTATGCAAATGCTGGTTATTATTGTTGACAATGACAATGATGATGATGATGATGTGCCTTGTGTTTGGAAAGTGTGGTGGCATGATGAACTTGGGTTCAAGGCTTATGTCTGACACCTACAGGCTGGGTGCTACTTCTCAGCATTCTAGACGGCCTTCCCTGAATCTCAGTTGCAGGGAAAGTGTTGACTTGCATTGATAGAGGGAGTTTCCACACCTCAGAATTAGGGTAGGGCCAGACCAGTCCTTCTGAACCTCCCTGGGCCTCCCCTTTCTCATCTGTAAGTGACAGACAGGGCCTCTGAATTCTCTCCCAGCTCTAGTCCTAAGACCCCAGATCCAAGTCTGCTTGTCCTCTCCTCTTCCTTTCCCTTTCTCAGTAGAAAATAAGCTCCTTTTAAAAAAAATCTTTATTTCCCCAGTATTGACCTGACACAAAGCCAACATTCAACAAATGTTTGTTGAATTTGTAAATACTTATCTGTGCACACATCGCCCTTTGATCCCCAGGAGAGTGTCATCTCCTTAATAACAGATATTATTTAATTTTTGTCTTTATTCCTCCGGTTGTCTAACATCGTACCTGACACAATGAACGGGCCGGCAAAGTAGATTAAATGATGAACCTGGAGTCAGGAAGAGTTTGAATTGTATCCCCAGACGCTTAGCAGCTATGGGAGCCTTGTCAAGTCATCTACCCTTTTTGCTTCAGTTTCCTTGTCTGCAGGGAGTTGGACTCCATAACCTCCAAAATCTCTCCTTCCTCTAAATCCATGACTTGGTGACTTGAATTGAATGTTGCCTCTCATGCCAAAAGCAAGGGGAAAGAAAAAAAGCAGATAAAGATCTTATGACCAGATTAAAAATCCCTAATGTGGCATATCCAAGCAGGACAGATGGGCAAGGAGTCGGGAACATGCATTATTTTAAACTATGAGTTATTTTATTCAGGGCCAAGACTATGAGAAGGAAATGAGAAGGAAAATTAGAGTGAAAAGAGAATAAAACGGAATTTTATGGCGTTTGGAGATTATCTTTGAAGGAAAATTCAGTGAAAGATGCTTCTAAAAATAAATAAATAACTACAGGCAAACAAAAGCGATTCTTTCCTAAGCTGCTCGGTGCAGAGCGTAAAGAAAGGCTAAACCCATATCCCATTATCCTGAGAAAGAACTGAGGAAGAGGAAGAGAGGGGAAGAGCCTGGGGGACTCGAGGGCGGGCTTGGAGACGGCACTCACCAGGTGGCTGTGAGGAGCTCACCATGTGGAGAGGACAGGAGATCAAACGGCAAAGGGGATGATGGAGTGGCTGCCAGCAGGGAACAGGCCGCATGAAAGGCGCATGTGAGAAACGGGGACGCAACACTCCAAGCTCGAGGTGACAGAGTTAAGGGAACAAGACAAATGAAACAACTTTCAAAGAGAAAATGATGATGGATAGAGCTGGGAGCCTTGGCTGCCGAAGAAGGGAAAGGGTCCTCAAAGAAGTTCTCGTCTCTCTCAGCCTCTTCCTTGGGGCTGGACGGAGCAGCATGGAACAAGCGGCTAATTATCTTTTGTTCCCCATGATCCAGAGATTTTTGTTAGGAATCTTAATGGAAAGTGCAAGCAGCTCACACAGTGAAAACTGTTCCATGGAAGGATATATGTCAAGACTTGGTGCTCTTTCTGGTCACACACACACACACACACACACACACAAACACACATACACACACACACATCCCCTGGCATGAGATGCTACTGTAGAGGCAGAAAATTTCAAGGCACCAAAGCTCCCAGGGGATGCCCATGTTGGCAATTCTGGGCAGCACTTGGCCTGAAGGAGTGGAGATCATAGGAACCCTCCTGGGGTTTTCCAATGTTCCCTCACTGTCCTAACATGGGATGGATTTGTAATTCAGAAGGGTCTGGTCCAGTGAAGAGTCAGGCAGTGTTTTCTATTCCATTCCATTCCTACATACACCCCAGCTGATGACCATAAATTCCCAATAAAAAGGAAACAGAGTCATGGATAGGATTCAATTCGACAAGTTTCAATTATGCACAGTCATGTGCTGTGACACTGGGCTTTCGCTGGGGTCAGAAAGATGAAAAGCAAATAGTTCATGACCTTAAGGAACTTACAGTCTACTGGTAGATACATGCATGAAGATACAACCCACACACACATTCATACACAGAAGCAGAAAAAAGGATTTTACATAGTAACTGAAAACACAGGTGGAAACATTGAGTTTTTCAATCACGTTCAGCAAATGTTGCTGACTGAATCACAGATTTAGATATAGAAATGTAAGGGAACCTAGATCTTACCTTGAACAACGCGTCATTACACAAAGAAATAAAGGCCTACAAGGGACAGAGTGACAGGTCACAGGACAGACAAGATTGGAATTCAGGCCACAGGATGGAAGGTTTAGAAATGGAGTGGTCCTGAGAGAGCATCAAATTCAGCCTCCTCAGGTTTCAGAGGAGTAAAGGGAGCCCAGAGAGGGGAAGCAGCTACTGAAGGTCCCACAGGTAGCAATGGATGAGCTGAGGCTGGAACCTTAGCCCCCAGTCCCAGCCTCTTTCCCCAGGTGATTCTCCCCAAACCATCACCTTTTCTGAATGATGGTGCCTAGACTCCTTCCTTCTAATGTTCCATCCCAAGGGCACTTGTAGGCTAAGTAACTTTTCAAGTATCCTCATTCCCCCCTCCTGGCTTCCCTGGCTGGCTTCAGACAGCTCAAATCCCACACTCTTCAGGAGACCTGGCTCACCTGTCCTCCTCCTTCACTAAGGTCTTCCTTCTGTAATTACTACTTTTGATACACAGTAGAGATATCATATTCATCTTGTGTATGTATATGTGCATATATGTGTGTATACATATTCAATCTACATGTATCTATACACTAGAAACACCATGTATGTATACAATGTATATATATACAAACAACATATATAAAAGTTGTATGCATATTCAACATAAATATGCTCTGTGTCTACAATAAATATATATGTACAATAGAAATACAATGTGTATATGTAATATATACTAAATATATATATATACACAATGCACATACAATGTATATATACATGTCAATTGTGCATATACATCTAATATGTGTATATATACAATATACTATATATATTCAATGTATAAGCATTTACTAAGTACCTACTATGTGCCTAATACCTACTATGTGCCACAAGACCGCTCAGCATGGCGTGCCTACATAAGAAAAGGTTCTGTGCTCTTTGAGCAAAGCAGAATTGAGACAGCACAAAGTAAATGCAAGATCCGTAAATTTGAGATATCCACTCCAAATATTCAATCGGACTATCTGTGTCCAACCTGTGGTAGAGCATTCCGAGCTCGTACTGGTCTGATCAGCCAATCGGACACACTGAAATTTCACTTTATGATGGTGGTGTCATTTTGGTCCTCTTCGGAAACAAAGGACAACAACTTACCATGTACCAAGCGCTGTACTAAATGGTAGGGATACAAAGAAAAGGAAAAGACAGCCCCTGCTCTCAGTTTCACAAGGTAGACAACATGAAGATAAACATGTTTGTGTGCATTTATTTATATATGTAGACACTCGTAGACATTTTAAATTTGTATCATCTACATTTGGATTTATGATATATTTGCATATTGTCTGTATCTTTATATAGACACATAACTGTGTGTGTGCATGTGTGTATAGATATACATAGACATGTGTGTAAATTTTTGTGTGTTGTCTTATCCATCAAAATCAAAAGTGGGACCATCTCCTCCCTTTCTTTATACCTCTAGCAATCCAGTACAGTGCCTGGCACAGAGTAGGTGCTTCGTAAATGCTTCTTGACTGCCTGCCTGCCTGATTCATACAAAGGTATTTGAGACGCCCTTGGCAAATCTTCCTTCACCTTAAAACAATAAAAAGCTGTCGATGGGAGTCAGGAATCTCTGCTGAGGGCTCTGTCTTTCGGTTGTTCACATATCTATAAATAAAAGCCATATGGACTCAGTAGTTCAGGGACTGGCCTGGCACACTGAGACATGCGGTATTTTAAGAAAACAGAATGGAGGCTACAGTTTTCTTCATTCCCCCACAGCCTGCCTATAAAACAATTTAGCCCAAAATAAATAATCCCAATCATGGGGATTAACATTGCACACCTGCCCCCAACAAGGCTCTTTTGTCTTGCTTTGCATCATTCGAATCCTTGCGGAGGTTCTGTCCATTAAGTGGTTAAAACTTAAGGTTACCCATCCAAGGAGTAGGGAATGAAGGTTCTCCGTTTGATGGACAACAGCTCAGAGATCCCTGATGTCCCAAAATATTAGGTTTCTCTTCTAATAATGTCGGAAATATTGCCTACTGTCATGATTAATCTTCGCTGCAGGCTGGGCTGATTGCAGGTGACGCAGTCACACCGCAGAGCCCGGGGTAGCTTCCACACCCCATCAAATCTGCTACAAAATGCCCAGCTGAAGGGGAGAGAACTGTGATACCAGGTTTCTCGGTGGCTAATAGATTGTGACATGAGAGAAGGAAACCTTTATTTTAATTCAAAAAACAAAAGCCAAATAGCAAAACTTATGGACGTGCTGAACTTCTTTTTTCTTCTCTTACTCCAGTGGAAAACATGCACTTGCTCAAATGCCCTTGGCCGGCACTGGAGGAATGGGGAGGTTTTGGGGGATGTGGAGGGAGACCTCCAAAACATTGTTTCAGATTGAAGGCTGAGATTCTTGTCCTGGGTTTATGGAGTTTTGTAGGCATGTAGACACACCATTGTTTTCAGCCTGGGACAAGCTGTCCTTTCTTTGAGAAGGAAAAACAACCCCATGCTCTTTGACAATCCGATGGGGTCCGTCTCGGGGAGTTATCTACGTTTTGGAATTCTGTGCATTGTCTATGGTCAGGGTGTGCTGTTAGGGCCCAATAATAGCAACATTGATTTTAGCATTTTTTGAATTTGGGTGCACAGAACAAACCGGGAACGAAAACGGCCAGCTCCCAGAACGACGCCAGCGTCCTTAGACAAACTCGCCTTTTCCCGAGCTCTTTTCCATATCCTACAATCAATACTGTTCATTCAGCCCATGTTATTAAAGTCATTTATCAGCTTCTCCCTCTCCCTCTCTCTCTCTTAAAATAAAAAGGATTCTGCCGACAAAGTTATGTCATCTTCCGCTTCTTCCGTGGTGGGGTGGGAGATTCGCTTTTGTTGAGTCACCCAACAATCAGGCCTTGTTTATGAACTCACATTGATGGAGTGAAAGTCCTTAGAAACTGATGGGACACTGGAGTTTGGTTGCCATGGGCAATCAGCAGGCCCGAAAGTCATGACCTCCCTGTTCTGCCCTAGTAACTAATTGAAACGATACAAATTACCACGATTCTCCGTCTGCCAATTTAGAGGCTGGTTCTGGTCAAGGGTCAGTGAAAGCCTATTCATGGAGCTATGTTTGAAGTAGCTGCTGCCAGCGCAAGGGGGCTGGGTTGGGCATGCTGGCTCCTCTGGGCAAGGCCACATACCGTGGAGGGAGTATTGCAAGGCAGGGCCAAACAATGGAGGTTGGTCATCTACCTGGAGCCCGCCCATCAAAAGGAAGAGCCGTCAGTCAGTTTATGCTACTTGTCGACAGCCCGGGACATGGTTTACTGGACAGAAATAAATGTTGTATTCAGAGAGGTACTCTGGGAATCAGCTAGGCCTAGCCGGCACATTTCAGCAGTTCGAGCATGATTCTTACTAGAGGGGACCATGTAGCAGTCTCTTACTGCTCAAGGATGATGTTTCCTCCAGTTATTAATTACAGTAGAGCTACATCCTGCCCAGCCTCCCTCTGCTCCAGCCCGAACACATAGAACCCCACATAGACAACCACATAGATGCACACACACACACATATACACATGTGCAACAAACAGATTATATCAATTGCCAGGAAGTACAAGGTTCCCTTTTCAAAGCACTATCAGGAAAATTACCTCTGAAAAATGACATTCACCCTTCCTTTAATGGGAGCAAAGAAATGCATCAATAAAAGTTAATAATTTACAGAAAAATTGTTTTTCAAGGAACTCTAAGTGAATCCTCACTAGGTGAATTTGAGGAATTTTGGTAAAGGCTTAAAAAGGGCATATGACAAATGTGATGGTTTACTTGGAATTCTGTTTTGTGGTGGTGGTTGTGGTTTGTTTTTTATCATACCCAAAATATTTCTCTTAAAAACCAGCATAATAAGAACAATGCCAAGTATTTAGAACTAAAATTTGCAAAGTGCTTTACAGGCATTAAAGTGTGTCCAATTTATGCTACTTATCTTTTGTGGAACATTGTCTGCATATTATCTTCCCCATTAAACTATGACCTGGTTCAGAGCAGGACTTGGGGGGGGGAGCATTTTTTGTCTCATTGTGCTTAGCACAATGCCCAGAACACAGTAGGAACTTAATAAATGCCTTTAACTGTTGCTGGTGATTAGTGTCTGACTGGACTCTGGGAGGTGGGTGCCACAAATACGATTGTGTCCATTTTACAGATCCTAGGTCTAGAACTAATAGGGGACTAGAAACAGGATGTTTGGAACAGAGAATGTTAGAGTTGGCAGAAATCTCAGACAAGATTTAGTCTAACCCCCTCCTTTCACAGACAGGCAAACTGAGGCCCACAGAGATGAAGCGACTGGAGCTAGAAAGGAAATGGAGATTCACAGAGACAATGCGACTTGTCTATAGTCTGACATTAATAAGTTAGGATTTGAACCCAGATTCTACTGATTTCTGCCTAGCACCCTGTCCTCTGAGTCTGGATCACCCTGTCATGAAAAGAAATGAATTCAAGTTTAGTTCCAAAGTTCAAACGATGAAAGCCTTGTATTTGACATGCACTGTCTGATTCCGCAGTTAGGCTTAGCTGTTTACTTATTATGGGGGGTTATATATCAGGAAATGATCATAGTATTTTTAAAAAGTCATAATTACTTTTCAAGTATTTTCTTTAAATAATATACGCAGAGAAAGGGCCTGGGTCTGTGACTTCTCTGGTAAATGGTACATCCAGATCAGTTTCATATCCTGGTCCCAACCTGATATTCCATCCTCACTGACCATCAAGTTCCCTCCTACCTTTCTTGAGCTAACTCCATTGGCCTTCTCTGGTCTTTACAAGGTCAGCTAAATGGCACAGTAGATAGAAACTCTGGGCCTGGAGACAGGAAGACCTGAGTTCAAATCTGGCCTCAGATACTTCCTAGCTGTGTGAACCTGGGCAGGTCACTTCACCCTGTGTACCTCAGTTTTCTCATCTATCCAATGAGCAAACCACTTCAGTATCTTTACCAAGAAAATCCCAAATGGAGTCATGGAGAGTTGGACCCAACTGAAAATGACTAAACATTCTACCTACTCAACTCTTCATCTCCTCTCTCCATGCCTTTGCATCAAACATTCTGCCTCAGACACCCTTCCTGTGTTAAGCGCAGTTTAAGTATGGCTTGCTATATGAAGCTTTTCCTCATTCTGCTTCAGCTTAAATGCTAGTGCCTGCCCTTCTTCCCAAAAGGTCTTACATTTAACTATTTTGCATATATTTATATTTTTTCTTTATTATTTTTATATATGTACAAATATATGTACGTGCTATGCTCTCCATTAGTATGGAAATTCCTTGTGAGGAGGGATTTGCTTCATTATTTGTACACATATCCACAGCACCTAGCCCAGTTCCTGGCATATAGAAGGTATTTAATAAATGCTTATTGATGGATCACTTGGTTAGTAAACTCCTTTTGCTAATGCGGATCAGTCGGTGCTCGGCACTTTATCATCTGGGACATATCTAGTGGCCTTGCCCAAGGTCATCCGGCCCATATGACTCAAAGTAGGATTGGAATCCAAGTCTTCCTGATTCTGAGGCTGATTCTCCATAGAAAATAGGAAGTATGCCTAAGTAGGTGCTCACAAACTTTTAGCTTCAATTTGAGATCCTTGAAGACAGAGATTATTTTTCATTCTGTCTCCCCAGCGCCTCACCCAGTGCCCAAGCAGTGAAAGTATTTAATAAATGCTTGTGGAATTGAATTGGATTGAAAAGCTCTGAATCTACTAAAGAGATAAGAATAGCTCCTCCATGAGCCTAGTGACTCTCCGAGCTATTGAAAACCAGACAGGAAGGTGACACACTTCCACATTTCGACATTACTATGCATGAGGGCCCCAGGGAGTCCGCCCTCTCAATGGCTCCCAATACAGACTTCATTCCAATGCCATATGCTAATCAATGCCAATGCTTGCACAGGGTGGGTTTTTCCCGGCCTTATTTGCTCTTTAAGAACCGCCAAGATGATACAAAGAGCTGCAATTACAAAAACAAGGGGAGGCAAGGTTAAAGTCTGTACTGACACATAACTGAGGAGAATGTTGAGCCTTGAGTCATAGATTTAGAGCCAATAGGAATCTGACACTACCTAGGGAAACTGAGACCCAGAGACATTAACAACTTGCTGAAGGGGACCTGGGACCGGATCTATGATTTCATTGATGTAGGAAATATATAGCTGAAGAAAATTCCTTTTCCAACACAGGGCAGCATCCTATCAACAACTTATCAAGTTTGTGACTTGTTCAAGGTCACACAGCCAGTATGTGCCAGGGGTAGGACTTGAACTCTGGGCTTCCTTCAAGGGTAACTTTTTATGACTCAACAAATGCTTATTGATCAAAACTGATTGAATTGGCAAGTGATCATGGAGCCAGACATTACTTAGAAGGGTTTTAATTTTCTTGTCCACAGATCTGGGATGCTTTGATTGGCAATACTCAGTCTATAACACTTAAAAGGTCTTCATTCCAAGTAGAAGTCTTTTATATGAGAGAAAATCTAAGGTTTGACACTTCTAGGTTAAGGGTCTTTTTCTAAGTTCCCATGGACCCAAAGTCATCCTTAGCTATCTGCAGAGAAACTAGAGGAGAAGGCCATGGTCCTGAACTGTAGATCAAGAAGCTCTTTTGGTCTTCTGTGCATTGTAGCTGTTTGTGCAGAGAACAAAAGATCCAAAGTCTCCATAGCTATTAATTCGACTTCACAAGCATGAAATTTACAGAGACACGTAGGAATTCATCACGGAAACCTTTTCCCCTTGTCATTATCTGACTGCTGAAGAGTGGGCATACTCCTGGATTTGAATGTTAATAATAAAAAAAGATCAGACTTCCTCTCCATACCCCTGCTCCTTGCTCCCTGGCCCCGTCCCCTCCTTTGCTACAGGGGAATGTCTTGAGGAGTTGACCTTTCTGGGTGGGGTGTGGGGGTGGAATCTCAGCACACAGTACTGACTTTTCAGAAGATTTGGATCAATTTTATGATCCTCTTGAAAGTCAACTGCTTTTTCTTAATAAATAAAATACACCCATTGTAGGAGACTGATAATTCAGGGAGTAAAAGGACTGTTGGAGAGAACATCACCAGAGACAGAACCATTCATGTTACCTGATTAGATCCCATACCAATGGCGTTGACTGGTTTTGCTCATTTAACCTGTCTCCAATCAGAGTCCCCCCGTCATTTAGCTGCAGGGTGGATGTGTTCATACTGAACTATTAATCTGTTTCAAAATGCCATAACATTTCCATGAAGAACTTCCTAATTTTTTTTTCAGAAATTAAATGTCTGTTTAAAGTTCATTCCCTCCTGCTGCGACTAATTGAAATGAGATTTGGTTTATCTTTATGACATGGAAATGGGATGGAGTTTCCTAATAATAACAATAATGATAACTCTATAGATTTTAGGACTAGTAGTTAATAATTATAGGAATATGTGGAGAGGAGACGAGAGGAGGAACGTGGCATCAACAGGCTCCCCTCCCTGGTTATTTGTGGCGAGCTGTGAGTGTGTGACGCGTTCCCGATGCCAACTTCCGAATGTTGTGACTGCTTCCAGTGGACGTCAGATTCGGAAGCAACAACATCATTTGTTTAGCCTCAGAACATTGTGTACCTTCTAAAAATGGATGAATACATTAGCATCCTGAGAAACCAGATCGGACGGACCGGTGGAGAGGCAATGTGTTATTGGATAGGGTTCTGAACCCAGAATCTTGAAAGTTATTTGAGATAGTCATTGGGCCACCTCGGGCAAGTTGCTTGACCCTCCAGGCAAAATGAAGGACCTGAATTTAATGGCCTCTCTGGTCATTTCCAGCTCTAAATCTGTGATCCTCAAATCCTGCATTGCATTTGTGACAGAGCCATCCTGGACAAAGAGGGCTTGAGAAGGAGTAATGATGGTAATATTACTTCATATTGCTATACTGCACAGGAATTTACAAAGCTTTTTACACACCCCATTTCGCTGAATTCTTACAATACTGCAAAGTTGGTACTGTTATCATCCCAATTTTACACATGAGGAAATTGAGTTTCAGAAATGTTAAATGATTTGCTCAGGGGCACAAAGCTAGTTGTGTTGAGTGGGTTTCATGGGATCATACAGTTTGAGCTTGAAGGGATCCTAGAAGTCACAGAATTCAGTCTCCTCACTTTATATTTGAGGAAACTAAGGCACTAATGCCAATAGTCACATAGCTAGTAGGTATCTGAGGCAGTATTTGAACCCATTTTCTTTTACTCCAGAACCAATATAAGTAAGACAACCATACCTCTAAAGGAAAATATGTTGCCTAAGGAAGTAGTGATTTCCCTATCATTTGAGGTCTTCTAACAGAAGATGGAGGATCATTTGTCAGGGAAATTCTAGGGTATTCTCAGTCAGGTCTGAATTTGACTAGTTGAACTCTACCAAGTCTGAGATTCTAGGACTCTGTGTGAGCCACACATGCCCTCTCAACCTACATGCCTTTTGAAATCACTTGCTTCCTTCCAGGCCCACTCCTTTCCCCTTCTCTGATGCCCCCAGGTGACAGCAATCTCCCCATCCCTCAGTTCCATAGGCATTCTGTCTGTATCTTTCTGCCCCAGTGAACTCCCACACCATTATCTTGGGAAATGTTGCATTGCCCAGTAGACAATGTCATCCTTGAAGGTAGAGACCATGATATTTTCATTTTTGTGTCCCTAAGCCCCTATCACAGTACTTAGTAGGGGCTCCATTGATTTTGGTGGAAAGGATAAATGAATCCTGCCACCACCATGACTGCATCACCTCCCGGCACAATGGAAAAAAGAACAAGGCAACATTTAGTAAAAGGGTTGGAACTCACAGAGAAGACTATGCAAATAGTGGAGGCAGGAATAATTACCTAGAATGCCTTCAAACTTAGAAACTTCCTACCATGAGAACATTAGCTTATTTGTTTCTCATGACCACCCTGGAAGGTAGGTACTTCAGGTAATTAATTATTCTTCCTATTTCACCAACACTTAGAGAAGTTGCGACTTTGCCAGGGTCAAACAGCTCATTTATTGGAGAAGGATTTTCAACCCAGGTCTTCCTGACTCCACATCTATGACCTGCCTCAAAAGCAGAGGTGAATATGGTAATCTAGTAGCGATGATGATGATGATGGTGGTGTTTTAGAAAACTGAAAAAGAGCATGAATAAGCAGTCAGAATTATACACCACTATCCTTCATAATTAACAGATTTTAAATGCCCACAATGCAAATACAAATGTCAAGATATTCCTGAGAATTCAATATTATTAGATCATTACCAGTAACTGAACTATAGTCTACCATGGACCGGACATGACTGATCCAGAAGAACTTAAGAACACCAGTTTGAATTTGTGTCACCCTCACCAATACTCAAGCCCTGCAAACTCTCAGGAATGAAAAGCTCTTGAAATATAGAGACTAAATACATTAAGTGAAGACCAGATTGGGACAGGGTGAGATTCATTTCAGCCCCACCATCCTATTCGCTGTAGAGGTTGTCTGGAAGATGCTTTCAGATAAGAGGCAGCATCGTGTTTTCAGTGGATAGAGCAGTAGAACTGAAGTCAGGAAAGGCTGAGCTTCCATATGACCTCGGATACTTCATAGCTATCTGACTCTGGGCAAATCACTTAACCTCATCTGCAGAATAGGAGTAATGATGATAGCTCTTGCCACTCAAGGATCTTTCAATGATTAAATAAGATGATATATTAAAGCACTTTGAAAACCTTAAATTACCATATAATGCCTCACCTATCTATCTGCAGAGTACTTTATAACAAACTAAAATAGAAATAAGGACCACTAAACCATAAAGATTCCTGAAAGCAATACAATTCACTTAGAAAACTATATTACCTACTTTATGTTATTTTAAAATTTTTCTTGCGTTAAACATTTCCTAATTACATTTTAATCTGGTACAAGCCACACTCGGGAGTGTTGCAGGCTGCACATGAGCCAGTAGCCATGGCACTAATAGTTCTACTTTGCATAGGCTCTCCTTCCAAACTCAGCTTAGTGGATGAGTATCCAGATAAGAGTTCCACCTCCATCCCAGCAGCCTTCTCCTCACTCTGGCACCGCCCCCTCCTCTGACTGGTGAATTCATTCCAGAACCTCCCACGCTAGGTTTCTCTTCAAACTTGGACCACCCCATGACTCCTCAGACAACTTGCCAATCTTCACCCAATCCAGGTATCCTCCCTCTAGCCCCCACCGCTTTTCAACTCCCTTTTATCTGTTGTCTTCCCCCATCAAAACATAAGCTTCTTGAAGGTAGGGACTGTTTGTCTTTCCTTTTGCATGTATCAGTATTTCCAGCACTTAACTCAGTACCTGGCCCATAGTAAGCACTTAATAAATGCTTGTCACCTTGCTTGTCCGTCTGTCTGTCTATCTATCTGTCCATCTATCTGCGTCTGTCTACTCATTTATAAGTCTGTCTATCTGACCCTCACAACAAACCTGAAAGGTAGGTGCTGATACTCCCATTTTAGAGATAAAGAAACTAAGGTTTGGAGAGATTAATAGTTCAAGTAACTTTAATTTAAAGTTAGCTATGGTTAATTAATGTCTGAAGAAGGATTTGGAATTCCATTTCATCATGAATCCATAGATTTGACAAGCTACAAAGAGTCTGACATAAGGGCCACAGATGTGACCTGTGCTCAGGAGGCTCTGTGTGTGAAGTCTGCATAGAAGAAGCCCACACTCTGCATAAAATGCAGATGAACACAGGCTTTCCTTGAGGATTCAGGGTGCCCTAGAAATGAGTGGCGAAAGCAGAGAACATTCACCTGAGATAGAGAAAAGAGATGTCACCAGACATAGGCCAAGGCTGCCCCAATCAGGTGAACTGGTGGCATTTGAATGAAGCCACACTACAAAGCTCTAGGCAGTGCCCTCCAGGACAAAGCTGCTCCAATGGCTCCTCCCTTTTGGAGCTGGCTGCCTGTAAACCTGGCACTTTTCAAACGCTGCAATATCCTTTGCAA
Organism: Bettongia penicillata ogilbyi; assembly: GCA_023548195.1. Taxonomy (NCBI): domain Eukaryota; kingdom Metazoa; phylum Chordata; class Mammalia; order Diprotodontia; family Potoroidae; genus Bettongia; species Bettongia penicillata. The sequence goes on from JAJHZJ010000186.1 coordinate 5,593,761, forward strand.
AGCTAGTCATTGTACCCTTTGGCCCGGCAACACCACTAGTACGTTTTCTCCCCAAGGTGGTCGGGAAAACCAAAAATAACCTAGATCTTCTAAAATACTTCTAGCAACTCTCTTTGTGGTGGCAAAGAACCGGAAATTGAGGGGATACCCATCAGTTAGAGAATGGCTAAACAAGTTGTGATATAGAATTGTGATGGAGTACTATTGTGCTGTAAGAAATGATGACCAGGTTTAGAAAACCATGGAAAGGCTTTCAGGAAATAATGAATAGTGAAATGAGCAGAACCCAGAGAATATAGTATACAGTAACAGCAAAATTGTCCAAAGAATAACTGTGAACAATTAAACTCTTCTGAGTGTCATAAATGTTTAAATAAACCACAGAGGACCTATGTAGGAAGATGCTATCCATCTCCAGAAGAAAAAGTGATAAACAGAAGCTTGCATCATATAGTTTGATGCATATATGTACATATTCACATACACATAAACATATATCTGTGTCACATGGTGGTCTTCTCTAGTGTAGAGTGGAGAGGGAGGGAGACAGTTTGGAACTTAAAATGTAACAAAAAATAAATTAGAATCTAAAAAGAAGATATTCATTGATCGCTTTTTTCCTTATCACTTTCATTCCCCACATTATCTCTTCTCCTACTCCGTGAACTTTCCTCTTGAAGCAAAGATTTAAAAACAGAAAGTCAAAAAGCAGTTCAATCAAATTGTGCCTAATAATATTTGAAGATGCACTGTTCTGAACCCAGGGTCCCCCACCTCTACAAGAAGAGATGACTGTAGCTTTTTCCCACTCAGCTTGGAGCCAAGGTTGGTCATTATAATTCTACAGAGTTCAATTCCTTAATCATTGCATGCATTGTTTTCTTGATGCTGCCTCTTTCTACCAATTCTTCTAAGTTTCTCCAAGTATCTCCGAAATTCATCATTTCTTATGGCTACCACATATTGTTAGTTGGTCTTTCAAATGCATTATTTCTAGTTCCCCAACTAGACAGTGATAAAAATAACAATCACAGCTAACATTTATGTTGCACCTACTATGTGCCAGGCACTGTGCTAAACTCTAAAATTATTGTCTCTTTTAACCCTTATAACCCTAGAAAGAAGGTGCTATAAGTTCAGTGAGGGCAAGAATTATGTCTCATCATTCATTCATCAAAACAACATGGAGGCATTAAGTGGGTTGTAATGGGAAAAGACCTAGATTTGGAGCCAGAGCATCTGGGTGCAAGTCCTACCTCTGAGTCTCACTACTGGTAAAACTTCCTACCTTTGATCTCACCTCTATACACCTTTCTTGACTGTAAAATATGAGAGCTAGAAGGCATTCAACCTTCTCATGAACATATCTGCCAAAGATGCCTCCCTCCCTCCCATAGCAACCCTATTTCATCTGGCACAGTTTTTCCTTTGCATTGAGTGTGTTCCTCCCAAACGCCCTTGCTTTGCCCTTAGGCAGAGCCAAATGCTTCCACATAGTAGCCCCTGTGTGACTTGATGAGTTCTAACTGGGTATGGAGCTGCTGAATTGAATGCTTCCTTCATCCTTTTTAGCTATATTCCTAATGAGTGAGCTCCCAGGGCCCTGCTTTAGATGACCTATTAAATCCCTTCCTGCCCTAAAAAGGTCTTGGTCCATTGTTAGTTGAAGAGGTCTCAAGAAGAATGATTTTGTCCCTATGAGAAAATGCTGAAGATAGGTAAAACAGAAAAAGAAGCCAAAGGATAAAGAATATGTGGAAAGAGCCAAAAAACTTGGGTTCTACTCAATCTCTGTCATCTACAGACTGTGTGACCCTGGGCAAGTTACGTACTCAATCTGTATTCTAGGAAGCTCTCTAAAACTATAGGTCACAACGATGCCAACAGTAAGTGCTGGCCTGCATTGGTGGAAGAGATGCCTGACAAAATGACAAATCCATTCATTACCCCATGGAAAAAAATGTTTTAAGAGTTGTCCTAGCTGGGCAGTTCTGGTATGCATCTCCTGCAGTCTCACAGAGACACTAGAAAGAACTGGGTTCAAATCCTAGCCATGACAATTCTCTAGTAGGAAAAATAGCTTCACTTCTCCTAGACTCAGTTTCCTCAGCTATAAAGCAGCTTAATAATAGAATCGGATCATTTTGTCAATCAAATGAGAAAATGACTATAAAGCATTTTTCATATCTTCAAGTGTTATTCAGACATCAATTTATTATTGTCATATCTATTAGCTCTTGAGTCCAACAATGTGCTTAATTATGAGGAAGTTTTCCTAAAATCTCTTCTAGATGAAGACCATTTCTCATCAGGACCTCCTTGAGTTCTTACAAATACTTCCTTATACTCTTTTTTTTCTTTTGCCCAGAAAGTTAGAAATAGCTGCGTGCAGTGAACAGTGCCTGTCATGTTCATCATTTTTAGATCTGCCAATGAGAAATGAGCCTGCGGAGAGAGCTGAGAAAATTTTCCACAAATTTATAAAATTCTTTGAACATGAATGTGCAACCTAATCTTCTTATGAAACAATAATGGATCATTTTCTCCCCCAAATGAAGAAAATAAAGGAATAAAGAGGGAATAAATAGCTCTAGTACCACTAGCTAATTCTGTTTGCAATTTTCCAGATTCCAGATTAATGGCCACATAGTGAGCCCATTCTCCTAGAGGGTTCAGAATGTTCAAGCTCTGTCGTGAGGTCCACACGGATCATGGCGATTACAGGGCACAATGGCCCAGCTGTCATCCTTGGAGACTGAGACTAAGAACTGTTTGATTTAAGAATTCGAGCTGAGAATCTCCCCAAATTAGTAGAATGAAGCAGAGGCCTGAAAATCCTTCCACTATTCCCTCCTAGAGCAGGAAAACTAGGCCTGGGTTCTGCTATTTCTTCCACGCTCAGCTCCAGAATTCATGAATTCAGTCCAATCCAAAATGTAGTATTAAATGCCTACTGTGTGCCAGGCACATGGTAGGTGCTGGGGGCACAGATGTTAAGTCTTTGCTTAAGTCCCAGTCTCCACATCTGTTCTCCTTGGCCTCCTTGTGTCAATGTCTATTCTATACCCATATAGCAGTCATTTGGTTTCCAAAGTAATTTTTCTAAAGTGTAGCTCTGGTTGTGTTAGTTAGGTGGCGCCATAGTGGACAGAGCACTGGGCTTAGAATAAGGAACACTAGTCTTCCTGAGTTCAAATGCAGCTTCAGACACTTACCAGCTCTGTGATGCCAAGCAAATCACTTAACCTGGTTTGCCTCCATTTCCTTATCTGTAAAATGAGCTGGAGAAGGAAATGGCAAATCACTCCATCATCTCTGCCAAGAAAACCCCAAAGGGGGTCATGAAGAATTGGACACAACTGAATGACAATAACAGTAGGCAAATGTGAAATATATGGAAAGTAATTTGAGGCAGGAAAAATAGTATATTATAGCGAGGAGAGGATCTTCCTTACAGTAAGGAAGATCTGGATTCCAGCCCTATCTCTGACATGTCCTGTCTATGTGGCCCTAAAAACACACTTAATCTCTCAGGGCTCTGGACAACTTTCAAAGACTATAAATTACAAGATGAGTGCTGATCTTCATTGACAGACACACTGTCCTCTTCTGGGAAGTCCCTACAGCAAGGATTTTATTGGTCTTGTCCAAAAAGGATTTCAGGAGAGAGTTCAAATAACTGAGGAGGTGAGGAAAGCCAAGCCTTGTAGGATTTTCTCCTCTATACTCTCTTTCATGAGTATTTTTTCCATTGTAAATTCCCTTAAGCAGATACATTCAGCCAGTCACACACTGATTTCAATTTTCTTTGAAATATTGTCTCCTTGTGTCATTTAGGTCTTTTCTCTAAAAAATCCACAGAAATGTATGGAGTCTACTTTTGTCCTAGATTTAGAACTGTCAGAACCTTGAACTCAGACCCTGGAACTGCTCTGGTCTCTGGTAGAGGATCTTGTGTCTTGCCCACAACCAGATCTGTAGTTTGCTTCCCAGCTTCAAACAATGCTGCTGCTCTGGTAATCCCTCCCCCTCTCCAGCTCCCTTTAGAAGTTGCCTTCCCTTGTTCATGAAGGGCAGGGACTGTATTGCCTACCTGTATGTTTTTTGCTTGGGACATTGTATGCAGTAAGTTTTTAATAAATGCTCTATCATCTAGCTAGCTGTCATGTGTCAGTCTGTCTAGACTAATTCTCTCATTTTATGAATGAGGAGCTAATACACAGAAGAAATGACAGATTTACTCAAGCTACTAGGAATGACCTGGGAGTGACTTGAATTTAGAAGATCCATCCCTTAGTGGAGTGGGCAGCCTCCAGAAATAATGGCCTGTCCCTCCTTGGACGTCTTCAAACACAGGCTAGATGACCACTGGTCAGGTACGTTGAAATGGGAATTCCCTTTGGGGATAGAGTGAGGTCCTTTCCAATTCTTAAAGTTTATGAATTTGTGAACCCCAGGTCACCTTGAGCCAGAAATCTCTTAAGTTAGGGTTGAAGGACTGTATAGAATCTCTGCTTGGTCATAAGACTATAGCACTCATAACCAGAGAGGTAGTCCAGTGAATAAAGCACTGAACTTGGACTCCGAAAGACCTGAGTTCAAATCCAGCCTCAGATATGAGCTGTGTACAACCTGGGCAAGTCACAGTAATCTCTATTTGCCTCAGTTTTCTCAACTGTAAAATAGGGATACTAATCACATATCTCACAGAGGTGTCATGGCATTGATTGGGATCACAGCTGTCAAAAGTACTTAGCACAATGTCTGCAAATAGTAGATGTTATGCCTTCCCTTCACAAGACTGCTGTGAATTTCAAATGAGGTCATATTTAAAAAGCCCTTTGCAAAGCTTGAAGTGCTATATAAATGCTATTATATATCTATGTATATGTCTATATACATCTATATATATATGAAACATCATCATCATCAGTATTATTAGGTCTCAGGGGAGCAGGATGGGCAAAGAAAGGATATAACAGCATTCAGCCCTACTGAACAAGGGTTTAAAGGCATCTTCTCTCAGCCTCTTCACAATAATAACTCTTTGGTGTTTTACAATAACTTTTCAGATGCTTTGGTGTTTGGAGAAACTCTGTGACTGCATCAGGATAGGAAAATCCTCTAACAGGGCAGATTGCAACCAGCCTTCTCTTGCCATGGGAATCTTGTCACATAGAATATGTTTGATGATCTATTGTTCAGCATACCGGAAGCAGATGCATCCACACAGATAAAGAGATGATAATCGCTAGCATTTAGATTGCATGATAGGATTTGCAAGATTTGTCATAAACTTTAAGAATTGTATTTGTGGTAGAACGTAGCACAGACATTTGGGCAGGTGTTTATGCCAACTTTCTTAGTATACCACCTGAGTAAATAACCCTTTCCGAAACCTAATTAAATCTGAGTAATTGGTATCAACTCATTATCATGATGGGAAGCACATGAGTGGTGGGCTCAGAGCCATAGCTTTAGAAAGACAAGCTCCAAGCTCTTAGGGCCAACCCTAGAGCACTGAGTAGCCATGCTCTGGGTACCCAACTCATCAAGATGAATAATCCTTTTCTAAAAAAAAAATAAGGCTCAAAATAATCAAAAATCAGAGATTTAAATCTGGAAAGAACCTTAAAGGACCTCTAACTAAGCCACTCCTTTCATAAGTAATAGAGCTAAGACTCAGTCATCCTTTCCCAGTTTCACATAGACAGGAAGCAAGAGTTGGATTGAAATTTCCATTGGCTCTGATTCCAGAGTCAATCATCTTTCCACCTATCACGCTTCCTCACAACCAGCTATGTGCTTGTAAAGAGAAATACCAAAAATTCAACAGAATGAGCTTCCATCTTTCCTACAAAGGCCCCAACTCTCAGAGACGTCAAATTTCATTAAGTTTCTTGAAAACAGTCTAGTAGCCATGGGAGAGTCCAACTATTCAGACATCTGCTGGAAGCACTCCCTTGGCTCACAGCAAAGCAGTTAACAAATTCCACTGCAAATAAAATTTGTGTTCCCTATCTGTTCCCTAAGAGCCATTTGTTTTCAAAGTTGGGATGCTGTTTATATCTAAAGCTGAAGTGGGCTGGAGTGACAGTCATAGTCCAACCCCTTTATTTAATAGATGAGGAAACAGACCCAGAGAGTCAAAGTGAGACCTTGGATAACACAGGGAATAGACAGCAAGCTAGCATTTGAATCCAGGTCTTCTGGATGCCAGTACAGGTCTCTTTCTACCATACCACAGTTACCAAAAATCAAATAATATCACTGCTCAATGGATTAAGAAGAATTAAAAATCTCCTTTTAGACTCTGAGTGGATAAATAACTTTTTTGAGTTTTGATATAACTTTTCAGATACGGTGATATCTGGGGAAATTCTGCAATCTCATCAGGATGGGAAAATTCTCTAACAAGGCAGACTATAACCTGTCTTCTCATGCCATGGGATTCTCGTCCAGGGCTTCTGCCACATAGAACATGCTTGAAAATGTTTATCTGACTCACTGATCTATTACTCGGCATATAGGAAGCAGATGCATCAACACAGATATGGAAATAATAATTACTAGCATTTGGATCACATTTTAAGACTTGCAGAGCACTTTACAGTTGTCATCTCAGTTAGGTGACGCCATAGTGCATAGAACACTGGTTTAGAGTAAGGAAGATAAATCTTCCTGAGTTCAAATCCCCAGACACTTACTAGCTGTTTGACCCTGGGCAAGTGATTTAACTTTGCCTCAGTTTCCTCATCTGCAAGATGAGCTGGAGAAGGAAATGGCAAACCATTGTAGTATCTTTGCCAAGAAAGTCCCAAATGGGATCACGAAGAGTTAAATATGCTTGAAAAATGACAGAAAACATCTCATTTAATCCTCACAGCAATTCCAAAAGTTAGGTATTATTATTAACTCCATTTTACAGAGAAGAAAACTGAGGCTGAGGGAGATTAAATGGCTTGACCGGAGCAATTCAGCTAGTATCTGGGGACACATTTGAACAGGTCTTTTTGACTCCAAATACAATATGCTCTATCTACCTTGCCACTCAGATGTCTCTAATACAAAGTCATTATTTTAAATACAAAGACATGTAAGGTGGGTGAGCTTCTCGACTACAGGGAGGCTTAGGAAAGGATCACTGAGGAAGTAATAACTTATCTGAACCTTGAAGGAAGCTTGGTAGTCTAAAAAGTGAAGTCAAAAGAGAATAATTCTAGGTATGGGGAGCCATGTAAACCAAAGCCCTGGCACAAAGGGAAGGAAGCTGCTATGTGGGGAAGAGCTCCTCTTCCGGCTTGGATAGACTGCATAAAAAGGAGTCATGGGAAGTAAAAAATACCAGAATCAAAGAATTGCTGTTGGGAGGGACCTCAGCAGCCATCAGGATCTGAACAGGATCCTCTGGACCTCTGACCGTGTGGTCATCTATTCCTGGCTCTGTGGGCATGTATGCAAACGATGCCACCAATGTCTGGGTGGGTGTATGTTGTCTTAACCTCTTTGTGTGCTGTACATCTTTGACATTCTGATAAAACCTAAAGACACCTTCTCACGGAGCTTTTTTAAATACATAAAATAAAATATATGGAGTGTCAAAGGAAACCAATCACATTAAAATGCAGTTTTTTAAAAAAAAGGTGTACCCCAGGTAAGGTCAATGGAAGTCCTCCTTGAGGACAGGGGAGCTCTCTTTCATGTCTTTGTATCCCTAACTTCTAGCACATAGAAGACACTTAGCAAATGCTTTTTGAAGGATTATTCATTCTTTATTTGATGAAATAACATTAGTAATAGAGGTGGAAGTCAGATGATTGAAGGTTTTAAATGCTATGGTGAGGATTTTGTATTTTATCCTAAAGTAATAGGGAGCCATTGAAAATTTTATAGTAGGAGGAAGGGAAGGGAATAAAATTTTATGAATAGCCTACTATGTGCCAGGCACTGTACAAATATGAATTCATTTGATCATCACACAATCCTGTGACACAGGTGATATTATTGCCTCAATTGTTTAGTTGAAGAAATTAAAGCACACAGAAGTGAAGTGATTACCCAGGGACACACAGCTAGTAAAAACAAAAAAAAACTGAGGCTGAATTTGAACTCAGGTCTTCCTGAGTAGGGGAACAACATGTCAAATGAAAAATTAATGTGTATTAGTAAATAGTAGTTTTCCTTTAAAAGTCAAATTATCCATAATTTTTAAAAACAGGCTAAAAGGAGTTTTCCTCTTTAATGTAATGATGGTTTTGTGTTATGTTTCAAAAAGAGGTATCAGTGGCGCTATCAGAAGAACTTCACAGTGATGAAATCACAGATCTAGACTTTTCCCCAACCCCACAAAAAATGGATATCAAAGAAAACATGGAGTGAGTCAGTCAAAGTTTGTTGATTCTTAAATCTCTGGGGCTTTCAAAAGATCCTTTCAAGAACATAGAAATTCTTTGTAGACAGCCAGTTCTTGTTAGAACTCAGGTTACATCAGCAAAGGTGCAGATCGGCAGAGATTAAACAGGCAATAGGTAAATGGAAATCCTGCTAATGCTAATGCTGAGCCAAAGGGACCTCAGGGAAGCGAGGACTCAGCTGATGAGAAGGACTGAGACTCAGAACTGGAGGAAAGTGCATGAAATGATGAAGAAGAGGCTTAAGGAATACTTTGAATGAGTATTTATTGGAGAAGACAACGGGGAGATTCTGGCTCCAAGGGCACTTTTTATGGGAAAGCAGAGAATGGCCTTGACAGAGATTCTCCAGTCTCTGAGGAGAAAGATAGGATGCTACTTGAGAAACTCAGAGCAGTAAATCACCGGGACCAGATGGTATTCAGCCAAGAGTCTTGAATGAGATGAAGTGGGAAATCGTGGCTTCGGTGACAAGGATATATAATAGATGTAGAAAAAACACCAACTGTCCCTGAAGATCACCACGTCATTAATACATGTTTTGCAGGTGAGTATGTTTTATTTATTTAGCCATGTATTTACTTACGTATTTATCCATTTGGTTACTCGTTCATTTGTTTGTTTGCAGGCTTATTTGTCGATTAAAGAAATATTTGCAGGAAATAGAAGGGATCAATTTCCAAAAGTGGATAAAGTCTTTGGTAGTTTTTATTACTCTGATTTTTGCTTTGAGAGAGAATGTTCATCATCTTCAAACTTTCCAAGGTGGTACGAAATGGTTTGTTTTCCCCTCCAAAAAACATAAGAAAACTTTGCCATCATCTATGACCTGGGCAGTCTCCATTTCAATGCATACAGAGTTTATCTTTCATTCCTATGTTTAGAAGTAGTTTCAGGGCCCCAAAGACCATGGAAACAGAAGCAGAGAATGAAATACAGTTACAAAATCACAAGACTTGGGAGGCACAGTAGATAGAACGACAGCCCTGCAGTCAAGAGGACCTGAGTTCAAATCCCACTTCAGACATTTACTAGCTGTGTGACTGGGCATGTCACTTAACCCCAGTTGCCTGCAGATGGGGGAATCATAGGGCCAGAGAACAGAGCCTGAGAGAGCATTTATTCCAATTCCCTCATTTTACAAAAGAGGGGGAACTGAATGAAGCCCATAGAAAAAAAGCTGAAGATTAGAATAGCAGTGAAAGCTGAACTTAAAGACTTTGTTTCAAATCTGGCCTCAGATACTTACTAGACCAACAGTCAGTCGTGTTATTGCTTTTGCCTCAGTTTCTCCTTCTGTAAAATTAGATATTTGAACTTGATGGCTTTTGAACTCGAAATTGGTGACTCTATGGCTGTTCCAAGATCACCCAGATAACTAACTATAGAGTGAGATCCAATAGTGCAAATTACTAAGACATTTTGTCAGTCAAGAACCAAGATGAAACACTCAGACCCTAAACTGTGGGAATTTCCCTGGTCCAGGATTTTATCAACACATGCTAGAATGACAAAGGTAAAATTCACCTTCATCCCTTGAGAATATGCCAAGTGGGGATGGATTTGCAGAAACTTGGACCCATTTAAACTCAAATAATGTTTATTCAAATCTCAGAAGACCTACTGTGACTAGTTTCTATATACCTGACCCCCACTAATAAGCATTTATTAAGAGACTATTCTGTGGCAGGAACTTTGCTGGTCAGTGAAGATATAAATTAAAATATGAACCAACTGCAAGACATAGGACCCCACATTTATGGCTGGGAGAGACTTCAGACATCTGTAAGTCCAACCCTCCCCATTCCCATCTCACTCCTGCCATTTTACTAATAGGTCCTTCCGTGAAAGAGCATATAATCTAGCCGATCTAAATGGTCAATAAACATTTATTTAGCACCTTCTCTGGCTATGGTGCTATATTACCGGGGATTCAAAGAAAGGCCAAAGTCAACTCCTGCTCTCAAGGAGTTCACAGCCTAACATGGCAGAAAATATGCAAATGATATACAGGATAAAATGGAGATTACCAACAAAGGGAGGACAGTAGAATTAAGAAGCCTTGGGACAGGCTTCCTATAGAAGGTGGGGTTTTAGCTGGAACTTGAAAAAGCCAGAGCATGAGTCACAAAAGGACTTGACTGGCCAAGAAAAAACTGAACTGAGGTTTGGTAGATCTTGCAGGTCTGGACAAGCCAAAAACCATGGGTTGTGTTTCTGAGCTAGAATTAGCAAGGATGGTATTAGGGAAAATGCACTTGGCTTGGAGTCTAAGGACCTGAGCTCAAATTCTGATTTAGCTATTCCTATATTTATGACTGTGCACAAGTCACATGAAGGGCACCTAGTAGTACAGTGGATAGAATGCCAGATCTGGAGTTAAGAAGACTCATCTTCCTGAGTTCAAATCTGACCTCAGATACTTCCTAGCTATGTAACCATGGGCAAGTCACTCAACACTGTTTGCCTCCTTTTCCTCATTTTAAAAATTGGATAGAGAAGGAAATGGCAAATTACTTCTGCCAAGAAAACCCCAAAGGGTCATAAAGAGTCAGATATAACGATGAAAGTCACATCATCTCTTGGCTGTAATTTCTTCATCTGTAAAATAAGGAAGTTGTATTGCATGATGGATATGGTCAAAAGCATGATGTGGTTATATAATAATAATAGTTTGCATGATAAAACTAAGAATAAGCTGAGGCTGGCAAAGAGAATGATGAATGGGGGAGCTAAACTAGGGGAGTGATAAGACTATGGCTTAGGAGGATGACAGCAGATAGTGGATAGAAGGCTGCCCTGAATAATATTCTTCTTTGGGTTTGTCTTCCAAGAAGAATGACCTTTGGACTATAAAGGACAGAACAAAAATAGCCAACAGGGAGTTATTACCCAAGATTAGTGAGAAATACTAAGAGAATGAATGAATGAGTGAGTGAATGAATGAATGAAAATCTATTTAAGTGCTTAAAGAGCCTTACTGATGTGTCAATTAGGCTAGTAGATGGGGGACACAAGTAGAGACAAAAACACACACACATACACACACACACATGTTCACAGCCCACAGAGGCATCCTAGCCAGATGACACAGATGCTCAGAGCAAGGAGGGAGGATCATGGTGCCTGCAATCCTATCTGGCCCTACATCAATGGGATTAAAATGAGGTCCCAGGCTTTCTCCTCTTCCTCTGCTACCAGTGAGAGGAAATAAGTGTTGTCCACATGCAGGAGGATCAGAATGACGGTCACGCTTCTGTTCCTGGCCCCCAAAGACGGCCATTACTATTCCGAGCATGATGACCAGTAAGCCCAACCTAATTATGGGCAAATTGATTAAGAGTCGCATGATCTCAGGATTAGCACCGGGGCAGATGCTGCTTAACACAGCAGCCAAAGACCCAGAGGAGGAAACAGCAGCTGGTGGAGCTCAGAAAGTTGTTCAAAATGACCCTAAGAGTTTGAAGTTACTTAAACTCAAATCACCAATGTATCCAATAAAAAATAATGATAACAGCTAACCTTTGTATAGTGCTGCGCTAAGTGCTTTACAATCATTTTATTTGATCCTCAAAGCAACCCTGTAAGGTAGGTATTATTATTATCCCATTTACAGTTAAGGAAACGGAGGCAAAAGGAGGTTAGTGACTTGCCTAGACACACAGCTAGCATCTAAGGCCAGATTTGAACTCAAGTCTTCCTAACTCCTAGTCCACTGATCTATTTACAGAGCCACCTGACTTTAATTCCTAGGTTGACATTTACTTAGACCAGGGGTTCTTCACCCTTTTTTCTATTGTGGACACTTTGGACAGTATGATGAAGCCTATACAGGTTTCCTTGGAATAGCATTTCTAAATGCATAAAACAGAATATATCGTATTAGAAAGGAAATCACTTATATTGAAATATAGTTTTGATTAAAATAGAAATAAATATATATATGTGTGTGTATGTATATATGTATTATGTGTGTATATACACATACGCATACTTAATGAGTTTGAGGATCCCAGGTTAAAAACTCCTAATGTAGGAAAAATTACATCAAAGACTCGGGCTTTGTTTTCTTTGAGTTTGGCCGCTGGAGAAGATTCTGGCAAAAAAAAGTCCAAACCCAAGACCTCAACCCAAATGTAGGCTTTTCAAAAGACAATCAACCCTGGAGTCCTGCTTGGCTCAACAGGCAGAATAAAGAGAAAGGGGACAAAGGCACCAAGAGGCAGATTTAGGCTAGAGGTAAGACCTTCCTAACAGGTAGAGCTGTCCAAAAAGGGGAATTGGGCATCCTTGGAAGACAGTGGAATTCCCCTTACTGGAGGATACCTATAAGCAAAGGTTGAATGTTGGGGCTATCCAGAGGTTCTTGACCTTTGTGGGTCTGTTCAAGGCTCTTAACTACCCCAGATCATGTGATCATCTTTCATGAGATGTCCATGATCCTCTAGCTTTTTATGCTCCCATCCTCTTCAATTTTTTTTTGTGTTATACATATTTGTAATATATTGTATCTCTCCAACTGACCATAAATTTCTTGAGTGCAAGAACTATTTTATCTGTATATTGGTACCCCAACACTTTGTACATTTTAAAAGAATTATAAGGAACTATTATGTGAAGAAAATTCCTCTACCAAAGTCACTCTGCACCTGCCTCACAATGTAGATTCCTAGAAAGTTGCTTAGATCACAGAGGTATCAAACACTATGGATGAAGCCTCCAACATTCCCAGGTAAGCCCAGATTAAAATGTAATTGGGAAGCACTTAATAAAATAAATAAAAATACAGCTATACATACATACATACGTATATACATATATATATACACACATACATAATGTAAGTTTGTGGTTTTCTAAGTCAATATGTGAATCTCAGGGATCTGTTTCTATTTCAGTTCAACAGAACTGGCTTAGAGTCCTGAGTGATAGAGACTTGTCCAGTGTCCAGAGTCATACAACCAGCAGGGTCAAAGACAAGGCTTGAACCGGGGTCTTCTCAGCTGTGAGGCTGGCTCTCTGTCTACATTTTACTGCCTCTCAATTCCCAGGGGAGAAGGGGCATAAGGGTATAACAAATCCTCAAAGACAAGAAGATTTTTGTATTTGTAATCCCAGTGACTACTACAGGGCCTGTTGCATAGCTGACCCTTAATAAGTATATATGGAATGGAAGGAAGGAGGAGGAGGAGAGGAAAGTAGAGATATAGGGATGAAGGGAGGGAGGAAGGAAGGACAGAAGAAAGGGAGAGAAGGAAGGAAAGGAAGGATGGAGACAAATAAAGGAAGGAGAAGGAAGGAAGGAAGGAGAGGTGCTATAGGTGAGATGGCAAATGGAGGGATTGAATGGAGGGATGGAAGGGAAAGAAAAGAAGAAATTTAGACTCCAAGGTGAGAAGAAATACTATTGAAGAACATGCCCATGGAGGTAGGGAGAGTCTGTAATGTAGGGGCTTAATGGCAGGGGATTGGAACTTAGAGGGACCATAGTCTCCTCTTAAAGAGCCTCTTGCTTCCAAGAACAGCATCATGCCTCAGTAGAAGGGTAATCAGAGGTCCTAGGAGCAAAGTAGGTATGGGAAAGGGGGAGGTCATGGACCCAGAGAGGAGATTTCATGACAAATGGGAAAGAAAATTTTCATGAAGAGGGCTGAAGAGTGGGTATAGAAATGGACCACACAATCAGGGAAACACAGAAACATTTCTCTCTGTCCCTGTGAGACTTGATATGCACAAGAAAACTGGATGAGAGGGCTCAAGATCGACAGGGCTATAAGATCTAAACCATTTAGAAGGGAGAACTTAAAATACGTTTCTTAAAAGCTTTAAGTCCATGGAAACATAAAGACAGATCCAAGAAGGAATGAATATGAGGACTATGAATCAAAGAATAAAAGTTTAGAACAAAGAGAAAGAGAAATGGAGGAAAGACGAGAAAGAGGAAAAGAAAATCTTTTTTTAAAAGAAGTACAGAAATTTTTTTAACCTAAGAAACAAAATTGAAGGGGAAGAGAAAAGGTGGAGGCTACTTACCTAATTGAGGCAAAAAGAGTAGAAGAATTAACTAACTAGGTGAAAGTAAAAGAAATGAAACAGAACTCCAAATTTGGAGGAAAGGTAATAAATGAGATGGGGGCTTGATTGGTGATCAGAAGGGCACCTATAGGAATAAGATTGCCTCAAAGCAGATTAAACCAAAGTAATTGAAGTGACAAAGTATTTTATTTTAAAAGAATATTATTTGTTATGTGGGATGGCTCCAGGGAAGGAGAGAGGGGAGAAATGCTGGGGTAAATGTTGGCAATGTAAAAGCAAAAAACATTCATAATATTTATAAAATAAAAACACTCATTAATGCCATAAAAGTCCACTCTCCATGGTGCTGAAGCATTTATTTTGTGTTGAGTGCTACACTACTTCCATTGGATAATAACATGCAAGGCACAATTTTCCAACCTTGTTTGAGGTACACATGTGCCTCATCCTAGCTCAGAATCCAAGGTGTGACAAAGCCCTAGTCAGCAATTTCTGATTTTCATGATGTTGAGTTCAGTGGGTCACCTGAGACTCAGAGAGTTTGGAGGTTTGTCCTCAATAGTTTCACTGACCCATGTGGGAACCAAATCAACCAAAACACTTCATGCCAGCCTTCAGTTCGGTCCATCCTGCCACATCATCACTGCTTCTCCTTTACATAGCCAACATTATTTCCTCAGTTGCTACTCAAAATGATCTCCCCACTCAAGCTAATGAGTTTATCAAAGCCCAATTAGGATTTTGGGAAGGCAGTGTGGTGGAGTGGAATGAATACTTGGTCTGAAGTCAAAGGCCATGGGTTCAAGTTTGGGTTCTGCTGCTCACTAGATAGATGAAAATGGACATTTAGCTACCCCTCTGGGTCTCAGTTTCTTCATAAGTAAAATAAGAAAATTAGAGTATATGGGGCCCCTTCCAGCTCTGAGGAAAGTGGGGAAGAAAGAGGTATAAAGAAAGGAAAGGGAAAGAAAGAACAAGGAAGAAAGGTAGGAAGAAAGAATAATGTATGAAAGTCACTTTGCAAACCTTAAAGTGCTATGGAAATGGGAGTTATTTCTTTGCCTAGAGAGGAAATATTTGCACTGATTAAAAAAATAGATTCTTAAAATCTTGATATAATTATTCCTGAGTTCAGTTCATTTACTCACCAAAATTTCCCAACAATTTCTCAAACTAGAAAACTAGAAGTCTGCCTTCCCCAGTTTAATTCATGTCACTTTCCTTAACACACTCTTCATTCCAGCTGGAGTTGTTCACCTAACTTCATATTCTACCTCCTACCATTATATCTTTGCACTAGTTTTTCCCAGTTCCAGGAACACTCTCCTTCACTTCCACCTGTTGGAATCTTTAACTCTTCTCACATTCTGACACGATGAAGTTAAGGACAAAGTACTCCATGGAAAACATGGTGTCCTTAGACAAACCCTAGGACCAGCTCTGGTAAATAATACCTGCCTTGTGGATTCAGAAATCCCTGGATAAACAAAACCCAATCAAGAAAAAAGTGTTTTATAACACATCATGAATCTCTTGCATAGTTGGAAGCCCAAGGTTGGTTCATAAAACAGTAGCTCAGTAATGTCTTAGTCTGCATGAACTGATGAGTGGCTGGTTTATTATTTGGATTTTGTGAGGCATAAGTGTAGCTGTATCCCTCTAGACACTGTAAGTCCCACAAACAGAAGGATTCCATAAAGTAACATGGGTAACAAAGAATTGAAAAAGATAAGAATGAGCTAAGAGCAACACCACCTGACATTTATATGGGACTCTGAGGCTTGCAAAGTATAGCATACTAGTGAACAGAACACCAGGCTTTCGGAGTTGAAGTCCTAAATTTGACATATCCTATCAGTGTGATTCCACACTAGAAGGGAGTTCACTATTTGGATGAAATCACAGGTTCAGTCCAAAATAAGAAAGTGCTTTATATACATTCTCTCATTTGATTCAGATTGGACTATATCACGCATAAGACCTTATCCACCCCTCTTGCCTTATAGCATTGAAATTTCTTCATAACTTGGCCATGCCATCTTCCATGTCCTCACCTTTCCACTGAATGCCCCCCATACCCAGCATGCTCTCCCTCCTCACCTGCACTACTAGAAATTTCCATCTTGACTCAGTTCAAACACTACTTCTGCAGAAGGCCTTTTCCAGTCTCTCCAATTACTAAAGATACCCTCTTTATCTCTTTTCTTCTTTCTATATGCCTTTCATAATTTTTATGGACACGATATTTACTCATTTGGAATATAAGTTCCTTGAGGCCAGAGACAATTGTTCATTTTTCTATGTGTCTTCAGTGCCCGCCAAGAATAAGTACTTAAGACATGCTTATTAATAGATTGAAAGCTTGTTAAATAGAAATTATAGGTATTACAATTCTGATTTTGCAAATGGAAAAACTGAGGCTCAAAGAATTACAATGAAATGTCCTAGGTCACAGTTAGTAAGCATCAGAGAAAAGATTTGATCCCAGGTCTTCAAGAATCCAAGTCCAGAACTGTATTCAATTTGCCATGAAGATAATTTTAATAGACATATCCTTTTAAAAATATTACTTATCATGTAGAATAGGGGATTGGCCAATGAGGGCTCAATCCTCAGAGCATGCTCAGATTTTACCTTCCTAATAGGCTAGACAGAACAGATTTAATTATTCCCCATTAGATTCTAATCCAACATGTGGAATTTTGGGAGCCCTTTTCATCAGTGATTTAGAGTTTGCTATTGTATGATGATGTGACATCTTCTAATTGACTGTAGAACAAGAAAAATCAATGGACCAAGAGGGGCCAAGCCAGAACCGAACTGGCCTACATAAAGGTCTGCCCAACAATCCCTCTGACTGTCTTCCTTCCTGACTGCAAATGAGAGGAAAACTGGTATGAGTTACTGGGTAGGGGAGCAAGGATCTCCCATCCTGCTGCTATGTATCCAAGAGCACATACCACTTCTTTTTGGTTTGTGTTTACTCTTCCTAGACCTTAGGCAAATGAATATCCAGAGGTGGAACTGTCCAGGCATTGGTAAGTTTAGGAGAAATCTTCCAACAGTCAGAATCAGTGGCAGAGACCCTTAGAGGCAGTGGCAGTGATCATCAGCATAGTAGTGGTTGAAAACACAGGACAAACTCGTATGAAATACATAAAGCTTTGAGGCCTGGGGTGGCTTTGGAGACCAGGACCTGTCCTTAAAGAGGAAATTATCAGCTAGGGACTATAGAAAGGTGCCATCAGAATATCCTCAGAATGGAGGAAAAGCTACATTTTAGATGTAACTTGGTAAGAATTTCGTGAAGGTAGAGACTCCTCAGACCAGAAGTCTTGAGGTACCTCTTCTCCCCACATATTTTCTACGTGTATACCTTATTCTATTTTTATTTTAAATTAAAACACACTCTTCCCAAAGACCCTGTGTATGTAATGGGAGTGTGGGCCTTCAGATTGAAGAGAATATTTATGTAACATTGTTCTTGCTTTTCCTACTGAGTAAATCTCTTTTCTAAAAGCTAATGCAATTCCACTGATTACTAATGGGTAGCATACTAGTGGAGGTTCAGGAGTCATAGTGCTAGAAACCTCAACCCCTTTGTGTTACCCCTAGACACTTAGGGTAAAAGTACTAGGACCCAACCTGAAAGTTATAGAGGAAAAAGAGCTAGCTCAAAAGGGGTGGTAATAGAAATTAAATGTTCACCACTGTTTAGAATGGGAGTAGTATTCATTAGTGTGCTGTTGTTTATTTTTCACAAAGACCTTGTCATGGAAGGGATTTTGTCAAGGATTCTCAAAGGTTACACTGGTGGAGAAGAAATTCTGATTGGTTCTACCAAGCAGCAGACCAGTTAAATTTAGAGAAACTTAACACCAGCTTGGCTCAGGGGAATCAATATGAAGACCATCTATCAAATCAAAAAGGGTGGAAATGGGGGCCATTAGTGGAAATATTCTAGTTTCAAAATAAGGTTTAACAGAAGGGAAAGCTTCCTAAGCACTAGCACCATCCCAAAGTAGACTAGGCTGCCTTTAAAGGGGGGTAGGCTCCCCCTCCCTGGAGGGCATCAAGCAGAGACTGCAGGACCACCACCAGGTGTGTTCTAAGGGGCTTCACTTTCAGGTAAAGGTTAACCAAGATAACCTGTCTTCCAACTCTGAGAGTCTTCCATTATAGCTCATGTACATTCTATACAAAAGAAATATTTTTTTTTAATAAAAATTTATTTATTTAACTTTTTACATTCATTTTCACAAAATTTTGGGTTCCAAATTTTCTTCCCTTTTATCCCCTCCCCCCACCCCAATACACTGAGCAATCTAATTTTCCCTATCACCAATCTCCCCTCTCTTCTATCATCCCTCCCTTCTCTTGTCCCCATCTTCTCTTTTGTCCTGTAGGGCCAGATGACTTTCTATTCCCCATTAACTGTATTTCTTATTTCCTAGTAGCAACAACAATACTAAACAGTTGTTCCTAAAACTTTGAGTTCCAAATTCTCCCCATCCCTCCCTCCCCACCCGTTCCCTTTGGGAAGGCAAGCAATTCAGTATAGGCCCTATCTGTGTAGTTTTTCAAATGACTTCGATAATAGTTGTGTTGTGTAAGACTAACTGTATTTCCCTCCATCCTATTCTGCCCCCATTGTTTCTATTCTGTCTTTTGATTCTGTCCCTCCCTAAGTGGTGACTTCAAATTGCTCCCTCCTCCCATTACCCTCCCTACCATCACCCCCTGCCTTGCTTATCTCCTTCTCCCCCACTTTCCTGTATTGTAAGATAGGTTTTCATAGCAAAATGAGTGTGCATTTTATTCCTTCCTTTAGTCAAATGTGATGAGGGTAAACTTCTTGTTTTTTTCTCAGCTCTCCTCCTTTTTCCTCCACTAACAAGTCTCCTGCTTGCCTCTTGAATGAGATATAATTTACCCAATTCCATTTCACCCTCTTTCCTCCCACTACATTTCTCTCTCACTGTTTACTTTAATTTCTTTTGAGATATGGTCCCATCCTATTCAATTCACTCTGTGCTCTCTGTCTCTGTATGTGCGTGCATGTGTGTATGTGTGTGTGCATGCACATGTGTACGTGTGTGTGTGTATGTGTGTGTGTGGTCCTACCAACTACCCAGATACTGAAAAGTTTTAAGAGTTACAAATATTGTCTTTCCATGTAGGAATGTAAACAGTTCACTTCTGGTAAGTCCCTTATGACTTCTCTTTGCTGTTTACTTTTTCATACTTCTTCTCATTCTTGTGTTTGAAAGTCAAATTTTCTTTTCAGCTCTGGTCTTTTCATTAAGAATGATTGAAAGTCCTCTGTTTCATTGAAAGACCATATTTTCCCCTGAAGTATTGCACTCAGTTTTGCTGGGTAGGTGATTCTTGGTTTGAGTCCTAGTTCCTTTGACTTCTGGAATATCCTATTCCATGCCCTTCGATCCCTTAATGTAGAAGCTGCTAGATCTTGAGTTATCCTGATTGTATTTCCACAATACTGCAATTGTTTCTTTCTAGCTGCTTGCAAGATTTTCTCCTTGACCTGGGAATTCTGGAATTTGGCCACAATGTTCCTAGGAGTTTCTCTTTTTGGATCTCTTTCAGGCGGTGATCGATGGATTCTTTCAATACTTATTTTGCCCTCTGGTTGTAGAATATCAGGACAGTTTTCCTCGATAATTTCATGGAAGATGATGTCTAGGCTCTTTTTTTGATCATGACTTTCAGGTAGTCCCATAATTTTTAAACTGTCTCTCCTGGATCTATTTTCCAGGTCAGTTCTTTTTCCAATAAGATATTTCACATTATCTTCCATTTTTTCATTCTTTTGGTTTTGTTTTGTGATGTCTTGGTTTCTCAGAAAGTCATTAGCCTCCATCTGTTCCATTCTAATTTTGAGAGAACTATTCTCTTCAGTGAGCTTTTGAACCTCTTTTTCCATTTGTCTAATTCTGCTTTTGAAAGCATTCTTCTCCTCATTGGCTTTTTGAACCTCTTTTGCCAATTGAGTGAGCCTATTTTTCAAGGTGTTATTTTCTTCAGCATTTTTTTTGGGTCTCCTTGAGCAGGGCATTGACCCGTTTTTCATGCTTTTCTTGCATCTCTCTCATTTCTCTTTCCAGTTTTTCCTCCACCTGTCTAACTTGATTTTCAAAATCCTTTTTGAGCTCTTCCGTGGCCTGAGCCCACGGGATACAGAGGCCCCCACCTCCACATCTTTCCCTGATGGTAAGAATAGTTCCTCCTCATCAGAACTGAAAGGTGGGAACATCTGTGCCCCCTCAAAATAGCTCTCTATGGTCTTATTTTTCTTCCCTTTTCTGGGCATTTTCCCAGGCAGTTACTTGACTTCTGAGATTCCTGTCCACCCCGCCTAGATCCGCTCAGCTAGTGCTTGGGGTCTGAGATTCAAATGAGCTTTCCGGGGCTGCTATTCAATGTGAGCTTAAGTGCTGGTGCTCGGGTTGGGGCAGGGCTGCCTCCCAGGCTCAGTTCCCTCAGGGGCTTTATGCAGAGACCTTCAGTAATGGGGCGGGTGGGGGCAGGGCCGTCTCCTAGGCTCAGCTCCCTCAGGGTGTTTATGCAGAGACCTGAACTTCTGCCTGCCTCCTCAGGGAGTCCTGGGCCACCACTGCCTCTGCCGCTGCCTCTGCCGCTCCCTCCGCCACTGCCTCCCAAGGGGGCCTGAGTCACAGAGACACCCCGCTCCCCTCTCAGCCAGCTCAGACGTCTCTCTCACTGACCTGTAGCTTCTGTGGGTGGAGGGACCTTCCCAGGCACTGGAGATTCCGTCCCTGAAGCCTGCTTGGATCTGCTCCTCTGGGGCCGTGGCCAGGGCAGCTCAGGGGTGGGCTCCACTTTCCGAGGCACAATGAACCCCTGGGGATGGCTCTCCAGGGCTCTGTGGAACGGAGATCTTTTCCACTGTGTTTCTACATGCCTTGTAGTGATCCAGAATTTATGGGGAGTTCTTCTTACAGGAAATATATGGGCTGTGGGTTCGGAGCTAGCATACGTGAGTCTTTCTACTCTGCCATCTTCCCAAAAGAGATATTTTTTAAAAAGTGTTTAGCACAGTGATGGGGACCCACACAGTCATTGCTAGATAAATATATATTCCCTTCCCTCTTCTTCCCATTCCATTTCATTCCACTTTATTCAACAATCATTTATTAAATGCCTACTGTATATGTCCCTGGGAAGCTAGGTGGCACAGTGGATAGAATACCTGGCCCAGAATCAGAAAGAATCATTTTTGTGACTTCAAATACAGTCTCAGACACTTCACAGTTGTGTGACCCTGGATAAGTCACTTCACTCTGTTGGCCTCGATTGCCTTATCTGTAAAATGAACTGGAGAAGGAAATGACAAACCACTTTAGTATCTTTGCCAAGAAAACCCCAAATAGAGGACACAAAGAATTGGACATGAATGAAAAGACTCAGTGACAAATGTATGCCCTGGACATCCTGCCAGGCACTGGGAATACAAAGGCAAAAATGAACTTCAAAGACCTTAAATTCTTCTTGAGTTGGAGGAGTCTGAATGATATGTATGCAAAAAAGTGAGACAGAATATATACAAAGTACTTTGGGAAAGGAAAGAGAGAATACCAACAACTGATTTCAGTCCAGGTCAATGGAGGAAGGATCCCCTATGAAGAAATTCACAGCCCTCTCCAATCTAGAAAGCACCTAACATGCATCATCTCATGAACTCTTTGAGGTAAGTAGGGTAGATATTGCTGCCAGCATCTTCCAGGTGAGTAAAATGAGGCTCAGAGAAGTTGTGATTTTGATAAACATGGCTGGGAAATGGCAAAAAAAGCAAGACTCAAACTTGGATCTTCTAATATCCAGGCCACTGGGCTCTTCCTTACCACACAATGGCTCTCACATGATTTCCTTTTATTAATCAGAAATGTAGCTGAATGGACCACCTAGAGACCTCATCACTGAATAACACAGCAACCCAGAAGAGAGGCAGCTAGCCCAACGGGAAGAAGACTATATACTATATTCAGAGTCAATGAATGCACACATCTGTGCTGTATTTTGAATGGGGGCACTTGATTTTAAATTACAGTGGTGTTGCCTGTCTGACCTTGAGCAGGTCCCTTAAGCCTCTCTGGACAGCAGTTTCCTCATCTGCTACTGAGGGGTTGGCCTAGAGGGCCTCCAACATCTCTCTCAGCTTTAAATCTGTGATAAATGAAGAATTGCATGGGGAAGGAGGGTGAAGTGGGGGTTCTTAACATGGGGTCCAAGAACTTGTTTTTAAAAAATATGTCTGTAACTGCATTTCAATATAGTTGGTTTCCTTTGTGATTCCATGAATTTTATGCGTTTCAAAACCTGATTCAGAAAAGGAACCCACAGACTTCACTAGCTTGCTGCTGACAAGGGTTCATGACATAAAGGTCACTATGGTGAGAAAAATAGGTGGTTTGATCACATATCAAAAGTGAGTAATAACCAATGGACATTCTGAGTACCTCATTGGTATGTAGGCATTATTATTATTAATAGCAAACATTTATATAAATATATTTTAAAATATTTATTTATTTATAGAAATATACTTTAAGCTTTGCAAAGTGCTTTGAAAATATCTTCAGTGGTCCTCACAACAGCTCTGAGGGATAAGTATTATTACTATGCTGATTTTACAGATGAGGAAACTGAGGGCAGAGGAGGTAAGTGACTTGCCCAGGGTCGCATAACTAGTATTAAGTGTCTGAGGCCTAATTTGAATTCAGGTCTTCCAGACTCCAAAGTCCACCAGTCTTTACACTATGCCACCAACTACCTCTTTTACAATCCTTTTAATAAGGAAAATCAAGCAAATGAAAAGATGATCCTAGCATGTCACCCATAGTAGATTTATGGAAGATAGGAAGAAGAAACTCATGGGGCAGAGACACGAATGGGTTGCATTCTTCTTCTTTGGGGTGAGGAAACCACATGGATGGGATCACAAATGCAGCGCAATGTTAGAGTATGCATCAGGAATGATCCTGGTATGGTAGCCAGGGTCCTGCAGTTCACTCATTCATTGACTGACTGAGGGACTCTAAATGTTTAGTGAGCACTCATGATGGGCTCATCTCTGTACTGGACATAGTGGACAACAGGATAAGGTAAAGATAGCTCAAATTACCATGAATTAGCAGTGGGAACGGAGACAAGGAGAAATTACAGACATAGAAAAGACATGACTCAGTGACTGATTGGATATAGGAGGTAAGGTTTCAAAGGTGACACTGTGGTCCCTACCCTTATGGAATTTACAGTCTAGTAGGGGATATAAGACATGTACATAAATAACCCTAATGCCAGGTAGAATTTGAAAGTGCAGGAAAAGACATACAAATTACTCTGGCATTTCAGAGGAGGGAGAAGGTAGTTCCTGCTGGGGGGCATCAAAGAAAGCTCCATGGGAGAGATGGCATTTGGGCTGCACTCTGAAGGACAGGCAAAGATATTGAAGGGGGAGGGCATTCCTGGCCAAAGGAATGTCATGAGCAAAGTCTTTGGAGGTACAGAAAACATGGGCAGCCTCAGGAAAGAGTGTAGTGTCTTGTTTGACTAGACTAGTTGGGGTATGTAATGGAAGACAAGACTGTAAAGACAGATTGAGAACCAGTCAGTCAGTCAGTAGGCATTTATTAAGCACCTACTATGTGCCAGACCCTGTGCTAAGAATGAACAAACAAGAAAATGAAAGAAAGCACATTTATAGAGTCCATGCTACATGCCCCAGCACTGTGTCAATACTGGGGATACAAATAGATAAGACAACACAGTCTTTGTCCCCAAGTAGTTTAGATTTAATGGAGACAGAGACCATATATCTAATTGATTTAGAGCTAGCAGAGACCACCAAAACCATCTGATCCATTTAATAGATGAGAATGTCTGAGTCCAGAGAAGTTACATGACTTCCCCATGGTCATAGCTGGTAAGGGTTTGAGGAGAGATTTCACCTGAGATCTTCTTCACTCAAAGGTCAACACTCTATTCCCTACACTGCCAAGGTGGGTTTTGTTTAGAGAAGTAACAAGGCCAAATAATAGATAACCAGCTGTCAAAGGATAGCTGATTATTGTGTTCCTTCCAGGAAGAACAGTGCTGATTTGATGACCACTTCCAAAGCTAGAGGCGGAAAGGACTGGAGGAGGAGAGCCAGCACTCAGCCTGGAATGGCTCAGGCAAGAAATCGAGTGTTGGGTTGGGAGTCTGGAGTACAGGAAGCAGGGCACAAAGGTGGCCAATAGGCATGGATTAAACCAACCAACCAAGCAACAAGCAGCAAGAATTTCTGAGGCTGTCCTAGGCCCTTTGGTGCTCATGCTACAAATACAAGCCAAAGGACCTCCATGCAAGGCATTCAGTGCCAAATAAGGGAGTTCGGACTTAATTCAAGAGGCAATAGGAAACCATTGAAAATTGAATTGAATAGTAGCAGGATAAAAACAGTAGGTTAGGAAAACAAACTAAGCTGCTCTCCTCTAATCGTCCAATATAGCTCCTCATCTTAGTTCAAAGGTGGGAATGGCCTCTTAATGGTCCATGTTAACGGAATCCAAGTTGCATCAGGTTCTACCAAACCACAGTGTGTGCTAGTAGGGATAAGCAGCTTAAAAGTCTTAGAGAACTGAGCTGTCTCAGACATTGAGAGATAAGGGACTTATCCAGAGTCACCAAGCCAGTATCAGAGGTAGGACTTGAGACAGGGTCTTCCTACCTTTGAGGCTACTTGCTTTCCACTGTTATAACCCCATGTTATAATTATTTTTCTAGACTCTCTGTCTTCATCTCATAGGAAGTTTATATAAATTCCACAAAGAAAACTTTGGTAGTTCAGACTACAATTTACTGCAATGGAAAGGGAAGGAGGAGAGACCAAGAAAGTAAGAGAGGGACAAGGTGAGACAGAGAGAAAGAAAGATGATGAGTGTCTGAGCTACAGGACCCCATGGCTCAACAATCTGGCATGATCTGCTCATCTGACTTGCCCCTGTTGCCATAACATTTGTATATCATCCCCAGACCAGCCTGTGTTGGAGAGAGCTGCTGACTGGTCTCCAATGCCTGCCCTTCACCGCCGTGCTTACGTCATGATTCATAGACTCTCCCAGGTCTTTCTGACTGCCTGCAATTACATGTGACAAATGATTCTTCCGTGTCCTGTCGGCTTTACCTTTTCAAAACGTTTCCAAGATAAGTCATCTCGTGTATACTGGACTGTCTTCTGAACAGTAAATCCAAGGATAAGAAGGAACTGGCCCTGGGGACTCTACTGAGGGTGCAGAAAACCTGAAAAGCTCTGTGTGCTGAAAGAGACCCTCAGTGGAGCAGACTGCAAGAAACATGGAATTGGCATCAGATTGACGAGGATGGCGAAACACAAAAGTGCTCAATGTTGGAGAGGCTGGGGGAAGACAGGCTCCCTAACACATTCTAGGTGGAGTTGTCAATTGCTTCCACTTTCTGGAAAACATTTGAAATTAACTAAAAACTTCATTGAAGTCTATATACCTATATAGATAGCAATAACACTGTCAGTAAATTGGAAAGCACTTATTAAGCACCTACTCTGTGTCAGGCTGCCAGGAGCTAGTGATTGGAAGACAAATGGAAACATTTCCTGCCCTCAAGGAGCATCAGCATGAATATGCATAAATACTTATCAAATATACAGAAAATAAATGAAGGTATCATCACTGGTAGGCATACACCCTTAACAACAACAAAATGAAAAAGAATGACTGGTACTTTAAGATTTGCAAAGTGCTTTATATATACATATGTACATGTAACATATATACATGTGTGTATTATGTGATTATATCTATTATGTATGATATGTGTGTATATACACACATACATATGCATACATATATGCATCTGCATGCTTGTGTATAAATTTGATTCTCATAACCCTGAGAACTATGCACCATTATTACCCCATTTTATTAATGAGGAAACTGAGGCTTGGAGAGGTTAAGTGACTTAGTGCCATATAGTTGGTGAGGGTGGGAGGAGATGTCCAACCCAGGTTTTCCTGACTCACAGTTTAGTGATCCACCTATGGTACCACCTAGCTGTCAAGGTCATCAAAGACAAAAGAAAAGCTAAGTTGTGCAGGGTATAGAGTGCCAGGCCTGGAGTCAGAAAGAATCCACTTTGTGTTCAAATCTGACCTCAGATACTTATTAGCGGTGTGACCCTGGGCAAGTCACTTTACCTCAGTTTCCTCATCTGTAAAATAAGCTAGAAGAGGAAATGACAAACCATTGCAATATATCTGCCAAGAAAACCCCAAATGGGGTCATGAAGAGTCAAGACACAACTCAACAACATCAAGTACAAAGTTATTTAGAGCTGTACTTTTTGTACGAAGAACTGATAGAAAAATAGGTGCTCGTTGTTTAGAGACTGGGCTGAACACATTGAGGCAAATGAAAATAATGCAACATCATTGCACCTTAAGATAAAATGAACCTGATGAATTCAGGGAATCTTGGGAAGACTCATATAAACAGATACAGAGTAAAGCAAGGGAGAACAGGGGAATAATTTCTAGTCAGTGATCACTGCAATCAAAAGGAAAAAGAGAATCTATCATCTCCCTGCCATGATGAGGTATCAGAGGAGGACTTCATTGGAAGTACAAAGAGGAAGCCCTCCATCAATGTTCCTAATGATGCATAATTAGCAACAGGCATGACAAGGATGCAAGATTCTTGAAATAGTTCATTCTCCTTTATTATTATCCTAATAATAATTCAACATCTTTTTAAAAGACAGTATAGAACAGTGGCAACAACGCGGGATTTGGAGTAAGAGGAAATGGAGTTAAGCCATGGTTTGGTTTTTACTTTTCTCCTTCTCTGAGCCTCAGTTTTCACAGCAGTAAAATGATTAGAAAATCCCTAAGGTCCTTCCAATTCTAATTCCTATATTAATGCATGCTACTGTCACTGTTTGTAAGCTAGCTAATGTCCAACATTCTCCAATCAACCAATGTTTAATATTAACTACTTAGCAAACTGCAAGAAACAAACCAGCCCAACAACTGTACCTCTGCTCTCTCTTTTCTAGGATGAAACATTTGATTTCAAGATTCCATTATAAAAGATATAATTGCTACACCAAAGTGTGCTATTTTCTCAACTATGTGACATGTCAAGTGCTGTATCATAACATAGCTTTGTTCAAAGGAATACATTGCTGGAAATCACATGCCCAAGCTGAGTGACTCAGGGATGAAACAGCATCACAGAATCTTGGGTAATACTTCAGGAACCATTCGATTCAGCTCTGGGCTTTTCATCAAGAATGCTTGAAAGTCCTCTATTTCACTGAATGATCATTTTTTTTCCCTTGAAGTATTATACTCAGTTTTGCTGGGTAGCATTCTTCTCCTCATTGACTTTTTGGGCCTTTTTTGTCAATTGAGTTAGACTATTTTTAAAGGTGGTATTTTCTACAGCATTTTTTTGGGTCTCCTTGAGCAAGCTGTTGACTCACTTTTCATGGTTTTCTTGCATTGCTCTCATTTCTCTTCCCAGTTTTTCCTCCACCTCTCTTATTTGGTTTTCAAAATCCTTTTTGAGCTCTTCCATGGCCTGAGACCATCACATATTTATTTTGGAAGTTTTGGATGCAGAAGCCTTGACTTTTAGGTCTTTCTCTGATGGTAAGCATTGCTCTTCCTCATCTGAAAGGATGGAAGAAAATATCTAGTCAACAATCAAGTAGGCTTCTATAGTCTTATTTATTTTTTTCCCCATTTTGGGGCATTTTCCCAGCCAGTTATTTGGCTTTTGAGTATCAAGAGGAGGGTATACTCTGGGGACCTATAAGTTCTCAGTTCCTCCAAGGTGGCACAATCAAGGGAGAGAAATTTATTCCTCTCCTGGCCTTCACTCTGGTCTGGGAACTACTGCAAGATTTTCTGCCCAGGATCTTTGAAGCTGTCTTTGGCATTTGTGGGTTGAGCAATCTGGGAACTGCAGCTGCTTCTGGGGATTCCACCCCTGAGGCCTGCTCTGGTTCCATTCCTGCTGATGTTGTGTGGCCAAGGCTGGGCTCTGCTCCAAGACCAAGGTGATAGAGCTTTTCTCCCCAGAATCTGTGAGTGGCTCCACAATCACCTCCAGTTCCACCATGCCAATGCACTCCTCTTCATTCCAGGGCCACCACTCAGGGATGAGATCCAGAGCTTCTGCACGATTCTTCCAGTGGTTTTAGGCTGAGGGCTCCTAAAATGGATGCTGTGCCACAGGAACTGCTGCCACCCTGGGGCCACCTGGGTCAGAACTCATTCCCTTCTCATGCAGGTGAAAGAGCTTTCTTACTGACTTTTGAAGCTGTCTTTGGTGTTTGTGGGTTGAGTAATCTGGGAACTGTGGCTGCTGCCATGGATTCTATGTACCCTTGCAGCCAAGGCTGTGCTGTGCCTGGAGGGCTGCACTCCACTCCAAGTCTGGTGTGATTTCTATCTGCCTTCCAGGCTATCTTGGGCTGGAAATAGCTTTCACTCAGTGATTTTGTGGCTTCTGCTGCTCTAGAATTTGTTTAGGGTCATTTTTTACAGGTATTTTATGGGCTATGGGTGGAGAACTAGAGTAGGTGTGTCTTTCTACTCTGCCATCTTGGCTCCACCCCTTCATATCATGGAATTTTGGCATTAGGTTGGCCATAGGGTGATGAAATGGGGGAATGGTGTCAACTCTAAAATTTCCAAAAGGGCTGCTATCTACATCTGTAGAGGGAACACACACTATGAAATCACAGGTGACAAGTATTAAAGTATTGGGGAAGGGACTAAGTGCTTTGCACATAACAGGAACTTTAGAAATACTTATTGATTGGCTGACTGACTGATTAAGCCAGCCAAAAGATCCACAAACCCTACAGAAATGTTCACTTTGTGCCACTACTCTGATTCACAAAAGGCCATCCATTGGAACCTGAGGAATAGCTTTGTATAAGAAGCATTTCTTAAGTATTTACTATGTGCCAGGGATTGTGTTAACACAATGCCTGCCCTCAAGGTAGTGAAATTCTAATAGCAGGCAAGACGCACTTTTTATACAAGCCAAAAGAAAGCCAGTTCCCCACCATTTTAATGGAAGAGACAGCATGCCCCAAACCCCAAAGGTATATGTGGTGTAGATGGAAGGTAATCTCATGCTGGCACTGAGGGGGAGCAGAAAAAGCAGAAAGAAGGATTTGTGCTACTTCTTAAAGGAAACCAGGAGGTAAGAAGGGAAAGTACTCCAAGCATGGAGCCATCTGGTGCAGAGGATGAGTGGAATAGCACTGTGTGAGGTACCAACAGAACAGTCAGGCAGCCAGAAGTCCTGGGTCAGATAATTTGGGAGAGAAGTCAAGTGGGAGATTGGGAAAACAGAAAGGGTCAGGTCATGAGGATCTTCCTTCCTGGAAAAGAGAAGACTTTGAGGGGTAGGACAGCTCCCATCCCATACCTACAGGACTGGCATGTGGGGGTTCACCTGATCTGCTTGGGCACAGAGGGCAGACCCATGAGGCATAGTGAAAGTTGGCCTGCATTATCCAAAAGGGGAATGGGCTGTTTTGGGAGGCCCCGACCCAGACATCAGTGACCACTCAGTTGCTATGATGTAACCGGACTTCTCGCTCAGGTGCTGGTGGGCCAAATAAGCCGAGAGGAGCCTTCCCACTCTGAGAATTCTGTGATTCATTGTAATGGGATTTTACCTGCAGTGCCTTCCAGAGCCCTCAAAAGGCTTTGCAGACATGATCTCATTAATTCTGTAGACAGAGATGGGTGGCAGGTGGCAGACATCATTACAGGTGGCCAGAGGCATAAGTAATATCAATGGCCAGCTAGGAGCAGGAATTGTGTCATGATGGACTTCCTGAAACTACCCCCTGTATACATAATAAAAGTACCTAACACTTATATGGTATTTTAAGGTTTGCAAAGCACTTAATATGTTTTGTACTTGTTTGATCCTCATAACAACCCTCTAAGGGAGATGCCAATATTCTCTCCATTTTTCTGATGTCAAAACTGAGTCAGCAGAGGTTAAGTGGCTCACCCAGGGTCACCCAGTCAGTAAGAGTCTGAGGCGGGATTTGAACTCCTGCTTTTCTGATTTCAGGTCTAGTGCTCTAACCACTGAGGCACCTCGCTGATTCTATTTATCTGCATGGGGGCTCCCTTATGACAGACTTCCAATACTCAGGCGTTGCCTCCATTGCCACATACAAGATCTACATCATTAATTCCACATGATGAGGCCCTATTGGCAGCGGCTCTCTCTAGCATCCTCCTTTCTTGCTAGGTGTCTCAATGGGTAGAGTGCTGGACCTGAGTTCAAATCCAACCTCAGATGCTTACTAAATACATGGCCCCAAGAAAGTCATTTGTCCTCCCTCAGCGGCAGTTTCCACATCTGTAAAATGTGCATAATAATGGCATCTACTTCCCAGGATGGTAAAGAGGACAACAGGAGATAGTTATGAAAAGCACTTTGCAAACCTTAAGGTGCCGTATAAATTCTAGTTATCATGGCTGCTGTAGTTACTCACTGCTGCTGCCAGTTGGCTATTGGCAAATTCCCCCTAGGGTACTAACTCATAAACAACCTGTAACGACCCTCACATAATCACAGGCTCTTCCACAATGGAAGACTGACTTGTCCTCTTCAGCCCCATCTGCATTTAACTTGGGTAGATCCTACCTACAAGAAGTTGAGAGTGTTTGACTTGCAGGTGACACATGTCAATCAATCAGTCAGTCAGCAATCATGGACTCACTGGAAAGGCTCATCAGAATCCAAAAAAAAGTTTGATCTTCAAAGATCAACTTTTAAGGTTGCAGGGAAACTTTTCCTTTTGCAAAAAGCAAGAGGAAATTAGCTTCATTTTAAAAAACTTCCCCAGGTTTTTTCTATAAGATCTATTGTCTAGAACATTAGGCTGAGGCTAATGGGATGAAAATTTTATTGGAATAAAAATAAAGTCTTATACTTAGAGTACAAAATCAAATTCAGAGGTAAAATGAATGAAAGAAAATGCATTTATTAAGAGTTTACTATGTGTAAAGCATTTTAAGGACTGGGGATACAAATAGATAAGACAGTCCCTATTCTCTAGCTCACCTTCTAATGGAGATCTAAACACATACAGGCAGTTTTCCTTATGTTTAGAGGAAATCTCCTCATTATAAAGATCTACACCAGTTCTTTTCTGAAAGACTTGTCTACCCATGAGTAGCATTTCCTATATTTGTAAAGTTGTTTTTCTAAACCAAAGCATTTGACTTCATCCCTATGAATGTAAATGTATTCTGGCTTGTCAGGGATCCAGAATCTGTCCTCCAAAGAGCTTAGCCATTCCTCCCATCTTTGTATCCTCTCCAAATTTAATGTGTGCCATCTCGGCTGGACCTCTTCTAGTCTCACCCCTTCCCTTCTACAGATGAAGAGCATGGATCCCAGAGAAACTGACTTGCCCAAAGTCACGTGGGTGGTAAGTTCTGCAGCTAGGCTTGAAACCTAGGTCTCCTGGTTTCAAATTCAGTACTCTTGGTCAAGGGCAAATTCCTGAAAAGTTTCCACTGGAGACTTCTAAGTTAATATCAACCAATTAATGACTACTTTGGGGTTATGGTCATTCAACCAATTCTAGTTCCACTTAGTGACACTCGCATTGCTTTGTAGATAGTAGGGGCTAAATACAAGTTTGTTGTGTGCAATGGAGTCATAGCATTTGCCCCACACATTATCTGCAAGGGCAGCATGAGAGATTTTCTCAAATGCCCTCCTGAAAGCTAGGTATATCCCATTTTTGCTATTCTAGTCTTTCTATTTAGTGGCCCATTTCTAAAGCTCTCCAATCCCAGTATGCCCTATCCAGCAGCTGAACATAACTGCCTCTATCCAGTGTATTTCTCTGGACATAGCAGATGAGTCAGGTGTCCTTCCTGGTCCTAGAAATGTTTTCAGTAACCAGAAGGACAACAGCAAGTAGAACTGAATGCCTGAGCTCCAGTCTGGTCTTTCTATGTCTTTGGCCAAGTCTCTCTGGTCCTCAGTGTGTGAAGTGAAAGGATTGAACTAGGAAGCATGAGTGAATGTTACAAAGAGACAAATCTAGGTTCAATGTAAGAAAACACTTCCCAAGAGTTAGAGGGATCCCACAATGGCACGACTTGACTCAGGAGGTAGAGAGGTTCCCTTCTTGGGAGGTCCTTAAGCAAATCTGAGTCACCACTTGTCAGTTTCATTGTAGAGGGGACTCTTGATCCTTGTTCAGGTGTCAATGGGACTAGAGAGCCTATAGGATCTCCTTCTGCTCTGAGAGTCTATAATTCTGCTATGATGCTGTAAGAAATGAGAAAAGAAAAGGGTTTCAGAGAAGCCTAAGATTTATATGAATTGGTCCAAAATGAAGTGATCAGAACTAGGAGAACAATTCAAATAGCAACAGCAACATGGTGAAGACAAACAGGGCAACCAGGTGATGCAATGGACAGAGCACTGGGTCAGGAAGACTCATCTTCATGTGTTCAAATCCAGCCTCAGACACTTACTAGGTGTGTGACCTTGGATAAGTCACTTAACTTTATTTGCCTAAGTTTCCTCATCTGGCAAAATGAGTCAGAGAAGGAAATGGCAAGCCACTACAGTGTCTCTGCCAAGAAAACCCCAAATGGAGTAATAGTTAGAAGGACTGAAATGACTGAGCATCCACAACAAAGACAAGTATGAAAGATTTACATACTCTGATTAATATAATGGCCAAGTATGATTCTACAGGAGCAATGCTGAAACATGCCACCCATCTCTGGAGAGAGATAATATACTCCAGACAGAGATGAAACATATATTTTGGACTTGATCAATGCTGAAATTTATTTTGCTCTACTATGCATATTTATTATGAGGGTTTTAGTTTTTCATTTTTCCAGTGAGGGTAGAGGAGGTAGAAGAAAAAGAGGATGGTTTTTAATTGAAACAAATGATTGAATTTTTTTAAAGAGAGATATTCTACAGTTTTATTATAGATGGTTTCTGAGGTTCCTTCTAATGACCCATGATCCTCTAACCTGTGGGGGAGGAGGGAAATCACATAATGTCTTTGGACCTTAGTTTCCTCCTCTGAAAAAGTGGAGGGGGATGGGCTTGGACCACCTGGTACACAAGACTTTTTCTCTTCTCCTAGTGCTAGCTCCTTGAAATTTCTTTGTATTACTTTCCTAATAATTGATATGTATTTGCTTGTGTACATGTTCACCCCTCAGTAGTATATAAGCTCCTTGAGGCCAGGCACTGATTTACTCTTGTCTTTGCATCCCCAGCATCTAATACAATACCTGGCGTGTAGTAGGTGCTTAGTCAAGGTTTGTTTAATTGAATTGAATGTAATATAGGATCATCGATTTTGAGCTAGAAAGGACCTCAGAGATCTCCACATTAGTTCAACTATTTTTAATGAGACAAAACAACCATACACCAGTGTACCCTCAAAATCCTCATGGCAAATATAATCACAAAACATCAGAATCGGAAAGGACCTCAGCAGTTCAATGCATCTGTTAAAGGAATCCCCACCATAACATCCCAGGCAAGTGGTCACCAGCCTTTGTCATATCCTGGGGCTTAGCATAGTACCTGGCACATAGTAGGTACTTAATAAATGCTTGGTGATTGGATTATACTTGAATACTTCTCTAGGGAAAAGTTATCACATCAGTAAAAGGCAGAGATGGGATTTGAAATCAGGTCCTGGGACTCTGAATTCAAGATACTTTCCAGACAAACCCAGCTGTAGACTATAAGCTCCATGGAGGCAAGAGTTATGTCAGTTAAATATGGTATCCCAGCATTTAGCTTAGTGCTTAACACATATTAGGTGCTAAAGTTGTATTTGCTGAATGAATGAATGAGATTCCCATATATGTTGCCAGTCCACATCACCATCTTACCAGATCACCTCCTTTTCCCCTTGCTTTTATTTGCTCCATGTTACAAAGTCATCAGCAGTAGTCCAGCACTCAACTGGAGATAGCAAAGCCAGGGACAAACCTCTTTTTCCTTGGCTTCCGGCACCAGCACATTTCATGTTCATACATGGGCACTGGCCCGCTTATCTCTTGTGCCCATCTGTTTGGAGGGCAGAGTGCCTGCTTGCAAGTTGGTTAGCTCCTTGGCACAGGATAGGGACACCAGACAATGAAAGGGGTTTACATGGGCAGCCTGTGCTACACAGTGGGGACATCTGCCCTGTAGGAAGCATCTCCTCTCAGTTAGCCAGGGTACCACATGTCCCTCTCTCAATTGTTTTCACCTGTTGACATGTGGGAGCCAAAAACATTTTTTTAAATCTAAAGAATATTTACAAGAGTGGAGAAAGATGTTACCACACCAAGAGGTCCTCTATAAGCTATCCAAGTGTCCATGGCAAAACTTGGCTGGTGGGCATCTTCCAGGCAGACAGCTTTCTGTTGAGCAGCAGAGGACAGCAGGGACCCAAAAAAAAAAAATAAGAATCACTTGCTCCTGAATCAAACATGTACAAATGCCAAGCCACAGTGGCCACGCCAATGGGCAGGACTCCATGAGGGCCCGCCAGTGAGACTCATCCTCTTTCATTTAAGATAAAAATAAACATTTTCTTTCCAGTCTGTTAAGGAAAACAAAAAATCAACACCTGGTGGCCTGGGACAGGAGGAAGGATGTCCTTCCACAGAAAAGGGAGGGCTTCTCTCAGAGCTCTGTCTCCCCATGGGGACAGACACACAAAGCCACTTAGTGCAATGGCGTGGCCTCCTGGAGAGACAAAGTTTCAGAGGATGGAATGAGCCAGTGCATAGGATTTGGGCACAAAACAATCTCTTTCAACGGCTTTAGGAATAAGCCATGGAAATCCTGCATGGGGAATCAACTGTACCAGAACATGGCAGCACCTTTTGGAAGAGATCGGAACAGTGTATACTCTTGAATTCCCTCAAATTATTGGATTCTACATGCCCTTCATCACCCCACTCTGCCAGATAAAGAAAAAGAAAAGAATTATGAGGGAGAATTGAAGGGGAGTGGAAATGGGAAAAATAAAATGTGACGGTCCTAAAGAAGAATAATCCTGACTGGCATTTACACCATGCTTAAAGCTTTGCAAAGATGAAACAATCTACCTTTATTATCTCCTTGGAGCCTCATAGTGCCTCTGGCATGAAAGAGCTATGGGTGTGAGTAGCCCCATTTTACAGATGAAGAAACAGACCTGGAGCAGTGAAATGACTTCAGTAAACATTTATTAAGTACCTACTGTGTGCAAGACACTGGGAATATAAAAACAAAAATATGATTCCTGCCCTTAAGATGCTTATTACTCTACACCTATATTGACAACCAAATCAATACAAAATATTTTTAGACAGAATAAATATCTATTGCATTATACCTACATGTATATATATATCACATATATCTATATAAATAAATGCAAAATATTCATATGAAAAATATGTACTAATTATATAATATTATATACTATACTATATTAAGAATAAATACATAGAATAGGACATATTAATAAATATGTACAATAATATACATAATTGTACATGTTAATAAAAATATATACTATATATTTTATAACTACGATAAATAGTACATACTATATGTACTACTAATAATACTAAAACATGCTAAAATTATGTACAAACTGTTTCTGTATAAAAACAAAAGATTTGTAAGGAAAATATATAACATTTTATATCAAATACAAAATGTATATGTAATACATACTATTTAGATACAAAATGTTTATAGACAAAATAAATAAAAAATTACTGAAAGGAGACAAGGAGGAGGAAACCAAGAATAGCTTCATGTAGGAGGCATCACCTGAGTTGAGCCTTGAAGGATGCTAGGCATTCTAAGAGATGGAGGGGAAGGGCATTCCAGGCATGAATGACAGCTTGGGCAAAGGCTTGGTGAAGCATCATATATGGGGAAGAGCAGCTGGTTCAATTCACCATAGATATATAGACTAATCAGCAGGGAAAGGTTACCTGAATCTTAGACAAGAGAATACCAAGTCATTTCAAGAGAGAGCGAGCATTAACCACCAGGGGACTCAGGAAAGGCCTCCCATAGGGAGTAACATCTAAACTGAGACTGAAAGGAAGAAAAGGATTCTGTGATGGGGAAGTTAAGGCAGAAGTGAATCCCAGTCCCACTAAATTCACTTTAGTTCAATCAGCATTTATCCTCTTTATGCTGGATACTAACACAGGGGACTGGGTGTGCAAATGCAACAGGAATTCCAGAATGTCATGGTTGGAAGGGACATCTGAGGCCATCCCCATCCAGCAATCCCCTCTACGTCATTCTTGATAAGTCACCATCCTGCTTTTCTTGAAAAGCTCTAGGGTTAGAGGTGGGAAGTAGGGAGGGAGGTTGAGTACTTACTATGTGCCTACCTTTATTTATTGAATTACCAAGAGCTATGAGAGATCCTCAAAAAGCATGAGATGTGGCCTCTGGCATTCAGGAGTTTAAAAATCTTTAGGGAGCCAAAAATTAGAACCATTTAGAGAACAATCCAAAGTAGTTACTGTATGATCTATCTAAATTGTATAGTACGGTCCACACAGACTATAGAGAACAGTGAAACCAATTAAAGCAAATAGAATTTTCAAATTCTATTTGGGAATATAATTTGTGGGGAAGAGAAAGAATTTAGGAAGTATTCCCAATAAGTAGGAAAATAAGAAACAAAAGGAGAGGAATAGGAACGGCATGGGGGGGATGGTGGCAGGTAAAAACAATAGCCTGAAGAAGAGTCGATCCAATTCAGTAAACATTTATTAAGTACCTACTATGTGTGGAGCTCTGTGCTAATCACTGGGGAGACAGAAAAAGAAAAAGATGGTCTCTGTCTCCAAGGAGGTCACAATCTAACAAGGAAGGCAACATGCAATGAAATATGTGCAAATAAGCTATGTGTAAGAAAAAAAGGAAATAATTAAAAGAGGGAAGTTATTACAATTAAGAAGAGTTGAAAAGAACTTCCTGTAGAAAATGGGATTTTTATTTGGCACCTAAAGGAAGCCAGTAGGCAAAGAGAAGAAGAGAGAGCATTCCAGACATGGGGAACAGCCAGAGAAAATGCCTGGAACCAAAAGATGGAGTGCCTTGGAAGTCAGTGTTACTGGATCAAAGATTACATGGCAGGTTAAGGTGTAAGACAACTGGCAAGGTAAGAGGGATGGAGGTCATGAAGGACTTTGTCCTGCCCTCTGCCCACTTCTTTGCAGCCTTTATATTATTTAACTTGGTGATTTCATCAGCTCCCAAATATTTAATGATCATGTTTGTGTTGATGATTCTCAAATCTACTCTCCTTCCCTAACCCCTCTGCTGACCTTCAATCTCATATCTCAACAGCCTATTAAGCATCTTGAGCTAGATGTCCCATACATATCTTCACCTCAACATGTCCAAAACTGAACTCATTATCTTTAACCCCAAACCTCTCCCTGCCTTCCAAAATTCCCCTGTTGCCATCAAGGGAAGCACAAACCTTCCAGGTGCTGGGCTTACAACCTGGACATCCTCCTCAACTCCTTACTCTGTCTCAATTCCTAGTCAATCTCTTGCCATGTCCTGTTGATTTTACCTTCTCACCATTTCTTGTCTCCACTGATGCCACCAACACCCTGGTCCACCCCTTTTCATCTCCCCTCTGTACTATTGTGATAGACTTCAGGTTGGTCTCCTTCAAATCTCCTCTTTCCAGTCCAACCTCCACTCATTTGTTGCATTAATCTTCCTAAAGTGCAGATTTGATTATACCACTCCCCATAACCCAACCATATTTAATAAACTCCAGTGTCTTCCTATTCCCTCCAGGATCAAATATAAAATCCTCTCTTTGGCTTTTAAAGTCCCTTAGAACCACCCTCAGGCTTCTGACACTGTCCTCTCTCCACAGACTCTTGGATCCCATCTTCCTACTTTGTGTATTTTACTGACTACCCCCTCCATGTCCAGAAATCTTTTTCTTCCTCCTTCATCTCCTGGTTTCCCTGGCTTTTATCAGACCTCAGCAAAATCCCCATGTTGTTTAAATGTCTTTCCTTATCCCTCTGAGATTATCTCCAAGCATCCTGTATGAATATTCTTTGTCCATAATTGCTTGCATATTGTCTTCGTCATTAATCCATGAGCTCCATTAGAGCAGGGACTGCTGGGTTTCTGTTTTGTTTTGTTTTAGTTTGCTGTGAATTTCTGCCTTTCTTTGTATCCATAGCTCTCAGAACAGTATCTGGCATATAGTAGGTGCTTAATGAATGCTTTTTGACTTGACTCTCTTTGCAAGCTGTGGGCCTTGAACCAGCCCAGAGGTCAACTTGGCATGTTCCCAGGAGCCTGGTAACTAGCTTTGGTTTTTGCCCTCTTCCAATGAGAAGAAAGAACACAGGTGGTCTGCTGCCCCCAGAAACTCTGCCTAGTGGCCTGGAATCCTGGGAATTTTTCCAGCTGGTTCCATGGAGTTCATCCAACTGTGCACATGGGGAGCTCAAGGGTAGGTGCCGAATGAGCATCCATGAATCCTAGGCCTCTCCCCACAGTCATTGCTGGTGTTAAGTATGTTAACAGCCCTAGAAGCCAAGTAGGGAAAACAGACCACATTTCATCAGTCAGTTTAGGAAAACATAATCCAAGAGGAAGAGTTCTCTAGGATACACTCTGTCCTTGGAAGTCCCCATAGGTGTCTTGGGAGGGCCTTGTAACCTACCCAAAGTTCATGTCTCATGAGCCAACTAAGACAGATTTTATAGCCCTCCCAGGTTATGAGACAAGAACCCAAATCAAACCAACAGAGACTCCACCCAGGACTGTGACATGGGCCAGTTCTCTATTTTTAGTGGTCTCTGCTTTGAATTCACAGGTTCTTCTTAGGATGCAAAACATACCCCTGAAAAATACAAGAGTAGCTCAAGTGGAAAAGGAGATTACAAATAGGTATCATTCGACAACAATAACCCAAAGACAAACCCTGGCAGCAGCCATCCTAAATGGGGCCTCGAGGGTGCCAGCCTTGGGCAGCGTTCCTGCACTGATCCATAGCCCAACAAATTGTCTAGTTTTCCCAGGCCAATGGGCTCTGACCACAGACAGACACAGCACTGCTTGAATCTAAATTGTGGGGGGGGGGGTGCAACCAACAAGCTCCGTTTTCAAAGGACCTGAATGAAAGTTACTCTACATAGAAAAAGTATTCTTGATGATCTGAGCCTTTTCATGCTGAAGGGACACAGCCTAATCTTACACCCCACAATGAAAGCCGCTAATCCGACCTCTTCCTGCAATGTCCTACTGCCTACCTTTTCATTTTTATATGACATTTGTGCAACATCAGAAAAGACGTCAACAAGTATTCCTCACTGAAAAAAAGAGCCCATTGTGCTTTGGGTTACCTTGTCTGTGTGTGTGTGAGTGTGTGTATGGGGGTGGGAGAAGATGGGGTCAGGTCTGTACCAGTAGTATGGGGCTTCCAGACATGGACAAATAAGTCCTAGAGAAACCCTGTTCCTACCCTGTCTTATGCATAGTAATGCAAGTCATTTCTTTCCATTCTCTTCACACACACCCTTTTTTTTTCCATTTTGCCTGTTTTTTACAGTTCAATAAATATTTTCCCAAGCTCCACTTGCCAAACAAAAGAGTTTAGCCTGAGTGCTACTCCGCTGACAAATACCCTTATGGTGTTGCACATGTGAGCGCCATTGATAAACAAATTAAAATTCTGTCCCAGCCCAGAGCTCAGCTGGCCCATTTCATTTTGCAGTATGGGTTTGTAAAGGTCTGGGTGTCTGTCATCCTCCCCTAACCTTGTCTTTGTCAAAGGGATACAAAAGCCTGCCCGCTCGGGGCCGTACGATACTGATTAGTGTGAGTGACAAAGTGAGTTTCCAGTCCACTCAGGCTTTCATAATAAATCCATCAAAGTGTAATAGAATTCCATCAATCCTGCATCCTCCCCGAGGGTCGCCCGGCTGGGATGGAAAGTGTGTTCCGTGGGGATTGGACAACTGTTATTATTCAATTACACTCTTTTCTTCCTAGTTAAAGACCATGATATCATTATCACTTAATGAATGCATATAATTGGATCTGGACTCCATGTTTGCCTGATGAATGCCTCTCACTATTCATCCAGTTTCTGCTCATCTCCTGACCATTTATTATAGACTTTGGGCCGGAGCCCACAATGACAAAGGAAATTTGAAATTAGCCGAGGTCGGTTTCATTCGATGCTCAGTCAGCCACAAAGACAAAATAAAATTTTGATGCTTGGATGGTCCAGGGGAGGGAAAAAGAAGTTTCCACCCAACTCAACAGTCTCTGATTTGTCCCTACATACACATGTACACACACGCACGCCTGCGCACACACACATAATTAGCAATAAAATTTTTAAGTAAGTTTAATAACTTCTAATCACAAGTTTGGACAAAATATAAATAAATAAATAAAATTCGTCAAAATCGTGCATCTGAGACTTTGTATGGTATTTATCCAGGTCACTGTAGGGGGAGGAGAAGTGGGGGGAGGAAGGTAAAAAAAGTGAAAGGCGTATACCATACTATAAAGAAGCCCCCACCCCACACATACACGCACATTCATATCTTTAAGTTCCACCTTATTTTCCCCAAAACCACTTTATGATTTAATAACATTTAAATTTGACCAAGCAAAAGAGCTTTCAATCCCATATATTTATTACCTCCACGATCGAGACCGTCATTAAGTCTCATCAAACAACGCGCCCCCAAAGGAAACGGGCCCTCCTATTCATATTGTTGGGAGTAAATGTAGCATGCCTCCTTTGGATCACTGGTGAACAGGCCACCTCATTAATCCTAGTTAGGAGATGCTGCTGGGCATTCGGGGCAGCCAAATCCAGATGCTCGCCACCGAGGCTCTCCAGGCGGTTAGGGAATCACAGAGTACCACCTCAAGCCTTCCATACATCACTTCAAATTAAATTTACATTAAGTGCTATTCCATCAGAGCTGAGAGGAGCTGACATCTTTGGAAAATGCAGATGATAATCCATTAAATCCTATTATATACATGTCTTCTAATTTTACTTAAGCTCATGCATACCAAAGTGTGAGTTTGTGTTAAAAATTAAAAAGCCTTTTACTAGAACAAAAGACTTTATGAACTGTTGACTTTGGGAGGGTTTATTATGGAGCTAGCCGATTCTATCATGGCAGTCGGATTTTTCCCTGTAAAAAATCCTGGTTAAAGCATTGAGATCTCAGAATTTTTTCCTCTTCACTCTTGCCTCTCACCTCTCCTCCTCCAAAATAAGAGGGCACTTCCTTTCTCCTCCCTCTCCTCAACATCTTCCTTTCCACAAACTCCAAACTCTGCTTTGTGCTTGATCAAATATTATGAATGAAATCGTGGGACACATATTGTCTCCTTTGGCAATTAAGAAAATATTTGCTGGCAGCTTCCAAACTGGCATCCAGAAGAAGACACTATAAAATCAGCCCAGTGAAAAGCACTGGATTTAATTACCCTATTACTACATATGGTGATCCCTTTATGTTTTCATAGTCCACAGTCACACCGACTTTTGCTTTCATGAGTCTTCTCTAATTTCATAGCAGGGATCTTGTTATTTTTGATGCTGGAGACTTAAATTTTTACACTCTACAACTGTATTTTATGTTTGTTGGTGATTTGTTTTTCTCCTACTAACACCTGCAATTGGGCATCAAACAGAATACATTCTCATTCTGAGTAGTCAATCAGATATTAAGTGATGGAGGTCCCAGAAACATGCAGAACTTTTACATAGAACTCTCTCTCTCTCTCTCTCTCTCTCTCTCTCTCTCTCTCTCTCTCTCTCTCTCTCTCTCTCTCTCTCCCCCTCCCCCTCCTCCTCCTCCTCCTCCTCCTCCCTCCTCTTCCTCCCTCCCTTCTTCTTTCTCCCTTTCTCCCCCATTTCAATCTTTCTCTTCCTCTCCTCTCTCTGTCTCTCTTTTTCTTTCTCTATGTGTCTATCTGTCTCTCTCTGTCTCTCTTTCCCTGTTTCTCCCTCTTTCACACACACAATTAATTTAAAAGCTATTTATCAAATCTTTTAAATTTTAATCACAGTTTGGATTTCCTGCACTGGACTTTTAACCATTTGATTCATTTGATTTAAAAGGTGTAGCTGCACACATCTCCACCACAGGGCCAGGGCTTTTTTGAAAGGGGACATACCTTTTCCCATGCTGCTACCTGTATCCCTGACAGGATTGACCTTCTTGCCTGTTGACTTGTATTTGTAGCATTAAGCAGATTGATTTCAGTTACTCATATGAAATTTTAACATCCACTGAGAGCAGACAATGTCCCTGTCTCATGGCATATGCACACCTATAGAGAACTGCACATTGTAGGGACATTGTTCAAGCGCTCTCCAAAAGGATTTGGGGACACTTTCACCATCTTTTTAATTTTTAAAAGCAAGGGGCAAATGAGCACATCTGAGACCTGTCAGTATCTTCTGAACAGGTTTTATGGTAAACAGGAAAATG
This sequence comes from Bettongia penicillata ogilbyi, assembly GCA_023548195.1. Classification (NCBI taxonomy): domain Eukaryota; kingdom Metazoa; phylum Chordata; class Mammalia; order Diprotodontia; family Potoroidae; genus Bettongia; species Bettongia penicillata. Next base: position 5,636,832 of record JAJHZJ010000186.1, read on the forward strand.
GCCTGATACACACTCATAATGCAGTTCTAGCATTATGATGTCATAATACACTATACCATACTATGTCATACTGTACTATACCATAACATTCTATATTATACCATTAAGTACTGTCCTATACTATATTATACTATCCACAGATTCCTTGGGGATCTGTTATCCTCAGGTTAAGAACTCCTATATTAAATTAACTCTGTGGTCCCTTTTCTAAGTCTATGAGCCTATGAACAGATGCTGTATTGAAGCATATTGCACTATATTCATCAGAGCTCTTAGTAACATCTAGTCTCAGAATACTTAGAATTCAAATCCAAGGTTCAAATCTCCATTAGTATATCCCTACGCTAATTATATGACACATGAATTCAAAGCAGAAGTCATTTAATGAAAACAGCACAAAATCACATAACAAGGAAATTAATCAGGTGTAAATGTTGGTTGAAGTTCTTCCTAAATGACTGTCTTCTCTTAGGTCTCCTCGGAATCCTCAGCATACCAGGAAAGAAACACATGAAGGTCAACCCCTTGGCATTTATGTTGAATGAGGTCTCACTTGGACCAGGGTAATTTTGATAGATTTTCCTCTAACTCAAGAGGATAGCAACACACAATTTCTCCTTCATCCAAAGTCTTGCTTCCTAATCATTTCCCCTTCTCATCCCAGCGTAATAGGCTCTAGAATTCTAGCTCTTCGGGGATGAATGAACATGAGTTTTCATAACCATCTTCAGTAGAGTTAAGGATATTATGGCCAGGTCCCCTACAATTGTTTTCCTTTCATACAATTGTCTTTTCTCCTCTACCTAGCACCCTCTGTCTCTGCTATTGGCATATGTACTGCTTGGATGCCCATGACCTTTGTCTCTATGATCCATGCCAGACCTCTGCTGCCCATGGCAGATCCTCTCTTGAGATTCAAGTAACCTTTTACTCAAGCCCTACCTTGCTGAGCCTCCTCACCCATTCAGAATCCACACCAGGTAATAACACCACAGTACAAACTCATGCACAGCATTCTGGGAAAAAACAGTTGCAAGGATAGGAAACAAGAGCTGTGGACCTGACCACTGCATCCCAAAACCCAGAATCCCAGTTGAACTTTGATGATGATGCAAAAGCCATAGTAAAGTTCTCCTAGCCCCACAGTCAGCATGCTTAACCTGGAACATAGTGCTTGACAGGGGAGCTGACTTAACAGAGGCACTTCTGATGCCAGGCGCTAAGACTAAGGCCATGGACTTGATCTGACTCTACCACTTTCCATCAAGTTAGGAATGCAGTGTGATAAAATGGGTAGTCAAATGACCCTCCTCTGGAATGGCAGGAGAGGCCAGTCCTTTGTAAATAAGTCCAGGGAATGCTTTTTAAAATTATTAATAACTTTTATTTTTATATCACCTACATTTTCTAATATCTCATTTCTCTTTCCTTATAAAAGTGAAGAGAAAAACAATTCAGTAAAACTAACCAATGAATGAAAAAGGTTGATATTATATTCAATTTTCTATAGCCATAGTTCCCCATCTCTGCAAAAAAAAAAAGCAAGGGGAATGGACAACCAAATAGTGCCATCTTTCTCTTGGCAGCCTTCTTTCTCCTGGTTCTGAAGCGATGAGGGTGACTCTGAGCTATCCAGAGAACCAGGCTGGGGACGAAGGATCCCTTTAGCATGTCCACAGAATTTTTGCTCAGCAGCCAATGAAGGGGCCTCTACCCATTAACATTACAAGGGTCTAGAAGCTTCAGTTTTTTTTCTTAGTTTTCTGGACTTGGAGTTGGAAAGACTTGAGTTCAAACCCTACCTCATACACTTATTGGCTGTGTAACTCTGAGCAAGTCACTTAAACTCACCTAGCCTCAGTTTTCTCATCTATAAAATGAGGACAATAATAGCATGTACCTCACAGGGTTCCCTTGAAGATCAATAAATCCTTCTTCCATGAAAGACAACTTACAATCTCTCCCATGCCTTAGAAGACCATCTTCATGAGCTTTTGTAGTCAAGAAACTCAGTTACGTGGTGTCCGACCTTCTTTTGTGGAGCCCCTGAAAATACTAGTTCTTGATTCTAAGATGATATGGGATGGTCCAAGAAACTGTAATACCTTAGAACCACACAAGACCTTTTGAACACCATGTATAGGAACCTATTCTTTGATAACAGCTTGGTGTAATAGAAAGGGTGTGGTTTTGGGGTCAGAAGATTTGAGTTCAAATTCTATCTCTGTCACTACCTGAGCGACTTTAAGTAAGGCTGGGCTTAATCTCTAAAAAGAAGAGACTGAACTTGATGACTCCTAAAGTTCCTTTAAGCTCCAAAGCAATGATCCTATATTTGCATTCTCTAATGTTTTCCTGCTTATGAAAACCTCCCAAAGCTATTGGCATAGCTTTGATGAACCCAGTGTCACTTCTACTAGATTTCCAAGAATTTTAATTATTCTCTTGAAAGGGGGTCATAGAAAGGTAAGTGGGAGAAACCCTACTGGATCACAGCTCTGTTCGATTCTGCACTGCTCAAGTACATGTAATGCGGCACTCCAATATTCCATGCATATTTCAACAAATGGAGTGGAACAACTCTCTTCCCCATAACTCCCTATATACTTGAGATAGAGAAGAATATTTTTACCCCTTTGCCTGGAGGAAAACAAATACTGCTCAGCACATGCCTTAATATGTAGTGAAGGTTATTGATTAGATCAGAACTTCTAAGAACTCAGAAACCTTCTTATTCTTAGGGAAAATCATGGTCCAGTAGAGAGACAGAGTCCAAGCCCCATGTCTGATCTTCAGGAGTTGTGCAACCTTGGACTGCATTTCATTTTTCCAAGTCTCTGTTGTCTCATCTGTAAAATAGAGCTACCAATGCCTATACCTCTATCTCACAAGGTTATAACAAGGAAGATTATAATAAGGAACTTTAGTGTTCTATACCTGTGTGTCTCTCTATCCTGGTTCCTACAAGTCTAACCATGTCTTCTCAGCCTCATTTGCAGGATCGTGGGTTAATAGTATAGCATCTCTTGTGTGCCCCTCCCAGGATACTCCCCTAACTTGCATTCACACTCAAGGGTTTGATCTGCCAAAGGTGGCCACTACTCTTGGGTTCTAAATGTACTCTATGCATCTGAACTTTTAAAACAATAACTGATATGCCCCTATCCATGATCATCCCCTTAACAGTCAACCAGAAAACACAATTAGTTCAAAACAAAGGCATTTACTTAGATGGTATAACAAGACTAGAACCTGAAAATCCTTCCCCCATAAATCTGGCAACCATTCTTTCATAAATATATCTAACATCTGTGGGAACTACAAGAGTAGTGAGGCACACATATGACCAAGGTAACTCAAACCTACCATACTGCAAGGCCTCAAGGTCTTTTCTCTGCGCATGGAATCCTCCCATTAGTTCTCCTGGCTCCAGCAGTTCTACAAGGTGGATTGCTCTGCGGCCACACATAGTTCTGCTCTTTTCTGCAGTTTGACTCTTGATTCCCACATTCTCTTGATTCCATAGATGGCTCTCTTCTTTGCTATAACAGGTCACAGTCCTTGAAGCCATTTCTGGCTTTGACCAATCCAATTTAACTCTGTCTATATCTATCTGGAGAGATTCCATCCTTGCTCCCTGTTGTATATAGTATCTCCTGCTAGGAGAGTAACTCTCCCTCTCTTCCCCCATCTGCTGCCCTCTAGTATAGGCACAGGGAACCATAATTCACAAAATCATCCCATTTGACAGACTACAGATCTTAGTAAGCTAGCTTTGTAGCCAGTAAACCAGAGGTTGGTTAATCTGTTGCTATTCAGTGTCAAGCTACCTCATTAATTCCATTAGGGAGAACTTCCTACTATGTAGAGGGTAACACCTCAGCAATTATCGTCTCTGTTTCTGGCCTGAATCCTTACTTTCTGTGATTATGAGCTCCTTCAAATTTAGTTTAAGATTGCATTTCATCATCCATGATTATATCTCTGGTCTAGGAGAAATCATTTGCTCAAAGACCAATTCTCCGATTTATAATAGGGTCCAGGATCATAGAGCTAGACCATGTTCTCTGACTCCTAAGTGATACTGACTCCTAAGGTGCCTTGGAGATCTTGGGTCAAGATTTCAATTCAATTCCATATATTAATTAATTATCTATGTTGTAAGAGGTTTATTGTTGCTATTCAATTGTGTCCAACTCTTCATGACCCCATTTGGGGTTTTCTTGGGAAAGATACTGGAGTGGTTTGTCATTTCCTTCTCCAGTTCATTTTACAGATGAATAAATTGAGGCAAACAAGGTTAAGTGACATCCCCTACAACCTCCCCAACAAATGATCATCCAGCCTCTGATGAAAACTCTCCAGTGATGGAGAGCCCACCCTCCAGGCAGCCCACTCCACTTGGGAAGATGCCTCATTGTTGGGAAGCTTTTTCTTAAATCAAGCCACTGTTTGCCTCCCAGCAACACTCTCCCTTTGCTTTCTCATCTTCCTCTCTTTGTCTCTTTGATGCCATAGTATCCAAGGTCCTTGAGTACAGGGACTATCTCACTTTATATATGATTTCCAGCACCCTGCATAGTACCTGATGCGCAGTAGGCATTTATCAATGCTTATTGAAGACAGAAGAGATAAACAAGGAAAGCTGAATAACAATGCAAAGAGTTATCAATGAAGCTATTGTCAAGGTTCTTAGACTTTTTTGTGTTACAGACCCCTTTGACAGTGTGGTAAAACCTATACACTCTTTGGAATATAAGATTTGTTGCTTACATTCACCAGTAAAGGGAATGCTAAATTGTAAATATAAGTTCATAAACATAAAGATGCAATTTTTTCCTATGGAAATTCATAGACCTCCTGAAATCTATTCATGTTCCCCTTGGGGATCTCCTTAGACCCTATATTAAGAGCTTCTGTTGAAAAGAAAACTGGTCAGCTTATTTCTGATCCAAGAGTAACCTACTTCAAATTCCTACCAACCAGCTCCTAGAATCATAGAATGAGAGGTCTAGAATTGGAAGGAAAATCAGTGTCCATTAAATCCAACCCCTGGTTTTACATATGAGGAAATAGAGGCTCAGAGAAATAAAGAGACTTGCCCAAGGTCACACATATTGAAAGCAGATATGCTCATATTTGAACCCGGGTACTCTGACTCCAAAGCTCACCTTCTTCCCACTGCCCCATGCTCATTTCAGGGTGTTGCCACAGGCATCAAGCATTGGAAGAGATCCCAGGAGCTGTCCAGCTCAAGTACTGTCTGTCCAGGAATTCCCTCTACAATACCCCATATGAGCGGTCAGTAAGCCTAGATCTTCATTGAGGGCTGGGCATAAAACCAGACCCCAGACCATTCTGACAGTTGGGTGGTTAATGCCATTTGTGTAGATGAAGGACAGGCAGCACCTAGTGACATAATAATGCTATTATTAACAATTACAATGATAAGAAAAAGGACTTTAATAGCACAATTAAGCCTTAACCACTGTTCAAGATAAAGCTAAAACCCAACTACCTTTCAGCTAAATGTCGACAGTAAAATATAGCAGGTTCTCAGCACTGCCAATCCTTTCCAATACAATCCAAAAAGTATTTATGAAAGGACTACTCATTCCAAGGTACTGTGCTAGCTACCAAGGGCACAGAGACAAAAAGAGAACTCATCTCACCCCTCCAAGTAGTTCATATTCTCCTGGTGAGGAGGGGAGTAGCAAAGTGAGGGTGGGGGCAGCAGGATACAAGATATGATTAATAACGTCTGCAGAACGAGAGAGCACTAGGAACTAAGGGAAAGCAAGAAAGAATTCCCACTGTAGGTCAATGTGGAGAAAACAATCACACAAGTATTCTTGTAAGCCAAATATGACAGAGCAGTATGGATCATCTGAGTCTCTGTCCCAGAGTCAAGTTTGCTGCCTCACCCCCTCAAGTGTCCAGGGGTGTGACCCTGGTAGATTGGGGGATCTCTAGATTCTTCTAACACTGCTTCATGTTCCCATTTGCTGTGTCCCCACTCCCCCACTGTTAGAGGTCTGATCTTTTCCCTTCAGACTACTTAATCCCTTCATATCTATAAGCTTCTATAAAGAGATATCTACTTAATAGATAGAACAAGAACAAAATGCAAACATCATCCATAATACCTTGGAGGCATGCTCTCCTCAACACTACCTCAGACTCTAGGGAGAGGGGAAGTAGATTTTACTTAGCTCATTTCCTAAGAAGTATCAGTCCCACCAAGTTCCCATCCAAAGGTAACATCCCTGTGATATGAGTCCTTAGTTTCCACCGATCAGGGAATCGTAACTAAAGATCACTCCTTGTTCCTTGGGCATTGATACTGGGTTGGTTGCAATACCCTACTCTGAATTCCAAAATCCCATGGCTTGCTTTCTCAAGCTTTCTAAATTTTCAAGGTCAGAGACTTCACTCTCTAATCCCTTCCCCAGATACCATGAGCAAAGGAGTCATTCATATTCCCCCAGAAGCAAACGTGAGTCAAGAACAAATGCCCAAAGCTGACAGGTCTTTTTGAAAATCCCCACAGACATTTAGCATCTTCTTTGTCATAAAGCTAGCTGACCAGAACCAGTTAAAGAATGTCTACACATGCTCCACCGTGTTTTTTTCAGCCCCATCTCTTACGTCTATCATCTTGATTCAATTCAAGATTTCCAAGAGCCAAAAAAAAAAAAACCACTCCTCTTTTTAAACAGATATAACTGTCAAGGTGACAGTACGAGGGAAGGGGGGCAGCTAGGTGGTACAATGGATAGAGCACCAGTGCAGGAGTCAGGAGGACCTGAGTTCAAATCTCACTTCAGACATTTGACACTCAATAGCTGTGTGACCTTTTGCAAGACACTTAACCCCAACTGCCTCATCCTGGGTCATTTCCAGTCATCCTGATAAATATCTGGTCACTGGATTCAGATGACTCTGGAGGAGAAATGAGGCTGATGACCTGCACAGTCCTTCCTTACCCAAAACAAAGTCAAGCAAAAGTCATGTCATTATTTCTCTGATGGCATGGTCTTCTTCAGCAATGAAGGACAAACACACACCAGGGAGGGAGAGAAGTCTTCTTCATGTGAAGAGACTGCATCAGCCAACCAAGCTGATGATGTCTGTGCATACACCAGATGTCCCGTTGCAACAAATTGAGCTCATTTTTACAAAACTGATAGAATATTGATATGATACAATACTACTTTTGTCTTGTCTTTGTATTACCGCTGCACAGCCCAGGACCTGACACAGAGTATGTAATTAATAACTGTTTGTTGAAGGAAACTCATCAAATAAGATCCCATTCAACCAAGAAAGTCATTCTACCCTTAACACTCAGCCACAAGCCAAGAATCAGATGGTCAAATATTTGCCAAAGGTATTTAGAAAATCACCCAGCAGGAGGGGCTGGAAAGAGAGATGTGACTAATTCATCCTTGAGACTAAAGGGTATATTCTCATTTTGACATGCAGGGATTTATATATGCAACTCCCATTAATGCTAATGGGAACTGGGCCCATAAATTCTCCTACACACAGATTAGAATACATCCCTGAATGTGTAAAGCAGGGATATACTCAGTTACTCTAATTCCAAAGCCTAAGAAACCCAGCCCATAATTAAAATGTGTGGATCTCCCGGTGCTGGCAGATAGAGTTGCTAACACACTACAGGCACTGATATATCACAATCTATCTCTATCCTTTCTGAGCTAGAAGAACCCTGGAAGGCATCAGATACTACCAAAGCTAAAGATGGACTTGTTCAGGGGAAAGGTCACGGAGAAACTTCATCATGAGGGGATGAAATATACATATATATTGTATATATTGCATGTATATACGTATATATATATATACACATGCATATATGTATACACACACATACGTATATACACATATATGATACATATGTGTGCATATTTATGTGTATTTACATACATGTGTGCATGTGTGTGTGTTTTAGAATTGTCTGGGGGAGGGGGAAGGAAATAGTTTACTGGTGTTCCCTATTGCCTCAGTTCTCTCTGTCTCTGTCTCTGTCTCTGTTTCTCTCTCTCTCTCTCTCTCTCTCTCTCTCTCTCTCTCTCTCTCTCTCTCTCATTCTCTCTCTCTCCCCTTTCTCTCTCTGTGTCTATCTCCTTAGTATTTTCGCCCTGAGAGTTACATCTGTCTAGGAAGAGGAGTTTCTTTTGACTGGAAAATCTTGAACTGAAGCCAAAGAACCTTATTTTAGAAGGTCAGTTTAAATTGTAAAAGGCATTTAGCGAAGCTATTTTGTTAACTACATACAATGAGAATGGTTTGCTTAGGAGAGCGGACCAAAGATGGAGATGTAATTTGGAAAATCCCAGATCTTTAGGTGTGATTTAGCATGACCTTGGACTGCCACCGCTGGCTCTCCTTAAGAAGGAACTATTCAGATTTTCACTAATAGCAGTTCATATTTATATGGAGTTTTAAAGTTTGCAAAATTCCTTGCATATGGAATAGTACATTATATTTACTTTATCTCACTTATCCTTAGCACAACCTTGATTGGTAGCTTCCGAAAGCAATAATATTAACAATGATGACAATATCTAGTATTTATATAGTGTTTAAAGTTTGTAAAGTACCTCAAATATTGTCTCATTGGATCCTCCCAACCTTGGCAGGTAGACTTTATTATTATCCCTATTTTACAAATGAAGAAACTGAGGCAGGCAGGGGTTAAAGTGGATTATGCAGTCACATAGCAAATAGGTGCCTGAGACTGGATTTGAACTCAGTTTGAATTCAGATTTGAGTAAGTCCCACCAAGCTAGACAGATTTTGAAGGTAGTCCTTGTGATGGACTATATGTAAATTTGTCATCCAAATTCCATCAGGATTAAGTATAGAGAGAGCAGTCATCAGGTTGACTTCAAGGTGTTTAATTGGTTGCCATAGCTACTCTCAAAGAGGGGTCCTCATCTGCATGGAGAAAGCAGCACTCACGAAAGTTGAAGTTCTTAGAGGAATAACTGAAACTTAGTGCCTCAGTTTCCCCATTTATAAAGTAGAAATGAGATTCAACACAGGTATCTTCTTACTCCCGATTCATCGCTTTTTCTGCTAGGTGGCACAGTGCGTAAAGCGCTGGGCTGGGAGTCAGGACAAGGTGAGTTCAAATCCAGCCTTAGACATTTACTAGCTGTATGACCCTGGGCAAATCACTTTTCCTTTGTCTGCCTGACTTTCCTCATTTGTCAAATGAGTGTAGTAATAGCACTTACCTCTCAGGGTTGTTGTGCAGGTCAAATGAGATATTTGTGGAATAATTTTGAGTGAATGAATAATTTTTTCTATTATAAATACCCCAATTAACTACAAAGCATATATGAAGGAAGTTGCTATTTGTGTCCAGAGAAAGAACTGAGAAATAGAAGTATGTATAGAATGATTTTACATATATATACATATATATATATGTATACACACATATTTGTGTCTAATGGTAGCCATCTCTGGGGGAGCAGGGGAAGGAAAAAAGGGAAAAAAGAAATTTACATGATAATTTTATTATATATTTAGAAGGAATAGCAAGTTGTACACAATAGATTTGCCATTTCATGTGCCAAAAAAAATGTCTAGCATAGCGCCTGGAACACAGTAAGTGCTTAATAAACACATACACCCTTCCCTCCTCCTCCTGTACTATGTCACCTCCTGACAATTTTTTCAGAGAAAGGTGATCTCAGGAGTAACCTGCTAAGAAAGGGACATAGTGTGACGATAATAATAGCTAGCATTTGCATGATGCTTGAAGTCTTTTGTCTCATAGATCCTCACAAAACCCCTGGAGGTAAATGCTGCTGTTATTTCCATCTTACAGATCAGAAAACTGACAGCTAGATGGTTTTTAAGGCTGACTCTAGGCACAGCACTCCAGCCACTGAGCCACCTAGCACCTTGAAAAGTGGGTCAAATTCTCTTCTGATTTTTAGTCCCTGTGTGATTTTGGAAACGTTACCCAAACTCTCTAGCCCTCAGTTTCTTTATCTAGAAAATGAGGAGGTTGGACCAGATGACCTTTGATGTCCCTTCCTGCTTTAGGAGCGGTAGTGAAAAAAACAGGCTGGATCTTCCCCTATGAACTTGTCCTGACTCTGATCCTGGTGCTGACATCACCTGTTCAGGCACTCAAAACCCTGGTCATATTTTTCCCACAAACCACCAAGTTGCATTCCACTTCAGCTTTTTTATGAAATATTAAGATGAATAAATTTAAAAATATATTTTAGGGAAGCATACCAAGGCCTAAATATGAATATCAAATATCAATCATCATGGCTGGTCCAGATATATCATTCATATTTTTCATATTTTATAGGAATATTATAAAAATGAGCCCATTACCCAGGGCCCCAAGGGAATGTAAATTAGTTAAACTCAGGCCAATTTTATTGATAAAGTGCAATGAATGTAGCAATGTGTTCTGCCTCAATCAGACTGCTCAGTACTGACTTTTCTTTCTACATTTACTTTTGGATAACAGCCTCAAAGTGACTTGCTTTTCAAGTCTAAATAAATTGATAAAACATGTTCAATGGCCGATCAAATTAGATAATGCTTGCAAAACTCTCAGCAGAGTGTCTAGGATATAGTAAGTGCTATATAAATGTTAGTCGTCATCCTCATCACCCTCCTCTTCCTCCTCCTCCTCCTCCTCATCATCATCATCTTTGTTGAAGGCAAATTCAATCCAAACCAATTTTTTAAGCAGCTATTCTGAGCCTTTCCCCTAGGAGGCAGCACCAAGGCCGACCCTTGCAGGAAGATAGGAGAGAGTGCAGCCCAGGCAAAGGGCAAAGTCCAGGAGGTAGGAGATAGTGTGCCAAGCTTAAGGCATGGGATCGGGAAGTAAGTCAGCTTGGCCAGGCTGTAGGGGGTGTTGTTGTGGAATACCTAGCATTTTTATAGAGCTATAAAGTCTGCAAAGAACTTCACATGTATTATCTCTTTTGATATCCCATGTGGGTAAGCCAGCCAAGGCCAGACCATGATAGACTTGAAAGGCCAGGTCAAGTAGTTTTATGCCTGAGGTGATTATGAGAGATGAAGACAAGTCACTTAAACTCTCTATGCCTTAGTTTCTTCATCTGTAAAATAAGGGATTTGGACTCAATGGCTAAAGTCCCTTCCAGCTCTACATCTATGATCCTATAAGAAAGGAGCAAGAAATCTCCTTTTGATTTATTCCCTACACTGGGTACCTGCTATGAGGGGGGAGAGGGGGGTGCACTCATGAAATGAATCAGAGAGAGTATTTTCTCTATTAGGCTCATTTGTTTCTGCTGTAGATCATCCCTACCTCCCTTTATGTAGTAGTATTCAAGGATAAAACTCCATTATGGTAAAATTGGTGTTTTCTTTATCCTGCAAGAAAAAGAGAGAAATACAAAACCAAGGGCTTTTATCAGTCATTCACATCTTAATGTGAATTGTTTTAATCAATAAATCTCAGCTGAAATACACTAACCTGAGGGAATTCAAAGTCTTGCTGAGGCAAAGAAGGGAAGAGAGAGGGAAATAGCCTTTAGGAGAATGGGAGAGAACTATGAGTGAGGCAAGCTGACTCTGAGTGGGCTATGAAGCGATGGGAGGGAGAGTTTTGGTTACTAGAGGGTGCTGTGGAAGGACGGAAGGCGGGGGGTGGTGGGGAGAAGAGCACCAACCTGTCAAAAAGGGTTTAGACCAAGATCTCAATATGAATTAGTTCTTGATGTACAAACTTGCTTTTTGTACACTGAGAAGAACCAAACATGATCTTTTCTGAAAACCCTGAAGTATAGGAGTACTGCAAGTGACAAACACCTGATTTAGGATTAGAGCAATGTAAAAAGCAACTGCTTCCCTGCTCTCTGACTGCTCTGGGTGCTGACTGAGATGTCCTAGGCTGGCGGCCAGCTCAAGAAACTGACAGTTCTCAGCTCACCCCTTCCTTTCTCTTCAAGGAATCTCTCTGTCTCCGTCTGTCTGTCTCTCTCTTCTCCCTCTTGGTCCCCTCTCTCCCTCCCTCTGTGTTTCTCTCTCCTAAAAGTGAGCCAAAACAAAGCCTGATCATGGACCTGGAATCCTTCTCTGATAAAGATTAAGGCTAATTTAAGAGGCAATGTGGCCAAGAGGATGCTGGGCTGGGTTCAAATCATTTTAATCACTCAAGAAAGCACTTATTAAATACCTACTTATGCCACACATTGGAGATATGAAGAAAACAATGATAGTGTTGCTGTCTTCAAAGAACTTATATTCTATGGCAGAGACAATGCTTCTATAAGTCATATGTCTATAAGTCTATACAAAATAAATAAAAAGTCAACTGGCAGAAAAGCATAAGCATTTGGGGCAATCAGGGAAGGCCTCCTGTAGGAAGTGGTTTCTGAGCTGAGTTTTAAACAAAGCTGAGGATTTTTAGAGGGGGAGTCAAAGAGAAGGGGCATTTCAGGCAAGGGGAAGAGTCTGGGGTAGGGGAGGAATGTTTTGTGTGAGGAACAACCAGAAAACTGATTTGGCCAGATATTTGCTGGTTTTGTGGATATAAATAAGAGGGGGAATCCCTGGTCACCCTACTTTCAGTCTCTCTAAGATTCTGTTACCAAAAAGTTACTGATCTGCATCTTGATGTGGAGGGAGATTCCACAATAGGTGAACCCTCAGGCCCTCCCCCACCAAAATAGAGATCAGGGTGGTTCCTGCAGTAGTTGTCTCACTGACTGTGCCGTAAAGCTCAGAACCACAGAAATCTAGTTAGAAAGACTGTCCAAGGCTCTCGAACCCAACCATCACCTGAACAAACTGATCCTCTGGCGGAGCCAAGATGACGGAGTAGAAGGACGCACAGTTACGAGCTCCAAGCCCACAACCCATGGAATTGAGGTAAAAGGAGATTCCCATAAATTCTGAATCACTGCAGGGGGTGCATAAACATAGGGGAAGAGATTTCCGTTCCACTAAGCCCTGGAGAGCTGTCCCCAGGGTCCATCACGCTCCGGAAAGCGGACCCCACCCCCACCCCTGGCCTCGGCCCCAGAGAAGCTAACCCGAGCAGGCTTCAGAGAGGAAAGCTCTGGGGGAAGCTCCGGCAGCTGGGAAAGTCCCTCCGCCCACAGAAGCTACAGGTCAGTGAGAAAGAAGGCTGGGCTAGGGGAGGGGAGCGGAGCGTCTCCGTGACTCGGGCCCCTTCGGGAGGAAGCGGCGGCGGCAGAGACGGGGGCAGGAAGCGGCGGAGGCAGAGGCGTGGGCAGTGGCTGAGGCGCAGCGGTCCAGGACTCAGGAATCCCCCAGCAGCAGGTAGGATCTTCAATACTGAAGGTCTTTCCAACCTGAGGGAGCTGAGCTGGGGAGACGGCCCTGCCCCCACCCCGCTCTATTACTGAAGGCCTCTGAATAAAACCCCTGAGGGAGCTGAGCATAGGAGGCGGGCCCCCCACCCCGTCCCCACCCACTCCATTCCTGAAAGTCTCTGCAGAAAGCCCCTGAGAGACCGGGTTTGGGAGGCGGCCCTGCGCCCACCCCTGCGCCAGAACTAAAGCTTGCTGCGGAAAGCGCATTTGAATCTCAGAGGCCAAGCACTAGCTGGGCGGATCCAGGCAGAGGTGGAAAGGAATCTCAGAAGTCAAGTAACTGGCTGGGAAAATGCCTAGAAAAGGGAAGAAAAATAAGACTATAGAGAGTTTTTTCCAACAAGTGCAAATGATCCCAACCTTCGGATCTGATGGCGAGGATGAGAACGTATTCTTGCCATCAGGGAAAGACGTGGAGGGCGGAGCCTCAGTACCCCAGACACCCCAGGGGGGTGTCAGGTGGGCTCAGGCCTTGGAAGAGCTTAAAAAGGATTTTGAAAAGCAAGTTAGACAGGTGGAGGAAAGACTGGGAAGAGAAATGACAAAGATGCAAGAAAAATATGAAAAACAGGTCAATACCTTGGTAAAGGAGACCCAAAAAAATGCTGAGGAAATTAACACCTTGAAAAATAGGCTCACTCAATTGGCAAAAGAGGTTCAAAAAGCCAATGAGGAGAAGAATGCATTCAAAAGCAGAATGAGCCAAATGGAAAAAGAGGCTCAAAAGCTCACTGAATTTAATAGTTCTCTCAAAATTAGAATGGAACAGATGGAGTCTAATGACTTTATGAGAAACCAAGAAATCACCAAACAAAACCAAAAGAACGAAAAAATGGAAGAGAATGTGAAATATCTCATGGGAAAAACAACTGACCTGGAAAATAGATCCAGGAGAGACAATTTAAAAACTATGGGACTACCTGAAAGCCATGATCAAAAAAAGAGCCTAGACATCATCTTGCATGAAATTATCGAGGAAAACTGCCCTGACATTCTAGAACCAGAGGGCAAAATAAGTATTGAAAGAATCCATCGATCACCGCCTGAAAGAGATCCAAAAAGAGAAACTCCTAGGAACATTGTGGCCAAATTCCAGAACTCCCAGCTCAAGGAAAAAATCTTGCAAGCAGCTAGAAAGAAACAATTCCAGTACTGTGGAAATACAATCAGGATAACTCAAGATCTAGCAGCTTCTACATTAAGGGATCAAAGGGCGTGGAATAGGATATTCCAGAAGTCAAAGGAACTAGGACTCAAACCAAGAATCACCTACCCAGCTAAACTGAGTATAATACTTCAAGGGAAAATATGGTCTTTCAATGAAACAGAGGACTTTCAATCATTCTTAATGAAAAGACCAGAGCTGAAAAGAAAATTTGACTTTCAAACACAAGAATGAGAAGAAGCATGAAAAAGTAAACAGCAAAGAGAAGTATTAAGGGACTTACCAGAAATGAACTGTTCACATTCCTACAGGGAAAGACAATATTTCTAACTCTTAAAACTTTTCAGTATCTGGGTAGTTGGCGGGACCACACATACACATGTACATGCATGCACACACATACACACATGCATACACATACAGAGACAGAGAGCACAGATTGAACTGAATAGGATGGGACCATACCTTAAAAGAAATTAAGGTAAATGGTGAGAGAGAAATGTAGTGAGAGGAAAGAGGGGGAAATGGAAGGGGGTAACTATATGTCATTTAAGAGGCAAGTAGGAGACTTTTTTAGTGGAGGGAAAAAGAGGAGAGCTGAGGAAAAAAAAAACCCAAGAAGTTTACCCTCATCACATTTGACTAAACGAAGGAGTGAAATGCACACTCATTTTGGTATGAAAACCTATCTTACAGTATAAGAAAGCGGGGGAGAAGGAGATATTGTGGGGGGGGATGATGGAAGGGAGGGCAAAGGGAGAAGGGAGTAATTGAAAGTCAACACTTGGGGAGGGACAGGATCAAAAGACAGAAGAGAAACAATGAGGGGCAGGTTAGGAGGGATGGTAATTCAGTTAGTCTTACACCACACAACTATCAGGAAGGTCATTTGCAAAGCTACACAGATATGACCTATAATGAATTGCCTGCCGTACCAAAGGGAATGGGTGGGGAGAGAGGGATGAAGAGAATTTGGAACTCAAAGTTTTAGGAACAATTGTTTAGTATTGTTGTTGCAACTAGGAAAGAAGACATACAATTAATGAGGAATAGAAAGTCATCTGGCCCTACAGGAGAAAAGAGAAGATGGAGACAAGGGAAGGGAAGGATGACAGAAGAGAGGACAGATTGGAGATAGGGAAAATTAGATTGCTTGGGGTATTGGGTGGTGGGAGGGGATAAAAGGGGAGAAAATTTGGAACCCAAAAATTTCTGAAAATGAATGTAAAAAGTTAAATAAATAAATAAACAGATAAATAAATAAATAAATTTTAAAAAAAACAAAAAAAACTGATCCTCTGTCATGACCATCAAATAGTCATCCACCTTCTACTCAAACATTTCCAGGGACAATCTCTCCCAAGATACTCCAACTCATTCTTACAGAGCTCAAGTTATTGGGGAGTTTTTCTTATACGAAAACTAATTTTTTGCAGCTTCTGACTCTTACTCTTGGCTCTCCTTTCTTCCTCATGACAGTCCTTGAAACACTTGACATATCTGTCATGTCTTCCCTGAGTCTTCTGTTCTGTAGACTATACCTCCCTAGGTCCCTCAACTAATCATCCTTTTTCATATACTCAAGGGTCTTCAACCTTCCCTGCTTGCCCTCCACTGGACACTTACTAGCTCATCAATGTCTTTCCTCAAATATTGAATCCAGAACTGATCACAGTGCTTCAAATGGGGTCTGACCAAGATAGACATACAATGAGACTGCCTTCCTGAAGATGATAGTTCACTTGATACAGTCTAATATCTCAGTTTTCCTGGATGCAATTTCATATTAATGATGCATACTGATTTCACAATTCACCAAATTCCCCAGATATTTTTCAGAACCAGCTAGCTAACCATGCCTCCACCATCTTGCACTGATGATACTAATATTTTTAAGCCAAATGGAAGACTTTACAATTACTAAATTCCATTTTATCAAAGCCAATGTCTTGGACAGGCAAAATTCTTTGGGATCCTGATTGTTATCCAGCTATTAACTATGCCTCCCCTCACTGAATCACTTGGAAATTTGAGGGGTATGCCATCTATCCAGATTTCTTATAATGCACATGCAGTGCTTTACAAACCAGTGCTGGACCCGAGTTCAAATTCTGCCTTTGACACTAAATACTTGTGTGGCCTTGAACAAGTCAATCAGGTTCCCTGGGATTCAATTTTATTATCTATAAAATAAGAGTCGGATACAACAGCTTCTAAGGTTGTTCTTGGTCTAGATCTATGCACTTATTATGCTACAAGGTGGGATAAATGTTTATTTTTTATGATATGGGGATCAAGAAAAAAGTCACAAGTTTTCAATGAAATTAGTCATCACAAAGATCAGTGTCTCTGATCTATAATTTTGAATGTAGACAGAAGCCACCCTCAGAGTCTTCCCTAAAATTCCCATCTAGCCATGTTCATTTTCCTTCTATCTTGGCAGATCAAGATGAACCTAGATTAAAGAACTAGCCCAAGATTGCAGGTGCTAAAGTCAGGATTCAAACTAGGTTCACTGACACCTAAACTAAACTTCTTTCCACCATGCTCCATTATATCAAGAGAGCAATAGGCCATTCTTCTACACTCTGTCATCCAGAAAAGATGAATCTCAAAAGGTTTCTATTTACAATTCTAAATGTTCCCACTTGGGGCAAGCGTAATGATTGCTGGATGGTTCCACTTACATACCAACAACAATCAACATCAAAATTCCATGGATGACTTAGTTGAGCATGCTTCTAGAAGCCAATGGGTCTGTAGCTTCATCTGGCTCAATATTCCTTTCAACATAGCAAACCATAAGTCTTCCAGGTCTGACCACATTGTGGGATTCCTGGTCATGCCTCTGTCTCTCTGTAAGAGTATGACAGGAGCCCCTGATGTAGGAGACTTTCTGACATCAAAAGAATAATAATGAAGCTGAGAATTTTTCTCTAAGTGATTCCTTTCTCTCATGCCCATCTTTGTTTATATTATTAGTAGTACATACTTGTTATAATGTAATATATACAGACATACAAATGCATGTATATATTATGTATGCATGTATGATATGAGCTATATGAGGTGTTCAAGAGGACTGGCACCTCTAGTGTGATGTTTTGCCAGGCCTTTTTCAGGCTTGCTCATCTTCCTTTAATGTCTACCTGATTCTCCCAGCTCTGCCCTGTGGTTCCAAGAAGCTGCAGCATTTGCAGCAACCACCTCCCAGTAAAACTGTCTGGACAGATGAGCTAATTCAGATTGAAGGTAGCCAACAGGTTTCACATCTCTTGTAAATTAAGTGGGTATCTACCCTAAGCATGTGAAGAATTCCTCTTGGGGGCAGATGAGAGCAATTTGTGCCAAAGGCCATGAAAGTGGCTGAAGCAGAGGTTGTGGAGCACTTAGAACTTGGTCAGACATCAAAGACACCAAGATCACCCACTGCACTCTGGGCCATCACCAGTCATTCTGATTTTTATCCTCCACTGGACTTCAATGACTCTAGAAGAGAGAGTGAGGCTGACTGATGACTGTGCAGTTCTACCTCACTTAAATCCAATTCATGCCCAAGTCAATACATCACCCAAGATATTATTGGTCCTTTTCAAAAACAGAGGACAAGCAACAATAAATAATGTATATAATATAGTCTGCATGTTATATGCTATCATATATTATGTTGCACACATAATCTATATAACTTTATTATTATTATATAAACACTGTCATGATTTATCATTATCAGTCATCAATCATCATTAGACCGCAAGGTAGCACATTAGTAGATAGGGAGCTGGGCCTGTTATTGTTATGGTCAATTATTCCGATAGTTTTCCTAATATTGAACCAACCCTGCATTTCTGGTATAAATCCCACCTGGTCATAATGTATGATCCTTGTGATATATTGTATACTGTATGTTGGCATGTATATTGTGATATTGAATCTCTTTGATAGTATTTTATTTACAATTTTTGCATCAATGCTTGTTGGGGAAAATGGTCTATAATTTTCTTTCTCTGTTTTGGCCCTTCCTGGTTTGAGTATTAATATCATATTTGCATTATAAAAGGAATTTGACAGGACTCTGTGGCCTCTGCTTTTTTAATGAAAATCTTTACTCTTCTCCTTTGTCATTCCCTGTTTGTAATGTGTCATAGCCTACTAATTCTTATTTTATATTTTCTTCATTGCACTTGGATTGATCTTTAATCAATCTTTCAAGCAGTTATTAGCAAAAGTCTACCATGTTTCAGGAATTGTCCCTGGTGCTGGGGATATAAACACTAAAGTGAAACTTTCTGTCCCCAAGGAGATTGTAGTTTGTCCATATACAATATAGATACAAAAAGATAACAAGTAATTGTAAAGACAGTAGCCTCCTGGGAAGGGTGGGATGTGGGAGGAAGGAGGGGGAGAAAAATATGGAGGAAGGGAGAGAGGGGATGGGGGAAAGGAATGGGAGTGAGAGGGGAAAAAGGAATAGGAGGGATAGGGAAAGGAATTGGGCAAATGGAGAAAAGGAAGGGGAGGGAGAGGGAAAGGAAGAGAGTGGGAGGGAGGGAAAAGAAGGAGAGGGAGGAAAGGGAAAAAGGAAATGGGAGAGGAGAGAGAGGAGGGTTTGGGAGAGAGGGAAGGGGGAGGGAAGGGAAGCCTGGCTACTTTAAGACTCTTATGCTGCATGAATGGTGATGTTATAATATCAACAGAAGAATTCTGGTGTTAAGAGTGAGTCTTAGCTTCAGGGAGAATTTGGGTCCATTATAATAACTTTGTAACTTCACCAAGTCAATGCAGCCTCCTCTCCTGCTGTTTTGTTCTGGACCCAGTTCTACCCTCTTAAACAGCAAACACTTGCTCTACCAGTGGAGAGATATGGGTAGTAGCTAGGGGGCTAAGGTGATACAGACAGAACTTAACAATCATGAGTTCGAATCCTACCTCAAGACACTTGTTAGTTATTTGACCCCAGGCACATCCCTCAACCTTTCCAAACCTCAGTTTACTCATCTGTACAATGAGAGGGTAGGATTTGATTATCTCTAAGGTTTTTCATTGAGAGGACTTGAGAGTTCCTTGGACAGTAAAGATATAAAATCAATCAATACTTAAAAGAAATTAACTCTAGTATTTATTGGAAGGACAAATACTAAAGCTGAAGCTTAAATACTTTAGTCACATAATGAAAAGGGAGAACCCATTGAAAAAAACTTTAATGTTGGAAAAGATCAAAGTCAAAAAGAGAAGAGGATTGCAGAGGATGAGATGGATAGATAGTGTCATGGAAGCAAGTATGCGCTTGGCCAGACTTCAGGAGATAGTGAAGCATAGAAGAGCCTGGCATACTGTGGTCCATGAGGTAACAAAGAGTTAGACATTACTGAATAAGTGAATAATAAGGTTTTTCACCTACAAAGCCAAGAGCAACACTGATTTAAAATAAAAGTCCATTTGTAAAATCTTATCCAGAGGATGGTATAATACAAAGGACAAGCAGTATCACCTCATGAGATAGCAGGAAAAGGGAAGAACAACTTAAAGCAGAATTTCTCTTTTTTTAATACTCATTTTTTAAAAATTTTATTTCAAATTTTTTCCCTCCCTCCTTCACTCCCTCCTCCCTAAGATAGTAAGTAATTTTTTATAGTTTATATATGTACAATCATGTAAAATATTTCTGTATTAGTCATGTTGTAAAAGAAGAAACAGGTTAAAAGAAAAACCACAAAAAATAAAAAAGTGAAAATAATATACCTTGATCTGCATTCAGAGTCCATCATTTCTTTCTGTGGTTGTGGGTCCATCATCAGTCCTTTGGAAGGGTCTTGGATCATTGCCAAGAGGAGCTAAGTCATTCATTGCACAATGTTGCTGTTACTGTGTACAATGTTCTCCTGGTTCTGTACACTTCACAGAGCAAAATTTCTTAATCTTTTTTTTGTGTGTCCTGACCCCTTCTGTAATGTGGGGAAGCCTCTGGATTTCTTCAGAATCAGATTTTTAAATGCATACAATAAAATGCAGAGGATTATGAAGGGAATTCTTTACATTAAAATAAGAAAGTATTTTTTTTCTCCATCCAAGTTTATAAACGCTGTGAATTCTATCCTCTGACCCCTTAAGAACCAAAGAAAGCTTGACCCAAGAACCCAAGTAAGCAAAGTCCCTGCCCAGGGAGCTTAAGAATGAAAATAGAGAAAGGCCAACAAGCTAATGAAAAATGGATCATCATTTAGGGGGAAAAATGCTAAAATGAACAATTATACCTTATGGAGTTTGGCTAAACTTGCATATTTGCCATACCAGGGTCATATAAATAGTTTATTCTTCCTCTATATTTATAGAGAGTTATTCAACTTCATAGTGTGGATAAAAGTGAATCAGATGGATATACTATTTCAATGGTCCTCTGGCCTCATCAAAGTGCACATTTTCTCCAGGGGGGCAGATTGCATCTTATCTATGCCTGCCTTTGCCATACAACACACCCAAGTCATCTGACTTTAAACTCCAGGGCTTTTTTCACCATTCTGAGACTGTTTCTTACCAATGACTGACAGGTAATAGGCCAGCATCTCTGGAGAAGGTGGAAGGAGACAAGAAAAGTAGAAAGGGGCCAGGTTATGAAGGGCTATTAGGGATATTGTGAAGTCAATTAATGCATTGGGTATAGTGATTGGACTCAATGATCTCGAACATCCCTTTTAAGACTAAGAGTCTATGATTTTACAAAGTTGTTTTAAAGTCTTTTTTAAAAATACACTATCCAAAGGTTGAAAAGGAAAACTACCAGATCATGAAATCTAATGACTGTGCTTCTGAGGGACAATGATTTTTAATAATAGTTACATTGTATTAATTGTTGAACTAATAGGCAATATTCTCCTTTTTTCTCCTCCATCATGAAAATCTTCTCCCATATTCCTATTATAATTTATCACCACGACAGGATTTTTCTAAGTAATGTATCATCAAGCAAGCTCTGTTTCCAGTGTCAAGGACTGAACTCCTTCGCTGTTGTAAAATGACACATGGCCCCCAAACTTGACAAACTTTGCCATGAAACTCACTGGCATCATACAGCTAAAATTACACCCTTTTATTTTCTTCAGTAAGTTCGGAAAGAAAATGAAAATGGTGAGAGAAGTACTTTAGCATAATGAAAATTCACTCTACATTAGTTTTAAATGAATGTTGGACATCATTGAATGGTTCTTGCATATTCCACAATTTTAGCATTCTGCAACTTTAACAAAGCAAAGTTTTTGATTGAGAGGAGGAAATAATAACTCACATTTCTGAGAATTTATTTCCTCTTTTTTCATCTCTTTCTTTAGCTCTTATAGGAATGCTTATTGGGCTTCTGTCCAATCTGCATTTTTTTTGAGGTTTTGTTTGTAGGTATTTTTGAGTCACTATCTTCTTCTAAGTTTGTCTTGGACTTCCCTGTCATCTTAGAAGGTTTTTATGCTCAGGGTTCTTTTGTTTTGCACTCAGTTTTCCAACCTGTTTCTTGCATTTGGGCTTTATATTAGGGATGGGCTCTGCTCATCTCTGAGGGTTGAGGAGGGGGAAAACTGACCTGAGCTTTTATGTCCTTTTGCTTTCACATATTGCACTAGGGGTCTGTAATTTTTTGGTTCTTCCAACCTGGTATGATCCAGAAAAAGATCTATCACTGCCCTCCTGGTCTGCCCTCTGGTGCCTATCTAGGTAGAGCCCACTCTGGAAGTGCAACCCAGAACTGAGTATTGGGCAACAGAGCTGCCAAATGACAGCTATTCCTGCGCCTAGTACTAGTACGAGTGCACTGGGGTCTCTTTCTGACCAGGTATCCAGTCCCCTTACTGTCCCTGGATACTTTTATTGACACTACCATAGTCAAGTGTTGCCACCACTATTGGAGCTGCCACACACCATACTTACGGTCAACCCTCACCCCAGTGTCTCTAGCCCTCTCTTTCTGTCTTCCTAAGCTGCCCTGAGCTGGAAAAAAAATGAATTAATGGGTTTTCTTTCCCAGAATTCAGTTTAATGCTTATTTGTTGAGAGAGAGAAAGAGAGGTCAACAAAAATGCTGATTTTACTCTGCCATCCTGATTCTGTCCCTCTCTGAGATTATATTTCCAAATGTCAAAATGGACTAGGAAGCCAGAAAGAAAAGAGGATAAGTCTGATGATGTCCAGACATGGGAGTACCAGCAGGGTAAAAGGCGATGTGAAAGTGGCTAGGGGATGGAGTGGTGAAAGCCCAAAACAAGACTGAACAGAATTCGGTTACAGGGGAGTCATAATTAGAAACTCAGAACCTCAGAGTTGAGAGTTCTCTCCCATACCTGATAAAGAGTCTACTCTATAACATAACCAATAAGTGGTCACCTATACACAGCTTAAACATTTCCAGGGAGGAGGGGGCCCCACTACATCCTAAGGGAACCTTGTTCCATTCAGAGACAACCTTCAGTGTGAAGAAGTATATTCATGATACCGATGTGTCATTTCAATCCATTGTGTCTAGATCTGTTATCTGGGGTCAAACAGAATCCCTCTTTCAAGCAATAGTCTTTCAAATAACCAATAAACAGCTCTGATGTCTGTAGGTGACACAGTAGACAGAACATTAGACCCGGAGTCCAGAAAACTTGAGTTCAAATCCAGCCTCAGATACTTATTAGCTATGTGACTCTGGTTACATCACTCAACTTCTGTCTATTTCAGTTTCCTCGCCTGTAAGATGGAGATAACAGCAGCATCTAACTCCCAAGCTATTGTGAATATTTTATATGCCATATAAATGCTAGCTTCTTTATCATTCATTATTATTAGATTCCTCTCAAGATTTTTCTTCTCTAAGATAATTCCTTACCTAATTCCCCAGTTCCTTTAACTGATCTTCATATGACATGAACTCAACATCCTTTTCTACCCTGGTATACTCTCCAGCTAATCACTGTCCTTCCTGAGATGTTGTACCCAGAAATAAACACAGAACTCCAGATGTACTCCAAAGGTGGATATATGGACTCTGTGTCTCTTTCAATACAAAAGCAGACCACATTAGCTTGTTTCTGCTACCACAATACACTGCTAACTCATAGGGAGCTTGAGGTCCCCAGATTCTAAAACCCCAAGCCATATTTTCAAATGATCCATTTCTAGCTATGCAGCAACTTGCTCAAAATCACACAGGCACCAAAAGTTCAAGATCCAGGATTTGAACCCTAATCTCTTAATTCCTGGTCAATCAGTCTATCAATAAACATTTATTAAGCACCTGCTATGTATTAGGCACTGTACTAAGTTCTAGGGATACAAAAAGAGGCAAAAGACAGTGCCTGACCTCAAGGAGTTTACAATCAAATGCTCTTTCCACTGCTTCTATAAGCAAAGCTTAAAATATGATAAAGCATAAGACCAACTGAGACTAAGGATGATGTAACTTCTATGTCTTTGTGTTATTTAGCTCCTGTTAGATAACTGGCATTTAATCAATGGTAGCTGTATTAAATACAAGGATCACCTGGCTACTGTCAAAAATTGTGGTCATCATGAAAGGGAAGTAAAAAGGGAAACCAAGGTAAGAGTACCCATTCCATTTTTTTTCAAGTAATCAACAAGTCAAGATGCATTTATTGGTCACTTCCTATGTGCCAGGCATCATGATAAGCACCAGACATAGAAAGAAACACAAAAAGATAGTCTCTGCCACCAAGAAGCTTCTATTCCAGTGGGGGGAAGAAAACAGATAAACACCTAAAAAGTATAAGATGCCTCCAGAGTAGAAGGAAAGGCCTCCTGGAGTAAGTGGGATTTGAGCTTAGATTAAGATGACAGCATCAGGGGGGAGAAGCCAAGATGGCGGAGTAGAAAGGCTTACATATGCTAGTTCTGGACCCACAACCCATAAATTTCCTGTAAAAAGAACTCCCCACAAATTCTGGAGCAGTGGAAGCCAAGCAGCAACGGAGTGGAGGAGATTTCCATTCCAGAGAGCCCTGAAAAACCGGCACCAAAGGTCCGTCACACACTGGATGGTGGAGCCCAGTCCTGCCCTGGCCACACAGCCCCGAGAGGAGCAGATCTGAGCAGGCTTCAGGGACAGAACCTACGGCAGCTGCAAAGGTCCCTCCACCCACAGGCGCTACAAGCCAGTGAGAGAGACTTCTGGGCTGGCTGAGAGGGGAGCAGGGTGTCTCCATAACTCAGGCCCCCTCAGGAGGCAGCAGCAGAGGCAGCAGAGGACAGGGGCTCCTGGAGCAAACAGGATGTCAGATCCATTACTGAAGGTCTCTGCATAAACCCCCTGAGGGAACTGAGCCTGAGAGGTGGCCCTGCCCCCACCTGAGAACCTGAATTTAATCTTACCCTGAACAGCAGTCCCGCCTGCCACTGAAAGCCCTGAGGCTGGGGAGTAGCATTTGAATCTCAGACCCCAAGCACTAGCTGGGTGGATCTAGGTGGGGGTGGACAGGAATCTCAGAAGTCAAGTAACTGCCCAGAAAAGGGAAGAAAAATAAGACCATAGAAGGTTACTTTCTTGTTGAATAGATGTTTCCTCCTTTCCTTTCTGATGAGGTAGAACAATGCTTACCATCAGGAAAAGACATAGAAGCCAAGGTCTCTGTATCCCAAACATACGAAATAGATACCCAATGGGCTCAGGCCATGGAAGAGCTCAAAAAGGATTTTGAAAATCAAGTTAGACAGGTGGAGGAAAAACTGGGAAGAGAAATGAGAGAGATGCAATAAAAGCATGAAAAACGGGTCAATGTCCTGCTCAAGGAGACCCAAAAAAATGCTGAAGAAAATAACACCTTGAAAAATAGGCTCACTCAATTGGCAAAAGAGGTTCAAAAAGCCAATTGACGAGAAGAATGCTTTCAAAAGCAGAATTAGCCAAATGGAAAAAGAGGTTCAAAAGATCCCTGAAGAGAATAGTTCTCTCAAAATTAGAATGGAACAGATGGTGGCTAATGACTTTCTGAGAAACCAAGAAATCACAAAACAAAACCAAAAGAATGAAAAAATGGAAGATAATGTAAAATACCTCATTGGAAAAACAACTGACCTGGAAAATAGATCCAGGAGAGACAATTAAAAATTATGGGACTACCTGAAAGCCAGGATCAAAAAAAGAGCCTAGACATCATCTTTCTTGAAATTATCTAGGAAAACTGCCCTGAGATCTAGAACCAGAGGGCAAAATAAGTATTGAAGGAATACATTGATCACCACCTGAAAGAGATCCAAAAAGAGAAACTCCTAGGAACATTGTGGCCAAATTCCAGAATTCCCAGGTCAAGGAGAAAATATTGCAAGCAGCTAGAAAGAAACAATTCTAGTATTGTGGAAATACAATCAGGATAACACAAGATCTAGCAGCTTCTGCATTAAGGGATCGAAGGGCATGGAATAGGATATTCCAGAAGTCAAAGAAACTAGAACTCAAACCAAGAATCACCTACCCAACAAAACTGAGTATAATACTTCAGGGGAAAATATGGTCTTTCAATGAAACAGAGGACTTTCAAGCATTCTCGATGAAAAGACCAGAGCTGAAAAGAAAATTTGACCTTCAAACCCAAGAATGAGAAGAAGCATGAAAAAGCAAACAGCAAAGAGAAGTCATAAGGGACTTACCAAAAGTGAACTGTTATATTCCTACATGGAAAGACAATATTTGTAACTCTTGAAACTTTTCAGTATCTGGGTAGTTGGTGGGACTACACACACACACACACACACACACACACACACACACACACACACACGTACACATGCACACACACATACACACATGCATGCACATACAGAGACAGAGAGCACAGAGTCAACTGAATAGGATGGGATCATATCTTAAAAGAATAAAGGTAAACGGTGAGAGAGAAATGTAGTGGGAGGAGAGAGGGAGAAATGGAATGGGGTAAATTATCTCTCATGCAAGTGGCAGGCAGGAGACTTTTTAGTGGAGGGAAAAAGAGGAGAGCTGAGAAAAAAACATGAAGTTTACTCTCATCATATTCGACTAAAGGAAGGAATAAAAATGCACACTTATTTTGGTATGAAAACCTATCTCACAATACAGCAAAGTGGGGGAGAAGGAGATAAGCACGGGGGGAGGATGATGGAAGGGAGGGTAATGGGAGGAGGGAGCAATTTGAAGTCAACACTCAGGGAGGGACAGGATCAAAAGAGAGAAGAGAAACAATGAGGGGCAGGATAGGATGGAGGGAAATATAGTTAGTCTTACACAACACAACTATCATGGAAGTCATTTGCAAAACTACACAGATATGCCTTATATTGAATTGCCTGCCTTCCCAAAGGGAATGGGTGGGGAGGGAGGGATGGGGAGAATTTGGAACTCAAAGTTTTAGGAACAACTGTTGAGTATTGTTCTTGCTACTAGGAAATAAGAAATACAGTTAATGGGGAATAGAAAGTCATCTGGGCCTACAGGACAAAAGAGAAGATGGGGACAAGAGAAGGGAGGAAGGATAGAAGAGAGGGCAGATTGGTGATAGGGGAAATTAGAATGCTTGGTGTATTGGGGTGAGGGGAGGGGACAAACAGGGAGAAAATTTGGAACCCAAAATTTTGTGAAAATGAACGTAAAAAGTTAAATAAATAAATTTATATTTAAAAAAAAAAAGATGATAGCATCACAGATCCAGGCAGCTGAGCAGCACAGTGGATAGAGCACCAGTCCTGGAAGATTCATCTCCCTGAGTTCAAATACTGCCTCAGACACTTACTAGCTGTGTGACCTTGGACAAGTCACTTCACCCTGTTTGCCTCAATTTCCTCATCTCTAAAATGAGTTGGAGAAGGAAATGGCAAAAATATCCAGTATCTTTACCAAGAAAACCCTAACTAGGATCACAAAGAAATCAGACATGACTAAGTAATAACAAAAATTATAGATTCAGAAGAAGAAGGAACCTCAGAGGCCATCCACTCTATCATTTTACAAATGAGGAAAAGGAGGCACAAACAACTGGAGTGACTTGCCCAAAATCATATAATCAGTAAATTCTCAAGTTGTATTTGACACTTGGGTCTTTCCAGCTCCAACTTCAACATTCTAATCCAAAGTTAGTTGCAGACTAGCCATATACCTGCCTCTACATTTTAGCTGATTCTGGATATCAATTTTTACAGAGAAATGGTATTCAGACCTCTCATTTTCATATCACCCCCATGCCTATATTGGGTTCCCTTTCCTAGAACTGAACCCTTTCTTGTAACAAAGATAAATAGCCAAGCAAAACTACTAATCCCAGGATCATATCTGCCCAATAATACATAGAGCAATCTGCCTCCAAAATCTGGCTCTTTGCCAATAGAAGGGAGGCACTTTTACTAACCATTTTCTAGTACCAAGATTGGCTATTATAATTGATTATTCAGAGTATGACTTCCTTCTTAGGATTCTTTTCATTTACATTACTGGAACAAGACTCATTCCATTACTGGAAAGATTCATCTTCCTGAGTTCAAATCCAGCCTGAGACACTAGATGACCCTGGGCAAGTCATTTAACACTGTTTGCCTCAGTTTTCTCACCTGTAAAATGAGCTGGAGAAGAAAATCACAAACCATTCCAGTGTCTTTGCCAAGAAAATCCCAAACAGGGTCATGAAGAGTCGGACAAAACTGGAAAATGACTTAACAACATAAATTGCAAATAATGCATTTTGTTCTTTTTCTGCTTATTTCACTCTGTAGTCATCCATACATACAAATCTTCCCATGCCTCCTTGAATCCTTCAAATTGGCCATTTTTATGCCCCACCAAAATTCCATTTCTTTTCTGTTCCACCAGTTTCATCCACCATTCCCCCAGCCAACACGCACCTATCTGCCTTTCAATTCTTGGGTGTCAATTTTTGTTTAATTATTGGAAAAACCAACATATCAAAATCTCCCAAGGAAACCCTAACAGTAGTTAAGCATTTCACTGTCATTTCTCCTCCATGGAAAATTAAGTCATTTGCACATGAATCCAGAAGGCCTGACATACAATTAAAAAGCAACAAACAAGAGGCGCACACTTTCTACGAAGGCAATTATGTTGGTGGGGCACCAAATGTAATTGAAAGACATAAGACATTTCATTCTATATTAAACCAGAATTTCTTCGAGTGGCTTTCCTGGAGCTCATTAGATATTCCCTGGCTGATTCCCCTAAGTAATTAGATTTTAACAGGATTTTCAACAGATCAGAGCAATCTCAGTGGGTACCAATAGAAGAGTCCCCCTCTGGCCTTACCAGCGGGACAGCATGGCTAACACCCAGACTGGGAGTTAATAGGACAATTACTGGCCTCTTTTAAATGAGTTACATTAATGCACTTAAGCTTAAATGGCCCCCGCATATGATTAAATATTAACATCTGCAAAATATGAAATCAGAATCTGCAATCAAGTGGTGTTGTTTTAATTTCCCCAAAGTCAGATTCCAATTGTTTACATAGATGTCATTGTGTGCTATGTGAGAGCAACTTTTTTTTAAGGCCTATGAATCTTGAAACTCAAGCTTGAGACCTAAAATAGACCCTCTGAGCTGCATTTTAAATGTTTACCAAAAAAGAGAAAAGGCTGGGCAGCCCCGACATTGAGAGGTTTGGGCTCTGGGATCCAGAGGGAATCAGGAGGCTTAAACTGGCCACTTAAACACAGACACAAGAAGTGTTTGTCCTCAGTTCCTGTTCTATCCTGTTGTCTTTATAGAGAGATGCTTTCTCACTCCTTATTATTGCAAGGTTATCCAGCCCTCAGGCTCCCAAACATTCCTATGAAACATTAGACAGGGGCCCCCTGGCCAGAGGGGAGGACCCTGACCCAGATAAATCAGTGTTCTGTTCCAGGGAAGGACTGGCTCTCTCCCTTAATTAGCTTTGTTCATTCACTGCTGATTGTGTAACTTGGATCCTTCCCTGAGACCCAGACTCCGACCAACCCTGTAAGAAGTAGCCAGAAAGAAGAACCAGGGATGCCTCTACCCCCATGCAAACTTTTGGCCCTGAAGATATAAGCTGAAAAGAAAAGGGATCTCCTCACATTGGGCTTCCTAGGGATAAGTGACCAAGAAGTCCTTCAAAAGCTTTGCAAATATTCAAGAGCTAGAAAAAGGCAAACAATCATTCTTTGAAACATGGAATGACTCATAGATAAAGAGCTAAACTCAAAACTGAAGAGACTTGTTTTTGGATCCCACTTCTCATATCCATTAGCAATGTGACCACAGACAAATGATTTACTTTCTATGAGCTTCAATTTCTTCCTACATAAAATGGGAACAATGATATTTGAAGTCCCTATCTCACAGGGATGTTTCAAGACTTTATGGAGATCACTTTTATATTTAAAGTTTTTGTGCAACATTTGTAAACTTCAAAGCACTTTATCAGTGGTGTTGTGGATAGAGAATACTTAGCTTGGAGTCAGAAAGGGCTGAGCTGAAATCCAGCCTCAGACACTTACTAACTGTATGACCTTAGGCTCATCATTCTACCTTCAGTTTCCTCATCTGTAAAATGAGGACAATAAAAAAAAAAAAAACCTCCCTTCCAGCATTGTTGTAAGGATTACGTGAGATAATATTTGTGAAGCACTTAGCATAATACCTAGCAGAAAGTAAGCACTATATAAAAGCTAGCTGTCATTATGACCACTACTAGCTATTAGGTCCCAATTAGTGCAAGTAATGAATCCTGTGAAGTGGTTGCATTATTTGAATTCACATTACATATCTCCATTGGGCCAATGACCATATTTGACATATAGTTAAAACATTAGATAGTAGATTTTAATAATGTACTCACACTGATGGAGAACTGGTTCTATAGATGTCAATTTCTCTTGTCTTTGTTATGATTCTCTTTTCCAATAATTTGCTACCTACTCTGTCATGTGCATGCTGTGCTCCCAAGCCACAGATGGAGCTAGAATGCTAGAGTGCAAAAAGAGCCACCTGCCAGCATGAGTGGAAGGCATGCATCCACAGAAGTCAGCAAAGACCAAAGCAGAAATTGTTCATCCACGCCTTTCCCCAGAGTCCCACAGATGGAATGGAGTCACTCCAATTCATCAGAGTTTGAGGAACTCACCTGTGCTGGGCACAGCTCTCTGAAATGAACCCAACACATTTTCTGGAAAAACACAAAGTTATCCAAATGAAAAAGAATGGAAAGCTTTACAAGCTAGGTAGCCCCAGGGGGCTCTAAAGCCCCTTCCAACTCTGAAATTCTCTGAGTCTATGACTCTGAACAGGTTCTGGATGAAATCAGTTGTCAATTTCTATGGTCTGGCCCTTCCTGCAGTTGGTAATCAGGATGTGACCTTCATTTGCCTCTGTTTCCCCAGCTGGTGATTCTAATATCACCTTTCCTACTTACTGTATGAAATAATAACCAATAGCCTTCTTCTCTGTGGACATTTTAAAGGCTCTTCTATCCAAGGGCCTCCCCAATCTGGCTTCAGTCATGTCCCTCATCCATCACTCCTTGGCACAAAAAGTCTCAGTGACTTTCTATTTACTCTACACCTTATCAATTGTCTTTAAAGCCTAGCCTGTCTTCCTGCCTGATTTCACATTACCCCCTTCACACATGCTAAATGTCAGCCAAACCTGCTTACGCATGACCCCTGAACAACACATTCTATCTCCTATCTTAATGCTTCTTACACAGGTGAGGAAGAAATATGACCATGAGGAGAAGAGCGAAGGCCAGGAGCTTTTCCCCATTGCTTTCCCTTTGCAGTTCTCCCAGACCCACAAAGTAACATTTCTGTTCATGCAACTTGAACAAGCCAGGAGATACCAAACACAAGCCTTCTAGTGAGATGGAGGACTACCAGACTTTACCATATGCCCTGCATCTGCATCCTGAATTATGCCCTCCAGACTCCTGGGCTCCGCCATCTGACCTCAAACTTCTGGGATTTACTAGTGGCCCTACCAATGTCTATTATGCCCACTGGAGCAATCATCCCCAAGTGCCTAGCTTGAAAGGTGTCTTTGAGCTGCTGGGGTTGTGCAGTAATTCAGGAGGGAATCCAGTGAAAAATAAGGGATTAAGTGCTAGGATTATGGAATCATGGACCCAGAGCATGAAGGGACCCAAGAAGTCACCCAATCCAAACCCCTCATTCTACAGATGAGGAAAAAGGTTCAGAGAAGTGTTCAGTCACGGAGGTAGTAAGGAGTAGAGGCACAGTTCAAACCCCAGTACTCCGATTCCAAATTCATTCCACTTTCCACGGTTATCACCCTGCCTCCTCTAAATCTGCCATGGTGAGGAGGAAGAAAGGAGAAAGAGGAGGAGAAAGAGAATAAAAAGGAAGAGGAGGAGGAGAAAAAGGAGAAGGGGAAAAGGAGGAAGAGGAAGAGAAGGAAAAAGAGGAGGAGAAGAAGAGGAGGAAGAGAAGAGGAAGAAGAAGGAAAAGGAGACGAGAAAGGAGGAGGAGGAAAAGGAGAAGAAATTGGGGTTCAAATGTATCCAGTGAGTTCCTAACTGCCCAGCACTTCTTCCAGTATCCCATCACTAAAGCAGAAGTCTAGGCACTCCTCTTCCACACCTTTTGCAGTCTGGTTAAACGAGCACTGATCCAAAGAGAAATGCTAGGGAAGGTGGTCGAGCCCTACCAGATCTCAAATTATATTAAAAAGCAGCGATCATCAAAACCACTTGTTACTGGCTGAGAAATAGAGGGTAGACCAGTGGAATAGGTTAGGTACTCAAGACACAGTAATCGATGATTATAGCAATCTATTGTTTGATAAACCCAAGAACCTCAGCTTCTGGGATAAGAACTCACTTTTTGACAAGAATTGCTGGGAAAACTGGATAACAATGTGGTGGAAACTGGGCATAGACCAATGCCTGACATAGTACACAAAAATAAAGTCCAAATGGATACATGATCTAGGTATAAAGATTGATACTACAAATAAATTAGGGGAGCGAAGAATAGTGTATTTGTCAGATTTATGAAGAATGAAGAAATTTTTAACCAAACAAGAGATAGAGAGCATTATGAAGTGTAAAATGGATAATTTTGACTACCTTAAATTGAAAAGTTTTTGCACAAACAAACCCAATAACCAAGATTAGGAGGGAAGCAGAAAACTGGGAAAGAATTTTGCAACTAGTATCTGTGATAAAGGCCTCATTTCTAAAATATATAGAGAACTGAGTCAAATATACTAGAATACAAGTCATTCCCCAATTGATAAATGGTCAAAGGATAAGAACAGGCAGTTTTCAGAGGAAGAAATTAAAGTTACATATAGTCATATGAAAAAATGCTCTAAATAACTATCGATTAGAGAGATGCAAATCAAAACAACTCTGAGGTACCATATCACACATATCATATTGTCTAACATGACAAAAGAGGATGCTGATAAATGTTTTAGGTCCTTGCATTGCTGTGAAGGACTAAGTCTATCAGAAGCAGTCTTTGAACATTGTAGCTGTTACTGGGTAGAATGTTCTCCTGGTTTTGCTCACTTCACTCAGCATGATATCATATAAGTCTTTCCAGGTTTTTCTGAAGTCTGACTGTTCATCACTTCTTATAATGCAATAGTATTCCATTACATTCATATACCACAGCTTGTTCAGTCATTCCCCAATTGGTGGACATTCCCTTGATTTCAAGTTCTTGACTACCAGAAAGAGAGCTGCTATAAATATTTTTGTACATGTGGAACCTTTTCCCATTTTTATCATCTCTTTGGGATACAGCTGTAGAAGCAATATTGCTGGGTCAAAGGGTACGCACATTTTTGTAGCCCTTTGGGTATAGTTCCAAATTGCTCTCCAGAATGGTTGGATCAGCTCACAGCTCCACCAACGGACTCTTGAGGCAAAATACTATCCACATCCAGAGAAAGGACTATGAAATCAGAATACAGAACAAAGTAGGCTCTTTTGTCTTATGTTATGTTTTTGTTTGTTATTTTCTCATGGTTTCTCTCATTTCTTTTAATTCTTCTATGCAGTATGACTAATGTGAAAATGTGTTTAATAAGAATGTGTAGAATGTAAGTGCAAAACCTATATAAGATTGCAAGCCATCTCAGGAAGTGAGGGGAGAGGGAAGAGGAGAAAATTTAAGACTTATAGAAGTGATTGTAGAAAACTGAAAACAAATGAATTAATTAGTTTAAAAAAAGAGAGAACTGGTCCTAGTCTCAAAGGACTTGAGTTGGAATCTCAGCAGCTATGATCTTGGATAAGTCATTTCTCTCTGGGCTTTGGTGTCCTTGTCTATAAATATGAGGGCAATATTTTAGATGATCCCTAAGATTCCACCTTATATAAAATTCCAGGGTTCTATAAGCGTTAGGAGACTTCTTTTTCTCTTCCAGGCTGACTTTCAGATTCATTTCAGCCTGATTTTATCTGGGTGAAATCTAGATATGGGACTGATAATGGAGCACAGTGACTTCCCTGGACCTGTCTAGATCCTCTGCATGGCTTATGTCCACATATCACCTTAGAGACGGCCTCAACCTTCCTGGGATTAGATTTCATTACCTCTATCACACACTCTCCTAACTAATGATGTAGACCATTACTCTCTAAATTTTATAAATTATGTGGCCCTATCTGTAAAATACTTTGGAGTACACACTCTGTTTACCCTGATTTATTTAATTATTTATAAATTAAATGCAGGTACTGTTACATCAGTAATTACATATGTTATTAAATTTACACAAGAAATTCTAAAAGGGTGAAACAAAAATGAAATAATATTTTGTCCTACAGGTAATAGGGATTCACTAAGGGCTTACTGAAGGGCAAGGATAACATGGTCAGACGAGCTTTAGGAAGATCGCTTTGGCAAATGAGCATCAAATGGACAGGATTGGGAGAGAGACTTGGGGCAGGAACTGTTACGATAGTCCAGGGGACAGGATCTGAAAGTGTAAATAAACTGTGGAAGCAAATGTGGATGGCAGAGGAAGGTACAACTGTGATTGTTGTAGAGGTAGAACTGATAAGATCTGAAATCAAAATGGTTTTGTGGGATGATGGAGGAGGAGGCAATGACAAACTAGCTATGACAAAGGTTTTGACTCCTACTGCCCTTCAGTGATTTTGCTTCTCTGATTTGGTCCCTGGAACAGTGTCAGCCCAGCACATGGATAGCAATGCAGTCAAAGGATCAGAGGATCATAGATTTAAAGTTGAAAAGGACCTTGAAAATTGAGTCTGGCCACTGCATTCTGCATCTGTTTTGTTTTTGGTTTTCCTTCACTCTCGAAGAGGGCCAACGTCAGAAAGGTGATGCCATGACTTGCAAGTGAATTGGATTGAAGTGAGGCAGTGCTGGGCAAAGTTACCAGCCTCACTTTCTCCTCCAGAGCATATGGGTCCAGTGGCAAGATAGAGATCAGGATAACTGGTGATGTTCCTGGATGTACTACTGCTAAGTAAACTGAGGCAACAGAGAAGTGAAATCATTTATCCAATCAGGGATTCAGATGCTAGACCCTCAATATCAGAATTCTGGGTTGCCTTTGGGGCACACTTATGGTCTTGACACACTTCCACTTTCCCTTCCTCACCCCATGCCCAGGCTTGCTGCCTGTCACAGAGGAAAGTTGATAGAGTGGCTCCCTCATCATCAATGACCTTGGTACACATGACC
Organism: Bettongia penicillata ogilbyi; assembly: GCA_023548195.1. Lineage (NCBI taxonomy): Eukaryota > Metazoa > Chordata > Mammalia > Diprotodontia > Potoroidae > Bettongia > Bettongia penicillata. The sequence continues at coordinate 5,672,034 of JAJHZJ010000186.1, forward strand.
AGCTACACAGAGTGCCTGATTTTCATATTCCAGATAAAAATCTCGTTGCCCTTGATCACAGAAGCTGCTCTTTATTGAGCCCCCAGAAAAGGAATATAGAGACAAGCTCCATATTCAAATCCCTGAAATTTATTTTCCATTACAGTATGTTAAAATATTAATTGTATCCTTTATTGCTGCTTCCACAATAAATACCGGGAACACATTACCAGAAGATATATTAAAATGAGCCACTATGACTGAAATGCCAAATACAGTATGGAAAAAGGAGCTAGAACTAACTCTTTCCTTCAAGCAACCCATTGAGATTGACGGTGGAGCAACAGTAATTTGCAAACCCAGGGAGCAGCCTCCCTGTGATGAGAAAACTCTCCCTGCCCCCAACTCCAACTCCATCTTCTCTTTCCAGCATAGTGTGTATTGGGACTGCAATCAACTACTATTTATTAAATGCTTAGTGGGTGTGCAGGGCTCCACCCTGTGCTCCACTCCAATTGGAGGCAGTCTTCTCCTCCCAATTCCTTAATTCCTTTGTGGCATTTGCTCCAAAATACTCTGCTTTTGGAATGCTGTTAAAATGAAATGAAGAACTAGGTTCCTGCCAGGTGAGGAAAATGGTGGCATGGAAGAAAGCTGCTTTTACTTATGTTATCGGTAAGGAAATATCCAGAGTTCTGTATGTAGAAAACATATTCTCTCTCTCTCTCTCTCTCTCTCTCTCTCTCTCTCTCTCTCTCTCTCTCTCTCTCTCTCTCTCTCTCTCTCTCTCCTCCTCTCTCTCTCTCTCTCTCTCTCTCTCTCTCTCTCTCTCTCTCTCTCTCTCTCTCTCTCTCTTCTCCTCCCCTCCTCCTCCTCTCTCCCTCCACTCTTACTCCCCCTCTCTCTGTCTTTCTCTGAGTCTCCTCTCCCTGTTTATCTCTATCTCTCCCCCGCTCAGTCTCTATCTGTTGTCTGACTCTCATCAAACCATGTCTTCATTGGAGGATTAGATCACATTTGAACAATAACATGCTTTCTCTGCTATCTCCTAGAAGGAAAATATGAGAAAGAACAAAATAAAAATGGCTGGCCATAGCAAGAAAGGGAACTGAGAGGTACCTAGAGGCCCTTCCATGGTAAGGAAGCAGCTGAGTCATGATGGTTGAAGTAATAATAAGAGTAATTCCAAAGGTAATAAGAGTGATTGTATGGTAGCAATAAAAGTTGTAGTAATGGTGACCATGGAAGTTATAATAGCAGTGGCAAGAGAGAGGGTCAGGGGTCAGAGTAGCAATGATGGTGGCAGTGATTAACAGCATTGTGGGCAATAGGGGTGACCCAACAGCAGTAGCCCTGCCAATAGAAAGTCTAAAAATCCGAGAACTTCAAAGTTAGGAAGGACTTCAGGCACCACCTCATCCAGCTTCTTCATCAATTCAAATCCATCCAGAGTGACCATCCAGGCTTGACTTGTAGATCTGAAGGGATGAGAAGCTCACTCCCTTCCACCAAAGCCCACATCACCTAGAGATAGCTCTAATTGTCCCGGAGATTTCTCTTTCTATCTAGCTGAAATCTGCCTCTCTTCAACCTCCATGATTCCTAGTTCTGCTCACATGATGCCTTCTAATCCAGCTCACTGAGTGCTAGTGCTTTCCTTCACCAATTACCTTAGATTTATTCTGTAAAACTGAAGAATGTATACATGGTCACCCCAATAGAACGTAAACTCCTTGTAAAGTCTTTGCACTCCCAGTACCTAGTACGATGTCAGGCACTATAGGCCTGCTGATTGAGTAGTTGCACTATAGGGAGAAAAGAATCTAATCCCTCTTCCACAAGACTATAGTAGTGGTGGTATTTGTAATCAGTCAGCAAGCATTTATTAAGCACCTACTATGTGCCGAGCATTGTGCTTAGTGCTAGAGAGACAAAGAAAGACAAAAAGAAAGTCCCTTACTCTCAGTAAGAGAGATAACATGCAAACAGGCTAGTGTTGTCCACTCATTTCTGTCCTATCTGACTCTTTGTGACCCCATTTGGGGTTTTCTTGGCAAAGAAACTGGAGTGGTTGGCCACTTCCTTCTCCAGCTCATTTTACATAGAAAAGATAAGTTAGAAATAATGACAGAGGGAAGGTGAGTGCATTAAAAGGGATTGGGAAAGGCTTCCTCTAGAAGATTATTTTAACTGAAGTAAGTCAGGGATGCCAGTAGGCTGAGATAAGGAAGGAGCATTACAGATATAGGGGACAGCAATGAAGGGCTACCCGGAGCTGAAAGATGGAGTGTCTTGCTCAAGAATTAAGTCAATATAACTACCTGCTGTACATATCAACATACTTTAACATGTTTTATACCATTTGACACTTGAAATCCCCCTGGGAAGGAAGACAGAGCATATATTCTTATGATTTCATTAGCATAGACAGTCTCTCCACTAACACATCCTGTAAACTTTCCATACCTTAGTAAATAGTTTCATGAGCTGATATGTCTTTTAAAAAAGTATCACCTGATGGCACCTTTTTACTGATAAGGATTTCTGAATGTACATAATATGTGTGTGTGTACAATTTTTATCACTCTCTGGTTTTAAGAAGCAGAGTGGTATAGTGAATAGATAACCAGGAAGACCTGGGTTCAAACTCCTTCTCTGACTCCTACTTGCTGTGTGACCTCAGGTAAGTCACATAGCTTCTCAGGGCTCTAGGAGACTTGCTACAGCTCACACTACAGAGAGAGCACCCACCTGCAGCTGGAGCCGGTGGGAATTTCCTGCCCAAAGGGTCCCCTTTTCAGTGTAATCACCGGTCCAGAGTTCACCTTCTATCACTTGCTTTGACGTGAAGAAGGTTATAGAGAACGTCTAAAAACTCTCCATCCCTTACTGCCTACCCAACAAGCCTTCCCTTGTAACGAGGAAGAGAGAGAAAATGAGCTCAGCCCAAATGAACTGTGGAAAAGGGAAAAGACTTTCTGCTTTGCCCCCAAGGGCGGAGTTGGTAGCGGGGGATTAAGACGACAGAGAGAACGATTTAGTTTGATGTCCAGAACAACAATGTGAGCTCTCCCAGACTGTGACAGCCCACCCCAGGAGGCAACAGTCTCTTCCTAGCAGGAGAGTGTCCGACAAATCCTCAGAGATAACTTGCTGAGTCTGCTATGGTGGGGATTCTCATTGAGACCTAGCTTGGACTGGATAGCCCCCCTCCACCTGTGAGATTCTGTGATGGCCTGTGGCAGGGATAGGGAACCAACAACTTCAAAGCCACATGCGACCATGCGTTCAGTCAAAGAGCTGCACTTGAGGACTACATGTGGCCTTGAGGCCGCCGGTTCCCCACCCCTGTGCCCGTGTCCTTCATTTTTTACAACTCACTCTTCCATTTTACAGATGAGCAAAGAGAGAGAGAGTTAGGAAATTTGCTTAAAAACAACAAGGGGCATGCAGAATGGAGTACTACCCTTGGAGGCAGAAAGAACTGAGTTCAAATCTAACCTCAGTCACTGTGTGGCTCTAGATAAATCATTCAACCTCTCTCAGACTCAGTTTCCTCATCTGTAAAAATGTGGATAACAATATCACCTACTTTACAGGATTACTGTGAGAATCAAATGTGTAACATATGTGGGCCCTTTATAAACCTTAAAATGCAATATAAAATGCTCTCGTTATTATAATTATTGTTAAAGCTCCTACTATGTGCCAGGCAAAATGTGGGGCACTGGACAAACAAACATTCAAATGAAATAGTCACTGCCCTAAAGGAGTTTATATTTTATTATATCTTCCATCTGTTATTTCTAAATCACTGAAGTCTTACAAATGCTATCAATACTCTCTAAATTTGCACCTTGGTGCAAAGGTCGTCTCACCCTGCCCTAGTTACTATTCTGGTAACTATTTGCACTTGGCATCCAGAGCATGTCGACTCAATGATTGCATCCTGTAATCCCTCTTAATAGAGTAAACATGGTGGTCCCCACAAATCTCCTCCTTCCTCATCCGAGGCTTCTGACAATGGAGGCATCTGACTGTTTTCACAAATAAAAGACTAAATTCCTCTTCCTGACCAAAATTAAATTTAAAAACCTAGGCTGAAGAGACATAAATGAGAAGCTTTTGGATTTCTCTCCAGCAAAAAAAGAATCATTGAATGGACATCACTCTCACGTAGTCTTCCCCTACACACACACACCCTCACAAAAGCAGCATAATTGCCGACCAAACCCCTCTGCTCCAACTCAGCTCTCATTTAAGGGTAAAGAAAACGGGAACCTTAATGAAGGGAGAATTTTCCTTTCTGTTGCTCCTGTAAATGTTTGTTGAAGGAAAGAAGGGAGGGGAAGCAAAAAGAAGTAGAAATAGGAGATATGCTGTATAGACTCAGCTTTACCGGGAAGCCTATTTGTGTCATATACATTAGAGAGATTGTACAAGAACAGCTCACCCATGTGAAAATATTAGCACTGTAATTCTGCCAAGGTCAGCGAGACCTAGTGATTTGCTGAGATATCACCTTCATTTCATCAGGTAAATAAAGACTCGTTATTCAGTGTGTCCTACCCGAGAAGATACTCCATAGCAACACTTAAATTATGAATACTGCACATATGTTCCATATCATATCATTTACAGCACAATTTAGCCTAGACACAGTGCTTTGTAACAAACGATGCTACCATTCACAAAATGCATTTAAATAGCGTAATTTAGTTCATTAAATCCAGTCATTTACAGTAAATCAAAATCATCACAGGAATTGAAGTGAGTACACAGTTGTTGTTTGAATAGTTAAGCTAGGTAAGTCAATTTCTTTTTGAAGGTCAAGGACAGAGTTGTTTCCATTTTCCGTTATAAAAAAGATACAGTTGGTGTCAGGAGCTAATTTAGTATCATCTCCCAGTGATCAACCCTCTTGGTTTTTCCTGTCTCCTGGTTGGTGCCTGTCCTAGCCTCAGACTTCTGACATACAGCTCAACCATGGAAACATTTAACCCAGCCTCTAGCTTCATTAGAGTCTGCAGTAACTACAGATGCAGATTTCAGGAAGCCCGAAATGTATGTCGTTAGCTTGCTGCTTTCATCCAATTCCATTCAGTTCCACAAGGATTTCCTAAGTGCTGGGCACTGCACAAGACAGAAATGAAGGCAGTCTCTACTCTCAAGGACTTTACATTCTAGAATGTACATAATGTACTTTGTAATGTATAATGTACATTCTAGAATGTAAACTCTTTGAAAGCAGGGGATGCTTTGATTTTTGTCTTCAAACCCCTACCACCTAGCAAAGTATTTGGCACACAGTAAGTATTTAACAAAATCTCAATGACTGATTAATCCAACTCAATAAATGCCTATAATAATGTACACTTTGTGGCAGAGTTAATGAATAAATAAAAACATCCATTAATGAATTAATACAAAAATGGTTATTAAGTGCAATACATTAAATGCAATACTTTATTCTAAGAACTTGGGAAATAAGCAGAAAAGCAATATGGCTCCTGCTCTCAAAAGTCTAACATTCTAATTTGTGAGGTGAGGGAGAGACAACACTGCAAGTCAGATGGAAAGGTCCCAAGATCCTTAGGGTACGTTGCAAAGCAGATGTTAATGCCTCTTCTTCAATGTCATTTCCGCTGATCCAATTCTATCTGTCTTTGATGTTTATGTATTAACAATGCCAAGGATTTTGGGGTCAAGAATTTGCTTTTCTGTGTCTTCGGTACCTGAGACTGTAGCACCTACAGAAGCAGTTGCTGAGGCCTATCTCTAAATGAAAAGATCTAGAGTGAGAAGACCCAGATTCAAATCTCTCCCCTGACACTACCTTTGTGACCTTGGGAAAATCACAGCCTCCCTGAGTCTCAGTTTTCTCATCTGCAAATGGAGATGTGAGACTAGATGGTCTTTGCTTGCCATTCAGTTTTCCATCCAGGACTGAAGATCTGGAGTCAGGAAGACCTACGTCTTCTTTCATAAAGGAGCTGACATCATGAGTTTTGTAGAAAGGAAAGGATTTCACAAGCAGAGATATGGGACCATGTAACAAAACTAGACTAAAAACTGAGAGCAAAGTTCCTCTGGGATGTTGACTTCAATGCCCTGGACGTAATGGACCTTCAATAAACATGTGTTGATTGAATGTTTCTTTTAATGTAACCACAACCTATATGTTTCAAGCTCACAATGATGGATGTGTTAGAGACATTGTCACCGTGAATCAAACATGCTGCTTTCCTAGTGCACATGGGTATGTCCATCAGGTGACTTCTACACCCTTGATGCCAGTATTTGGGCAAGAGCCACACTTGCCCATCAGCTTGATTTAGGAGTCTCTAAAGATGAGGAGTCTATACCCTCCTAATCAGTTCACTTCTGGGCTGGAAGAAAATCTGAAGAAAATTTATCCTTCAGTTCAAAAACACACTAACAGAAATAGCAGTACTATGCCTGAGTTTATTGTTGAGACTCAAGATCTTCAACAACAGGATAGAGTTTTGTGAAGAAATCATGTGTGCTCATAGGACACACAAGTTGGTGAGTCAATGAAAGCTCCCGTCTCCCTAGTTGTGGAGAGATTGGACAGTCTTCCTATTTACAAAATAGCCCCAGAGACTGAAACTACTTTTGCCTACCAGTGAGTTAGGGGGACTTCTTGTCGGAACTGATGGACACTTACCTCATCACTGTTGTTTGCTGGTGCTCATCCTTCATTCTCAAAGAGGTTCAGACATCTTAACCTGAAAGTGAATTGGATTTGAGTGAGGCAGAACTGTGCAAAGTCATCAGCCTCACTGCGTCCTCCAGAGTCATCAGAGTACAGCAGCAAGACATAGGTAAGGACAACTGATGATGATCCCAGATGCAGTAGGCCTTCCCTAACCTCATCAGACTCTAAGCAAAAGACGTACAAAGATGCCTGACTCAGACAGTGGTCCAGAAATAGACAGTTCAACTACGGAGGACTCTGTATACTGTAACCCAACAATTAGACGGTTGGAGAGGACTGAACCAAGAATGCCAGGTGTAGACTCCTAGGATATAGGGCTTCATGTTCAGGAATGCAGGACTATAGTTTTCTGGAGAATAGGGATCAGCTTGTAGCATCTACTAGCTCAGGTCTGGAGCAGACAGGTCTGCAAGTCTCAGAAGAGCTAAACCTTTTACTTGGTTGTTAACTACATTTGAGATATCTCAGGAGAAACGGGAAAAATGGCTCCTTGCGTAGTCTGACAATAATGCTAATGTTTACCCATGTAAGCATATGTTCATAACGTGCATGTTAATTACCGACTATTTTGAGTACACTTCTGTTTTACTCCTTTCCTGTTCATGGTTATTTGGTTTTGTGCTCGTATCTTTCACGTACTATAGTTAGATTAGTGGGCTAACTGTACACAGTTTTGCTCTTTGTTTATTTGCACATATGTTGCTGTTTTGCATTTTTTGTTACTTTGTAGACATACTGATGGTACTGCTTGACTTTTGCTAGCTGTTAGGAATGTTTACTTGAGCTCTATAGAGATGCAGGTAACTCTGAGGTAAATGTATCTTGTATATCCTTAACATAATTAGTTGCTGAAGTAACTGTCCCACTATGCTATGTCTTTCGTAGGTATTTGTGATATAATTTTGCTATGAATGGCACCTAAGTTCTAATTAGACACTGAGGTCTAAGTTGATGCTGTAATATATACTTCTATATGCTGAGCATACTGCACCTGATTTTGCAAGGGACTGAAAAATGCCTTTCCCTGGGGAGAAATGAAATCCAGGCAATCCTTTACCTATGTAGGAAATGCTATCTCCAGAGGATGGGTACAGCTCTGATGGTGGGGAAGGAGGAGTACATATAAGATTTTCTCATCACAAGGAGAACATTTTGAACTAAATGATCAATACTGAAATTTAAGGGAGATTTTGCTCAAGTTAGCAAACTAAGACAAGTATGGTGAGCCTGGACATTGAACAAGAGGAGCATAGAAGCAGCCGGAATTGAAGCTATCTCAGTTAAATGAGGCAGCTAGGTAGCACTGTGGATAGAGCACTAAACCTGCATGCAGTAAGGAAGACCTGTATTCAAATCCGATCTCAGAATACTATTAGTTCTGTGACTCTGGATAAATCATTTAACTCTGTTTGCCTTAGCTTCTTCATTAGTAAAATGAGCTGGAAAAGGAAATGGCAAACTACTCTGATATCTTTGCCAAGAAAACCCCAAATGGGGTCACAAAGAGTCAGACACAACTCAAGAACAGCAGCTAACTGAGAGCAAAGGGGAGACCTCTGTGCCTCAGGTAAAAAAAATTCTAATGGCGCTGAAATTACCCCTCCTGCCACCCCTATGGATTCATTTGAATCATAATATTCTGCTTTCTTCATTTCCTTCATTTTCTCCCACCAAGGAGAGTGTATGTAAAAATATCCAAAATTGATTTCTTCTTTAAAGTTTGTTTATAGTTATGCTTAATTCATTTTTAATTCCCTAGACATATAAAGTGATTGATCCTAATTGCTCTGGTATAAGAGCAAAAACAGTAAATGATCTGTGAACTGGAAGTTTATACATGCACATCTTTTGTAGTTAGCATTTTTTATAAAAAGATAGAAACACAGAGGTCTGAACTATTTGGTGTAAGCCTCCAGGACTGTATCCTGACTGGGATATAAAATAAGCTGAACTAAAGGATACAAAATTTTATGGATTATTATATTTTAAGCAAAATTATACTTATGTCTAAGAATTTTTACTTCCTTTAGGTGAAAAGCACCTCATTATTCTTGCACTCTGGAGGGTCAGGCTGAGCTATGTTCATCCTGTGGATTTTCTCCACTGTTTACGCAACTATGCACCCTACAGAAATCTCTGAAAGGATGGAGTCAAGGGCAGTAACTGGAAAGTAGTTCCTGCCCTGTGGGAAAAGAAAAAGAGTGACAGGAAAAGTTCAGCAATGCTTGTTTCCTAGGTTAGGAGCAGATAATTCACTTCATGAAGCTAGTCTTCACCAACACCTTGGCTTTACCACATCTTTCCTCCTGAGTCAAGTGTTTTCCTAAACCAGAAAAGTTATCAAACACAGCAGGGTCTTGGTTTCTCTACATCTCTCAGTCAGTTGTATGACCATAAACAGTCAGTCCTTCCTAGTTTCTGTCTCATATTTTCATGGTGGATAAATATGAGCACAAACCAGTCTCATAAAATATTTTATAGAGATGAGAAAGCAACCCTGCGGGTGAGAAGTAGCTGATATCTTCTAAGATACCTTCTTTTCTTTCATAGAGGCACCATAATTTAGTGGAAATTGTGGTGGAACTGAAGTTAGGAGGCTTGGATTGAAATCCTAGGTCTAATGTTTACTATTTGGGGCACTTAAGGCAAGTTATTTTACCCTGCTGGCCATCAGTGCCCTCATCTGTAAAATGAGGCAGTTGGCTGTTAGATAACAAAGGTCCTTTCCAACTCTGTGATCCCATGACACTCATCACTTCATGACTTTGGGGCCCAAGTCCACAAGTCAGTCGCCAGTGAAAGAGGAACAAGGAGTAAAATTATCAGCCCACATTTCTCAATGCTTTAATAATTTACAAAATCATTTAATCATTTACAAATCATTTCCTTGCTACTACATAGTAAGATGGGTGCCATTTTACAGGTGAGGAAACTGACGCTCAGAGAAATTAAATGATTTTTGTTTAATAAATAAATCATAACATGATTTTTCCAAGGACACAAAGGATCAAAGGTGGGATCTGAACACAGACCTTCCTGATCCCAAGTCAACTAGGCTAAGAGGTGTCTATGGTCACATAACTAGCATGTATTAGAACCAGGTGTTCCTAAATCTGGGTCAAGCAAGTTGTGGCTTTTCCATGGTCAACAAGAAAGTGCCAGAGGAAAGATTAGGGCTTACTGAGGTTGAACTTTTCCTGTCACTCTTTTTCTTTTCCCACAGGGCAGGTTACTGAGACCAGATTCAGAGGATCATATATTTCAAGTTAGAAGAGACCTTAGAGACCATCAGCTCATACACCTTTACAAATAAGGAAACTGAGGCCTAGAATGGCTTTCTCCATAATCACACAGCATTTAAATGTCAGAGGCAGGACTGAACCCAGGTCTTCTTAACTCTAGACCCAACAAATTAAGTGACTTTCCTGTGGATATAAAAAATAAGTAACTCTGAGAGGCATGAGGTTTCAGATTCAGGATTCTGCCTCCAAAGTCAGCGCTTTTTCTACACTGCCTTCTGTAGGAATCAAATTCCATGAAAACATACCTAGATGGGGACCTGGAACATATCCAAGGGAGTCTACACGCCACAGTTACCAGAACCAGTGGTTGGATTCATCTTCAGTTCACTCATCAGATGCACACATTCATGCCCCCTCACCGTTCCATTCCTGCACTACGCCACAGCTGAGTCTGTCACCTGTTGCAGCAATAACATTGGAGGGGGAGAAAGAAGGAGAGGGGAGCAGGGGGAGGGGAGGGGAGTGGAGAGAAGGAAGGAAAGAGAGGGAGGGGAAGAGGGCATCTGTTTTCTAAGAGCCATCACAAAGTGTGTTTCCATGGGCAAAGGAGCTCAGTTAAGAGTAAGATTTTTGTGCTGCCTTATGAAAGGAGGAAAAGAAAAGTTGAGGGAGATAAGCTATATAAATACTAGAAATCCTATTAAAGAACCAGGATTTGCTGTGCTGAGAAGATAGCTAGGCATACTCCTGGGGTTCATCTCTAAGTACTCTATACTCAAGTCAGACTCAGTTACCCTCTTTTCCTCTAAGTTCCCACAGTGTGTCTTTACTTACCCCATTCCCTGCCTAGGATGCATGGCACAGTGGGAAAAGTACAGGAGTATGTGTTAGAAGACCTGAGTTCAACCTGACACTTCTATTTGTTACCTCTGTGATCTTGATTGAGCCATTTCCCTTGGGGTCTCAGTTTCCTCATCTATAAAATAAGGCCTTCCAGTTCCAAGTTAAACAATTCTTCTACGCACCCCACCACCATCACTGCCCCTCCTCAACATAGACAGGAGGCACAGTGGATAGAGCTCCAAACCCTAATTCAAAGACAGACTCAGACACTCACTAGCTGCATGAACCTGGACAAGTCACTTAATATCTTACTTTGTTTCCACATCTGTAAAATGGGGATAAGAATAGCTTCTACTTCCCAGGGTTGTTGGGAGGAGAAAATGAGATAATATTTAGTATTTTTAATTTATGGAATAGAACAAGCACTTCTATAATGTAGCATAATAAAAAAAGATGATTGTGACTGCACATGAAACTTCAAATCTGTTATATACAACAAGATGGTATTTGTAAAATGCCTTACAAACCTTGAAGTATTATATAAATGCCAGCCATTATTATCATCTAGGGTAAAATTTGAATGCAATCTTCCTCATTCCCCTTCCTGGGCCTTATCCACTGTCCCATGATACTTCATTCATTAAAGATCAGACTCAGTGCTACCTCCTTCAAGGAGCTTTTCCCTCAGTCCTTACACAGCACTTGGATCTGTAACTCTCTGCTGTTTTAATGATGTGATACCCTGGTGTGCTGATCTGTGTGGGTATCAAGCCGCTACTAACCCGAATGAGGGAAGGGGCACATGCTACTATTCTGCACACATTAGGCACTTTATAACTATCTTGTTAGAGTCTGAGTCTCTCATTTGTTCCTGGCTGCCTCATTTTAGGAAGCACACGGACATGTTGGAAAGCATCCCAAGGGGGATGCTCATGGTTGATCCCAGGCTCAAAGATTTAAAGCATTCAGGAAACTTAAGAGGCATCAAGTCCAGTGTAGCCCAGGAGATGAAGGCACATTCCAAGGGTCATGCACCTAATTATGACCAGAGGCAGAATCTGAAACCAGGTCTTCCTAAATCCAAGTCGGGCGCCCTCTCTACTAACTTATGAGACCTGCCTTAAAACCATTTAGGAAGAGGATCTTATGAACCTCAGGTCCATTGATATGTTTGAAGTGGTCTGTGAACTTGAATGGGGAAGAATTACACCCTTATTTTCATTAACTTATAACTGAAAGTTAATGTTTCCTTCCATTATGAATGCAGGAAGCAGAAAATTTAGCGAAGGGATCCACAAGCTCCACCAGACTGCCAAAGGAACCCAAGACACAAAGAAAGATTTAAGGGACTGGGGATGTTGAGCCTGAAGAAGAAAAGACCTGGAGCATAGAGCACGAGGACTGTGTTCAAGTATTTTCAGGGCCATCATAGGGAAGAGAATTCAATATGGTCCCAAATAAGAAGCTACGAACTGACTAGAAAGAATCAGGAGAAGCTACAGAGAGGCACATTTATGTAGATTTCAGGAAGAACTTCCTAGTCATTGGAGTTATCCTAACAGGAATGGGCTGCCTCATGAAGCAGTAGGGAAACCCAGTTCCTAGAGGTCTTCAGGAAGAGGCTGGATGACCACCTGTTGGGACTGATGTGTGGGGCAGTTTCTACTCTGGAACATATTGGACCAGATGAGTTTCTTGGGGCTCCTTCTAACCCTGATATTTTTGATTGACAGAGACCAGAATTGCACCCAGAAACTGAGATCCTTTAACAACAGTATTGACAACATGAGGGAAAGATAATGCACCTGGGAGGGAAGGAAGGAAGGAAGGGAAGGAGAGAAGAAGGGAGAGAGGGAGGGAAGGAAAACCATCAGTGAGCATCCACCAGGTTGAAGAAAAAAGTATATCCAAATAGGACTCTCAATTCTTGTCCACTCCACATTCTAGGCAGGCCCAGAAGTGAGATGTCAAATGAGTATTGTTACATGACCAGATGGTGGCACATTTTGTCAGCCCGTACTTGCTTAGATGCATATGCACAGACAATTGATATTCATCACCAATTGTGTCACAAGGAAGCACCTGCCAGAGTTATATGTTTTCACCCTGAGGTTAAAAATCAAGTGTGAGCCAAGAGGAAAGCTTGTATCAAGATTAGATGCCATTTTTTCCTTTTCCTTGATCTTGTTACAAAATGTCCCTCTCATGCCCTCCCCTACCAGTAATTCCTTTCTTCAGGGACCCTGTACAAAGCCAATGACATCAGTTTGTATTCCATGAGGTGATAATATGTTGTTCATTGAACACTGAAAGCCTGGTGTTTCCAAGTTGACTCTACCTGAAAACTCAGAGGATCCAAGGGGAAAGGGGATGAGAACACACATTTATTAAGTACCTATTACATGCCAGGCACTGTTATATCTCATTTCATCTATGGCAGAAGTGAGAAGGGCTGCAGGTTCCCACCCCTATTCTAGAGGGAGTCCGCCGCACCATCTGCAAATTGCAACCCATCTAAAGTTTAAATCAGTCCAAGGGAAATGACTGAGGAACAGACTGAGGAGATGACTTGCCCAAGACCATGTAGTTGTTGTCAGAAGCAACACTGGGACTCAGAACTTCCTGGTTCCATGTCCAGCATTCTATCCCTATAACAATAAAATCACAGTTCTGGTCCCCAAAATAAAACAAACCAAAAAAAGTTCAAAATTTTCACATCTGTCTTCTGATTTTCCCCCCATTTATTCCTTCTGAACGTCTCCATCAGAGAACCAGAAAATATGTTCGTAGTAGGGGAAAGTGTTGACAGCTGACATATACCCAGCTTAGTTCAGGCTGATGTGGCTAAAGGGCACAAAAATAATCCAGAGAGGGCTGATATTTCTTCTTCTATATTTAAAGAAACGGTTATAAAAGGTTAGGATTGGGCTTTGACTCTGTCACCATCAGAAAGGAAACTCTAGTGGTACCATCCATCGGTGCTAAATTCTACTTTCTTACACCCATCTGTAAGCTGATGGCAAGAAGATTTCTCCTCATCATTGGGTCAGTCAGGTGCAGAGGACCTCTTTTTGGTACTGTGCCCCACCCCAGATTCCAGGCGACCTTTGGGGTCACCTCCCCACTAGCTCCCCCTCTTGCTCAGCCCCACCAGCATAGAGCACTCCCTTGGGCAGGAGGTTCCCAGTTCCAAGTGGAAAGCGTGAGCCAGGCGGTTACATGAGCTCAGGCATTCTGGGCGTGACATTTAACTGAGACCTCAGAGTGGAGCTGGCCTGGATCCCAGCCAGAATGTAAGGAAGGAGGGCATCAGTGTCAGGATGATGACACAGGGGAAACAATCGTGACCCTAACATCGGGAGCCAGAAAGAAACCCAAGGCCTTGTGTATGCCAGGCCAGAACCCAGAACCTTCCCTATGGCATTGAAATTCCCCTGTGCTCTTAATGCTTTCTTCTTCAGGCTTTCTGGGGGCTCCAGGGTATGTGCTCCAATGCATTAAACTAATTTGGGATAGAGATTTTTCCTGGCTTTAGATAGAAAGAAACAGAGACCAAGGGACAGGCAGAGACAGATGGAGACACAGAGAGATATAGGTATAGAGATAGATACATAGGAGAGACAGCAAAGTAGAGATACAGATAAATCCATATAAATAGATTTTCATATACATTCATATGCAATGGCACATTTATTTATATATCACCTTTTTAATAATCCAGATGGACAGTTTCACCGATATTATGGAAACGTCCTCAACCAATTCAGACAGGCAGCCAGTCAGCAAGCATTTGTTAATCCTTCATATGAAAGGCAGCATGCTAAGTGCTACCACAAACTCAATCCTGCCTTCCAGGAACATACAATCTAATGGGAGAGAAAGCATGCAAACAACTCTGTAGAGACAATTTATAAGTCAGAAGGAAGATTCTAGCTGTTGGGAAGGACCAGGAAAAGTTTCCTGCAGAAGGTGGGATTTGAGCTGTCTAGGAGAAAGTTAAGGAATATAGGAAGCAGAGGTGAATGAGGGACAGCTTTTGCAAATGCATGGAGTTAAGAGATGGAGTGTCCTATGTGAGAGAAACAGCTAGAAGGCCAAGGTTGTTGGTCATATGATACATGAAGAAGAAGTTTGTTATTAGGTTGCTTTACTTGTGTCCAACTCTTTGAGACCCCATTTAGAGTTTTCTTGGCAAAAAGACTGGAGTGGTTTGCTATTTCCTCCTCCAGTTCATTTTACAGATGAGGAAACAGAGGCAGACAAGGGTAAGTGACTTGGCCCATGTCACAAAACTAGTAAGTGTCTGAAATCTGATTTGAACTCAGGAAGATGAGTCTTCCTGACTCCAGGTCTAGTGCACTATGGTGCCATTAGCTGCCCAAAGGGGACATAGCAAGGTAACAAGACATGAAGGGCTTTGAACACTAACACTAACTTTTTAATTTGGTTCTAAAGGTGATAGGGAGCCACTAGAGTTTACTGAGTAGGGGAGCAGGGTAATGTGGTTAGCCTTATGCTCTAGGAAGATCACTTTGACAACAGGGTGTAAGCTGGATTGGAGTGGGGAAAGACAAGGCAAGCCACCAGCAGGCTATTGAAGTAATCCCAGTGGGAAGTACTGAGGGACTCAATCAGGGCAGCAAATGTGAGTGGATCAGTAGACACTGAAAGAATGCTGGCACTTGATTCTGTGGACCAGGATTCAAATTCTGCCTCTGATATTTACTACTTACATGACCATGTTCTTGATGTGCCCACTCACCATTTTATTCATCTGTAAATTAAGAGAATGGGACAAGATGGCACCTGAGAGCTCTTCCAGTTCTACACCTAGGATCCTATGATCTAGGTATGTGGTGGTTTATTGTGTCAGCATTTAATAAGTACTTACTATATGCTAGGCACTATGGCAGGTGCTGGGAACACAAGTACCAAGAATAAAGGAATCTCCCCTCACATTGCAGTGGATGGAACAACAAGGACACGTCTACAGCAAAAACATGAAGTAAATAAATACAAATATATTCCAAGCACAAAGTCATCTGGGAAGGGGAGACTCTAGCAGCTGGGAGGACGAGGAAAGGCTTTAAGCAGAATGTGTTGCTTGAGCCACATCTTAAATGAAGAGACGTCTCCAGCTCAGATGTAACTTAGAGTCTCCAGAGGAGTTACTTGGATTACCATGAGGTCTGGAGTCACATGGTAGTATGTTCTGGGGGCAGGACCAGAACCAAGGCTCGGCCCATAGACACGCTTCTATGCAGCTACATGAGGGCAGAGACAGTTTTTATTTATTTCCACAGAGAACCCAGTACCCAGCACATAGTAGGTGCTTAGTAACTACTCCTTGACTGATAGACTGATTAATTGATATAATAAACCCATTAAGGTCATCCATTTAGAATGGGGAGAAATCTTAGAAATCACAGAGTCATTGATACAGACCTGACAGAGACCTCAGAAAACACGGCATCATTGACTGAGGCCTAGGAGGGATCTCAGCCCAACCTCCTCCTCATTTCACAGAGGAAACCCAGGGAAGGCAATGTACCAAGTACCAAGAAGTGAGATGTATCCAAGGCTACTCAGACACTAATGTCAGAGCTGAGATTCAGACTCAAGGCCCTGGCTCCTGATCCAATATGTTTTCCACTCTACTTGTCATCTAGACTGCCTCATTTAGGAAGAGATGCTACCACCTCATTTATATGTCAAACTATGCGTTATTTCTATGTGTGTGTTATAGAGAGTTTACACATCAGTACAAACACATATTAGGGTGATTTTGAAGGGTGTCCCTAAAATAATAAATAATAAAAGCTAACATTTATATAATGCCAAGTGCTTTCACAAATATTATCTTCCCACTAACCCTGGGAGGGAGGTAGTATTATTATCCCCATCTTACAGATGGAGAAATTGAAGCTGAACAAAAGATAAGTGACTTAGTTAGGGTCACGCAGCTACTACATGTTCAACCTAGGTCTTTGCTGATTTTAAGTTCAGTATTGTTTCCTCCTCACTGAATCTCTGCAGGCATTTGGGTTCACATGCTGCCAAGAGTGCAAAGTGTCTTTTCAGTGAATTGAGGAGGTGGATATTCAAAGGAAGGTGAGTCCATGACTGACCAAAAGTTGTTGTCAGCAATGGAGTAGAAGTCAGCAGTGGGTCACAGGAGCAAGAGAGAGGAAACCAGGCCAGAAGACTTGAAATGAAACTGGGGCAAAGGATGAGCAGGGGAAGGAGCTGCAGGAGTCAGGGAGTGCTAACACAGAAACTAAATTGTATTCTATCAAGAAGTCTGAAACAAGACTTTAGGGTAAATAGTAAAGGCAGCTAAGTGGTTCAGTGGATAGAGTACTGGGCCTGGAGTCAGAAACACCTGAGTTTAAATCCAGCCTCAGATATTCACTAGCTGTATGACCCTGGGTAAGTTACTTAACCTTTGTTTGCCTCAGTTTCCTCACTCATAAAGTAAGATGAAGATGGAAATGTCAGATCTCTTAGTGTCTTTGCCAAGAAAGCCTCACATGGGGTCATGAAGAGTGAGACTCAAATGAATAACTTAAACAATAATGACAAGTACCAACGGTGAAAACGAGGCATTGTGTTGAAACAAGGTAGGGAGGTAGGCAGAAAGCCCACGGTGCATGCACCGATGGGTAAGGTAACACAAATGGTCCAAAGTCCAGACCAGAAACCCAAAATCAAGAAACCCAAAGGAATAAAACAGCATGATGATGATAGCTAAGAGTTATCAAGAGTTATCTTGAGGTTTTCAAAATACATGAACAAATACGGGGAGAAAATCAGAATTCTGCGTTGAGACCCAAGATCAAGTCCTGGATCTACTACAAACTAGCTAGATGATCTTGGAGTAAATCACTTACTCTTAGTGGGACTCAGTTTCCTTATCTGTAAAATAAAGTTTGGACAATATTCTCTCTAAAGCTCATTTTTTTTCAATTTTAAAATTCTCTTATTTTTGTAATATACATGGAGATGTAAATCACAAATTATCAATCTATTCACAAGGCACAGTGGTCAAAAATTAATTCTGATGGGAGTAGGACAACTCTGCCTGACTTTTTTCTCATTTTCAGGCTCTCCTCTGACTCAGCTACCTCTTTAGAATCCTTTTGGTATCAGCTGCTGCAAGCAGAAGCAGTCCTCCTCGGTCCCAGTTCATTGACAGAGCTCTGATGATGGAGATGTGCTGGGATCCATAAACCCTGGGCACTTGTCCCTAACATAAGCACTTCTCCCATCTCTCAGCTCTCAGGCATTTTACATGACTCATATTCT
Source organism: Bettongia penicillata ogilbyi (assembly GCA_023548195.1). Taxonomy (NCBI): domain Eukaryota; kingdom Metazoa; phylum Chordata; class Mammalia; order Diprotodontia; family Potoroidae; genus Bettongia; species Bettongia penicillata. Next base: position 5,690,142 of record JAJHZJ010000186.1, read on the forward strand.
CCCACTCAGCAAACATTTCCCATCCCCAAGGAGTGACCTGTTAGAGTCCAGACTTACCATGAGGAGAAATTATTCCTTAAATATATCAGCAGAACATTTTCCTTTCAGCACTCCCTCTCCTTATCACCACAAACTAAGGACAGAGCCTGGCATTGTAGAATTATATTTCTTTTAAATCTTGCTTCAAATGACATTTTCTCTTTCAAATAATGCCTCACATTTATTTAGTGCTTTAAGCTTTACAAAACACTTCAGATACACTATCACAGTAGAAACTCACAATGCCTTCCCTCTTGATCTTACACGCATCTGGTCTGTTCAAGGTTGTTGGTCTGGAGTCTCCCCCATTAGACTAGGAACTTCTTGAGTACAGAGACCGTCTCTTTCCTTTCTTTGGATACCTAGCCCTTAGCACAGTGATTGGAACATAACAGGTACAGTACTTAATAAATACTAGTTGGCTGACTGACAGATGCTATTATCACTCCACTTTACAAATGAAGAAACAAAGATACTAAGAGGTTAAATGAATCAACCAAGATCCTACAGTAAATAAGAAAACTGAGATGGGTTTTAAACCCAGGTCTCTCTGGCCACAAGTGTAACACACTCTGCACTACACCATGCTAGCCTTCAATGATAATATAGTAAAGCTGGAGCTTAATGAATATACATATACTGTTATTTTAATCCTTATTATAATTAAAAAGGAAAAGTGTAATTGGCCTGCCTTTGTACATTAATTTCCCATTAGTCTGGAGATAGTCTAATTATTGGTCCTTTGAAATGCTAACAGAAGTCACTGTATACCTTACAGCTAAACAAATTGCATGCAGAGTATCTTGGAAACACTAAGTAGCCTCTGGGGGGATGCTCCAAAGAGTAAACCCAATTGTAACTATGGAAACAACCCAGTATCTTTTGCATAATATCAATTCTATACAGTTGAATTTACAGACAGATGGATCAATAGGTGTCCAGGCCAAGAGTACTCCATACATCCCATCATAGAGATGTCCTTTACCATCTCTATGCAGTTTTTTGGGGGGCATCTTTTTGGGGTAATACAATCAGCCTGAAGTGACTTGCCCAGGGTCATACAGTTTGTATGTATTTGAGGCTGGATTTGAAGTGAGGTCCTCCTGACTCCCAGACAGGTGCTGTATCTGCTATGGTGCCACCTAGCTGCCTCTCAACACAGTCTAGACTTTTCATAAGGAAAAGGAATCAAAATCCCAAACAAAGATCTCATCCCTTGGTCTTATTTAGGTTGCCTAGGCTTGCTCTTGGTCTCACTTTCTATACCAAGAGCTTTGAAAACGATGGCACATAATAAAAAATAAGAGTAATCATGAAGATATCAAATAACAGTCATACCATTTACATCCAGCTCTTTAAAGTTTGCAAGACATTTCATTAATATTATCTAATCTGATCTCACATCAACCTCAGGAGGGAGGCCCTATTATTCTTCTTGTTTTACTATTGAGGAAATTGAGGCAGACAGAGGTGAAGTGACTGGCCCAGAGTTCCACATCTTGGAAGTGTCTAAGACAGATTTTGAACTGGATGCCAAGCCCAGTTCTCCACCCTCTGCGCCACCTAGCTGCCTATGTAGTATATAAAATATTACTATAAAATGTGATCACAACACAGAAAGAGTCCTTTTTTTAGGCTTTTGAAATTCAGCCAATTTGACTGCCTTTTAGAACTGCTAGGAAAAGAAACTGATAAGAATATTTTGTCAGACTTCATCTATAATGTGGAGCTCAGCTCTGGGCACCCCAGTTGAAGGGCATTGACAAGCAGGAAAGGGCCCAGGGGATAGCTACCATGATGAAAAAGGGCCTGGAGTCTGCCAAAGGAGGGTCAATGGAAAGAACTGGGGATGGTGACTCTAAGGAAGAGAACACTTGGTGAATGGGGTGGGGCCATAGAAGCGGAGTTCATGTATTTGTGAGAGCACATTTGGTTGGTGAGAAGAACCAGTAGCAAGATGGAAGCTGCTAAGAGGCAAATTGAATGTTAATGAAAGAAAACTTTCTAACAATGAGGTCTGTCCAAAAGCTGGAGGGAGCTGCCTTGAGAGGCTGGTAGAGACACCTGTTAAGCAAGAAATGGACTGTCACTTGGGTTTGAGATGGCAGGGTCTGGTCCATGTATGTGGTTGATGAAATGGACACTAAAGACTCTTCTTGCTCTCAAATTCTGTGATTCTGCCAGTACAGAGGACAGAAATAGGAAGGAGACTTCAGATGTCATTGAAATACATAGGGAACTCCCAGGTGAGGGAACTCCCTTTACCAATGCAAGTTGGTTGGTGTTGATGGTCATCCTTTATCTTCAAAGAGGACCAAAATGACATCATCATGATAAAGTGAAGTTTCAGTGTGTCCGACTGTGGCTGATCAGACCAATATGAGCTCGGAATGCTCTACCACAGGTTGGGCACAGATAGTCTATGTGAATATTTGGGGTGGACACTCCAAATTTGCACATCCTATGTTTACTTTGTGCTGTCTCAATTCTGCTTTGCTCAAAGAGCACAGCACCCTTTCTGATGTGGGCATACCATGCTGAGCGATCCTGTGCCAATGTCTCCCATGTTGCACAGTTAAATCCAAAGTTCTTGAGAGAGACCTTGAGAGTGTCCTTGTATCACTTCTTCTGATCCCCTGTCCCATGTGAGTTCTCCATAAAATAGTCTTTTGGGCAGGCATACATTTTGCATTCGAACAAAGTGGTCAGCCCATCAGAGTTGCGCTTTCTGAAACACAGTTTGAATACTTGGCAGTTCAGCTCAAGCAAGGACTTCAGTGTCTGGTACTTTATCCTACCTTTTAGAAACCTAGCAGTCTTAAAGAGTTGCCCAAAGTGAGAGATGAAGCTAGTAAAAATGTTTAACAGATAAACAATGTTTTAAGAAATGATAATATATTCAAACAAATGTCAGTCTAAAAACCATGAGGAATGAAGGGTTTTTTAATTAAAATATCCTTTTAAAATATGCACATATACCCACAGAATGGGTAATTATATTAGCTTATTTTGTTTAGCTGCTTTCTTCTTTCTTAACTGCAGTGGATTGAGTGCCAGTGCTGGAGTCAGGAAGACTCATCTTCCATGCCTCAGTTTCCCCATTTGTAAAATGAATTGGAGAAGGAAATAGAAAGTCACTCCAGTATCTCTGTCAAGAAAACCCCAAAAGGGTCATGAAGAGTCAGACACAACTGAAAAAACGACTGAACAACTGTTTTCTTCATTATGAAGAATTTAGTTGTGGGGATGGGGGAGAGGCATAATGAGCCTGTATCTGGAAATGTCAGCAATATAAAACAAAAGATAACAATAAAGCTTACTTTTTAAATATTTTATAATATTTTATTTCAAAAAAATATAAAATATCTAAAAATGTAGCAAGTTGCTGATTCACTCTGGAAAACTGTTGTAATACGTTTACTGATTTTATTCCCCATACGTCAGAATGTATACTTGTTGAGGGCAGGGAACAGGTTGGTTTTTGGTTTCTGTTTGGTTTTTGCCCTTCTTTGTATCTTCAGGACTTAGCATGTTTCATGTACACAGACAGCTTAATAATCTATTAGAACATGAGCTCCTTGAGGGCAGGGACTATCTTTTCCCTTTTTGTATCTCCAGCATTTCACACAGTGCCCAGCACGTAGTAGGTGCTTCATTGATTGATTAACAACTAAATCTCCCTTCTCCCTGTTTTTAAATGGCCTCGAATGCCGTGCCTTCTCAACCCTGACCTTCAGAATGTCAGATTTTCTTCAAAGCTCAGCTCACACATCACCTCTAATACAAGATCTTTATACATTCCCCCAAGTACTAGTGCCTTTCCTTATCAAATTGATATGTTGTGCATGTGTATACGTGCACACACATATACATACACATGTATACATATATATGTACATATGTGCATATCTCCGCCCCCACCCAAACAACAGCTACTACTCTCCTATAGAATGGTAGTTCTGGAAGATCAGGGACAATTATATGTTTGTCTTTACATCCCCAAGACAGTCCCTGGGACATCGTGGTCACTTAATAAATGTGCTGATTGTCTGATAACTTTATTTTTCCCTTAGGAGGTAGCACAATATAGAAAAAAGTTCTGTGCTTGAGTCTGGAGAAACCTAGGTTCAAATTCTGTCTCTGATATTTACCAGCTGTGTGACCTTGAGCAAACTTGACCTTTCTGGGCCTTGGTTTCCTCATCTGTAAAATAAAGGATGCTAATATTTGTGCTACCCACCTCAAAGTGTTGTACTGAGGGAGATTCTTTGTTGTACTGAGGGAGATTGTTTGTAAACCATAAAGCACAGTAAAAAACAGAAAGTGGGATTCCTCATCTGCCCCTCAAAAATGCTGTGAGGAAATTGTAATTCGAGGCTTGGTCTAAAAGGTAAATGAGTTGAGTGTTTTTCTTCACTGCAGTAATTATCTGGATTCCAGAAGCACCTTGGTCCATTTACTCACCTTGTTTAATGGAGGCCGACCCATCACAGAATGTCTCCACCATAAATTGGCCCCTGGACTGGCTCCTTCGGAGGGCACCTCCTCCATCAGCCCAGTAATGAAGTGGGCAGTCTTCTACCATATGTCGCCATGTCTATTCATTAAAGAAATACAGATGGCTCCTACCTACATTTCTTTGCTTTCTGGTTTTATTTGGAGTCCTCCAAATAAGTGAACTGAACCTTTGGCTCAAGCTCTAGCATATAGAAGAAAAAGTCAAGATTTCTTTCCTGGGCTTCTACTTCTAAGTGGGTATAAAGTTATACCTTCAGATTTGATGAATGACTCATAGACATATTTAATCAAACCATTATTAAGGTGATGGTAACTATGATTTGCTTCTGTATTATAAATGGAGAAACTGAGATAGGAAAAATTTTATAGATATCTACTGTATCTGTATCTCCATGATCATTCTGCTGAACAAAGCATTTATTTACTATGCGCTGGGTACCAGACTAGGAACTGGGAGTGTCCTCACCTTCTGCTGGGAAGCAACAAGAAACACAGAGATAAGGAGGTCAACAGCAGTTAGATAATAGTTTAGGAGAGGGAGCCCAGATAACTGACGAAAGAGGAAAGACCTCTCCCAAGAGACCCAATGGAACTGAGCTTTGAAGGGTGCTCCAAGGTGTGGAGATGAGAACAGAGAGCATTCCAGGTGGGGAGGGCAGCTTGAACAAAGACATGAAGATACAGGAGATGGAATGTTGTATGAAGGGGACAGCAAATAGAGAGAGCTAACGAGGTGAAATTAGCCTGAAGGCCTGAAAGGTCAGAGGAATTTGTAGTTCATCTTCCAGGCAATAGGGAGCCACTGGAGTTTCTTGAGTGATGAAAAGTCACTGTGTCGTACATTTAGAACTGAAAGAACCCTTAGAAGTCACTGAATTCAACCCCTTCATTTTACAGATGAAACTGAAGCCCGGAGAGTTTCATTGACTTACCTAAGGTCACACAGGTAAGAAGTGGCAGTATTTTTGGACCCATTTCTCTTGACTAAACACACTACTATTTTCAAGAGTAAGAAAGACTACACTGGGGTGCCGGGGAAAGAGTGCTGGATTTAAAGGCTGAGCACTGGGTTCAAGTCGCAGATTTCCTATTTATTACCTGTGTGACTGTTTCTCTTCTGTAAAATGGGGATAATAAGAGCAAAAAGAAAGTTGTGAGAATCAAATGGGATAATATTTGTACACATAGTGCCTGACACATAGTAAGTGCTGGAGAAAACCTCTTCCTACCCCCCTCCAGAGATTCCCTACACCACTGAACTCCCTACCCCATAGTTCCAGTTTCTATGGCCAAGTTATCTGTAGTATTTTAATCTAATGAATCCATCCACAAGCACTTATTAAATGCCTACTATATGCTAAGCACTGTGGATATAAACATGAACATTCCCTTACCTTGAGTTAGACAGTACATACATATAATAATCATGAGAACCAAATAGCATCCATATAATGCTCTAAGGTTTACAAAATACTTTACAAACATTATTTGTTTTATCCTCAAAACAAACCTAGGAAGTAGGTGCTATTATTATCTCTATTTTACAGATGAGAAAACTGAGGTAAACAGAGGTTAAGTGACTGTCCCAAAAAGCTAGCAAGCATCTGATGCCAGATTTGAATTCAGGTCTTTCTGACTCCAGCTCAGACAATCTATCCACAATAATACCTAGCTGGAGCACATTTAAGTCTACACTTATATTCAGGTACGTATAAATAAATATGTATATAGACAGAGAGAGAGAGAGCAAATAAGATAATTTGGGAGAGGGAGGGAGGGCACTAGCAATAGTATAGATCAGAGAAGGCATTATGCAGGAGGTGGTAGACAGGTAAACTTTGAAAGAAGAGTTGCTTGAAATTTTGAATTTTCTGAGTTCATAGTGCCCCATGGTTCTTCATCACCAGAAACATATTCCTGTTAAAGAGATGTGACTTTGAAGCAATGAAAAGTCCAGGCTCACTCAAAGTGTTATGCAATTTTCCCAAAACAGTTCCAGCTCTCCTTTCTGAACTCTGGGCTCAGGTTTTTGTTCATAGGCAAGGCAATTATCCAAGATATAAATGATGATAACTAACACACAGGGCTGCCTGCTCAGCTGCTTGTCAGAGTCAGACTAATTGGAGTTTTTCCTCCACTTTGTTTTCACAGTGTGGATGGTTAGGGTGATATCTTCTGCAGCACTCTAGATTTCACTGAGAAAGCTTTGTGGAGTTCTAGTGTTTGAAGCAGTTAGTACAATGCAATGTGTGACTAGGCACATCTGAACCATCTTATAATCAATCTAGGATCAGATTTTCATTTGGCCTCTGAGTCATGTAAATAAGCTAACTACAGTAATTACCTGACCTGGAAAGTGTGCAGGATTCATGCCCTTGGTGCACAATTTTTACTACTAGCAGCAGAATTCCTCCCCAAACCCTACGCGGAGATATCAGTTCAATAAATGATTAGTCCTAAGGAGTTTCAAAGAAATCTGCTCCAAAAGAACAGTCCAAGATCCAGGTTGAAAAAAAAACAAATAAACAACCCCACATCCAGAAAGGAAAGTTTCTCCACCCACTCAGGGGTAGGGGGAAAGAAACATGGGCAGGACAGAAACCAAGAGAAAACTTTGCCATGAAAACTTGCTACATTTCAGCTTATGGCTCTGAATTTCCTCCACTTGGATGGAGAGGACTCTAACTGTTCCATCTAGCCTCTACCTGTAACCCTGTTAATCAGTTTCCATTACAGACTGTCAAACACATACATCATTTGTGGTCTTTTAAATCTAAATTTTATTGAAGAAATGTTACATATGGTTCAATATATCAGTTCGGCAATGGCCATCAGCAGTGTGCATCAATCCAAGGGTAGGGAATAATTAAATATTCCAGCAAACACAGTGGTCAAATAGCAAAGAAAAACCCTGGGCACTGAGCCCAGATTCCCCACCCTCTCTTATGGCATGGCTTATGCTTCCTCCCAACCCCCCTCTTTGATGAAACCAACAACCAACAAATCTTTTATCATCATTACTTAATTTGGTAATGAGCAACACATTCTCAAACTTCTCAAAAATTGTCTTTTAAATTCAATCAGTAGAAAGAATCACAAATAGCTCCATGAACGCGATATTTGTCCAAAAAAAAAGAGGAGAAAGTTGGTATAATTAGAAGGACTGGCATCCCCTGTCAGTCATCAACGTTCAGCTCTAAATTCACTTTCCCACCCCTCGGTGCCATTCAGAGAAACTGAGCATTCCTTACATTCTAGCACTTATATTTAAAGCTCTAATTATGCAATCATGAGGGAATGTTTTGAATTCTAGTTATTTATGTATGTGTCATAGGATTTAGAGCCGGGAGGGATTTTAGCATGGTCTAGCAGAAGAGAATTAGGCATAAAATCAGTAAAGACCTCAACTCAAATCCTAACTCTGACACCCAGTAGCTGTGTGATCATAGACCTCCTTGAGTCTCAGTTTTCTCATCTTTAAAATGGGGATGAGAAGGACTCCCCATTAACAGGGTTGTTGGGATTATATAAAATAATCTATGTAAAGCAGTTTTTAAACCTTAAAGATAATATAAATGACCATTATTTTTATCTCTTCTAGCCCCCTGGTTGCCTACTTTCTTAACTAATAATTGTTATAAGAATTATCTACACATGTAAGGAGAACATTATCAATGCAGGTGTTATTAGGGAGCAAACAGGTTTTTGTAAGTGACATTCTCTAGAAGAATGTGTCTCAATCATCACACGATTTCAAAAAATTGTAAAGTATGATGTAAAAATAGTTGTAAAGAATAAAATACCCCCTTTCCCTCAAGCCAAACTCCATCTTAAAGGCACTTCTATCATGGTGTCTCCCATACTCACATCAAAATCATTCAAGATTCTTTGAAAGGTATAATAGAAATGACTTTGTTCTATGACTCTTTGATGATTAACTCTTCTATGGTATTAAAAAAAATAGAAATATGTTCCTAAAAGGTATTCTTCACTGTCATGGAAGAGATTACAGAGGCTAAGTTGAAGAAGATTCCCTGTGGATAGGAAGGTCTTCCTGATGCTCCTCTTTGGGGATGACATCATGTTGACTATAGCAAGCTCCATAACATCACCAGGCCTCATGGATGAGACCCAGAGACATGCAAAAAGGCTTTGACCTAACCATCCACATGGGAAAAACCAAGTGGAACAAAAAAATGCTTATTGCCCAGATTACAGCATTACTACATTATGACATGAAAAGTCAATAGAGTTGGTTATTATTATATCTGTCTTAGAAACTGAAAATGGTTGGCAAACAGAATGAGGAGAGTAGGTCAGATTGCCTTCATGAAATTACAAAACTTCATTAATGATCCCAAACCTCTATCAGAAGCAAAAGTCCATCTTCTTTACATCAATGACAATCGCTGGCATCATTGTACTGTTGTGAGTCTTGGAACACTACAGTCACAAAGAATGAAAAATACTAATCACTCAGAGGACAATGAAGAGGCACATGGCAAGTATGAGCAAGCCAAAACAATGGTCAAGAAAAGATCGCTAAAGAATAGGAGCACAGGCTATCATCAGAGAAACATTCAATTGAAAAAGAAGGTGAGAAAAACTTGTGGCTAGATCAGGGGATAAATGATGCATGGTCTGTGTGCTTCAGTGATAACCAAGCAAAGTTAGGAGAAAGCAAGGTAGGCCCCCACAGTGTTTCATAGACACCCCTGTGGAAGGATACAAATAAGGGCCACACACTATTTTAGACCCAAAGACAAAAAGTATTCCATGACCTCAAAGAGTTTATATTCTACCAAGGGAGACAACATGAAATGTGTGTGTGTGAGTGTGTGTATATACATGAGCACATATGGACTTCTATATATACACATGTGTGCCTGTATGTCTATATATATACATGGATATTGTGTTTGCATAGATACACATATGTATGTGCATATGTCTATTCTTTTGTGTATTTTATATATACACGCAACATATATGTGTGTATTTGTAATAATAATAGCTAAAATTTCTGTAGTGTTATGTGTCAGACATTGTGTTAAGCATTTTACAACTATTATCTCATTTTATCATCACCATGACTTTGGGAGGTAGGTGCTAGTCCCAGTTTATAGATGAGGGAACTGTGGTAGACAGCAGGTAAGCAATTTGCCCAGAGTCATCCACCTAGTCAGTGTTTGAGGCTGAATTTGAACTCAGATCTTCTCATCTCTAGCTTTGACACTCTGTACCATCTAGCTGAGTCATACTTGTAAATGTATGCTATGAAGAAGTATATACATATATGCATTGCATATATACACATGTGTATGTATACATAGGTGCACATATATATATATATATATACATATATATATAAACTTCTCTGTAGCTTTTGGGATGGACACACCAAATATAAAGTAAATATGAGCTCTTTTGGTGAGAGAAAGGTGCTTACAGCTAACAAAGCATGGAAGGATTACCATCAGTGCCATGGCAAGAGATGGGCACTAGACTTGGCATTGTCTAGTTATAGGGAACTCCTGGAGTAGGAAATTCTCTCCAGCAATGCATGTTGACACTTTTTTGCAATTCAGGATCCCAAAGTTTCCTAGAACACTGAGTACTTCCAGGGTTGCTGCTGTTGAGTAGTTTCAGTCATACTGGACTCTCTGTGCCAAGTTTTCTTGGTAGAGATACTGGAGTGATTTACCATTTCCTATTCCAGCTCATTTTACAGATAAGAAAACTGAGGAAGACAGGATACGTGACTTGCCCAGGGTCACACAGCTAGTAAATGTCTGAGGCCAGATTGGAACTCAGGTGTTTCTGACTCCAGACCTGGGGCTCTATGCACTCACTATGACACCATCTAACAGCCCAAGGTAGATAGCCACCATATGTCACAAGGAGAATTTGAACCTGGTCTTCTTTGGCTTGGAAGCCAGCTCTTCATCCATTGTACCCTATTTCCTCTCACATCATGAGAAGCAACATTTAAATCAATGAAACTCCAGATCCACTTTAGGATTTGATTATTTGAATAATCTATCTTTTCTTTTTCAATTATTTATTTATTTTAGGTTTTCAATATCCACTTTCATAAGATTTTTGAGTATAATCTATTTCTTTCATTCTTCAGATAAGAAAATGGAAGCCCAGAGAGGTTAATGTACTTGACTAATGTTACCCAGGCACCAAGTGGCAGAGATGACATCTTCTTGTGCTAAAATCACCACTCTGCCCAGGACACTGTGTTGTTTTCATGGCTCCACTGGTCAGTTTTAAAGTGGCTTAGCATTATGGATCACTAAAGGTCAGAGGTAACTTGGAGATGACAGGATTAAAAGATTCAGAGTTAGACAATAACCATTCATTAAGAACCTTATGGGTCAGGCATTGTGCCAAGTTCTGGGGTTACGAAGAAAGTCAAAGAGCATCTCTGCTTCTAAGTCTAATGGGGAAGACAACAGGCCAAATACTCTATACAAACAGTGGACAGGATAAAGTGAAAATAATCCAAAAGGGAAGGCACTGGTGTTCAAGGGAATGGGGAAAGACTTGATGATGAAGGTGGGAGTTGAGAGAATCTATAAGGGACCCAACCAATCATGAGAAGAAGCATATTAGAGAATGTGGATTTGGATTCAAGAAGACCTCATTTCTAATCCTGCCTTACATTCTTGCTGGCTGTGTTATCCTGGAAAACTCTTTCACCTGTCTGAGCCTCAGTTTCCTTACCTGTAAAAGGGAGAATTGGAAACGAAAATAATGAACTCTTCAGTATCTTTGTTAGGAAAACTCCAAACAGATTCATGAAGAGTCAGACAGAAGGACTGAATAATGAAAGATCGTTAGTAAGTAACAGCACTCCCAGGATGATTGGGGGGGGGGTGTCAAATGAATTAATGTGTATCAGGCTTAGTTACAATGTATAATGTTCTAGGTTTAGTTACTATGTATAATGGTCTATATTTAGTTACAATGTATCATCCACCTCTCTCACTTGACATAAAGGTAGCTCAGCTTTCTAAACTCTATTGAGTCTTCAGCCTGATGCTAAAGATACACTGACCTCAGGAAATCCAAAGGAGACCCTGGTTCCTGAGTCCCACTGAGGTCAGGCTGTGGGTGCAGCCTGATACTCTGGCCTTGAGTTTTAACCTGAACTTTGAACTTCCTTGTTTTGGCGAGTTTTAGTCAAGCCCTAATCTTTCTTAATTGTAAAGCAGGGTTGGGGGAGGCTCATAACTGAATAGTTACAAAGGATCTTATTCAGAAAACATTGGGAGCTACCTTTTGCTGTCTCCCTCCATTCCCATTGGCAATTCAAGAGTGACACATGTCAGATAAACTCCAGATGTCTCCTGCAGCAAGTATTTCTGCCATCACTAACTCTGCATTTCCAGAGCACTGATGTTTACTGTGGAAAACTGTCTCCTCTTGGATCCTCCTAGAGAAGGACTCTCTGAGGGGATATTACCCACACCTAGATATTTTTGAGACAGTAGCTGCAGAGATAAAGAGCAAACAAATAAAAACTGTCATTGTTAGAGTTTGTAAAAAGTTTTACTTAGTTTTGAATCATTGGCTGGTCGTTCGTTGTCTTTCATCTTCGAAGAGGACCAAAATGACATCACCATTGTAAAGTGAAATTTCAGTGTGTCCAACTGTGGCTGATCAGACCAGTACAAGCTTGGAATGCTCTACCACAGATTGGGCACAGATAGTCTGGGTGAATATTTGGGGTCGATATCTCAAATTTCCACATCCTGCGTGTACTTTGTGCTGTCTCAATTCTGCTTTGCTCAAAGAGCACAGCACCTTTCCTTATGTGGGCACACCATGCTGAGCGATCCTGTGCCAGTGTCTCCCATGTTGCACAGTCAAATCCAAAGTTCTTGAGAGGGACCTTGAGAGTGTCCTTGTATCATTTCCTCTGGCCACCATGATCGCCTGCCCCATGCAAGTTCTCTATAAAACAGTATTTTTGGCAAGCATATATTTTTCATATGAACAATGTGGCCAGTCCATCAGAATTGCGTTCTCTGAAGCATAGTTTGAATACTTGGCAGTTCACTTCAAGCAAGGACTTCAGTGTCTGGTACCTTATTCTGCCAGGTAATCCTCAGAATCTTCCTAAGACTTTTGAAACATAGATTAAAGCGGAGAGTGCTTTCAAGGTCACAACCAGCAAGTGGAATTTGAACCCAGCTTCTTTGACTCTCAAATCAGAACCATTTTCACTGTACCATGTAAGCCTTCATTTAAGCCTCCCAACAACCCTAATAAAATGTAATAATCCCCATTTTACACATGAGAAAACCAAGGGATTAGAAGTTACCCAAAGTCATAGAGTTGGTAAGTAATAAAGGTAGGATTTGAGCCAAGGTCTTCCTTTCTCCAAGTTCAGTGCCCTGTCCATTATGCCATGCTGTCTCTCTACTAGGAAAAAGTGAAGTAACCAGGGCTACAAAGGGCAGGAGTACCCAAAAGCACTGAACATCAGAGTTGGCACTGTAAATCTGGGGTTTCCATCAAACCTCAATTCACTGACAAGCTGTATGACTGTGAGCAATCCACTTAACTTTGGTGTGGAGCTGAAAGGGACCTCAGAAGTCATCTCATTCAAAGCCTCATTTTACATATGTGGAAACTGAGGTGCAGGCTTCCCTAACTTCATTCAAGTTCCAGCTAAAAATCCACCTTTTACAAGCCTGTTCCCATCTTTCTTCACAGTAGAGCCTTCCTTCTGTGACTGTCTCCAGTTTAGTCTATATAAAGCATATTCATATGTATGTAGCTATTTCCACAGTTAAATTATGAACGTTTGTTGTTGTTCAGTTGCGCCCAACTTTCTGTGGCCCCATTTGGACTTTTCTTGGCAGAGATACTAGAGTGGTTTGTCATTTCCTTCTCCAGCTCATTTTACAAATGAGAAAACTGAAGCAAACAGGATGGAGTGACTTGCCCAGAATCATTGTCTGAGGCCAGATTTGAACTCAGGAAGATGAGTTTTCCTGACTCCAGGCCCCATGTTCTATACATTATAGCAGCTGTAGCTGTCCAGAATCCAGGTCAGCAGACTCCTAACCTAGAATTACTATCCCTATCTTGCCCTGCCTCCCACTAGAGACTAGGTTGTAGAATCTGCTTTGGCTGCCTGCTTTTGCAGCCCATTGGTCTCTTCGCTTTGTAGTCCTTCTCTCTCATTCTCCTTCCCATGTACACAATTTCATGCCTTCTTATATTTCACCTGTACTGGGAAGTGGGTTGTTTCCAACATTTTTATGAATTCAATTCAATAAACAGAACTCTTGCGCTTTGTACCAGACTTGGATTTTGTAGAGACAGTTCCTTCACCCAGGAGCTCTATGCATAAATATATGAACTTGGGGGATGAGGAGGGAAAACTGAAATCCCTACTATGTGCAAAGCATGGTACATGCTGAGAGTATTAAACCCATGTTTGTTAGTAACATCCATGTTTCAAGCTATCACATAGTCTGAGTCCCTTAAAAAGTTGGGGAATAATATTACTTGTTTCTCTAGTGCTTTTTTAAAGGACATTTCCATGTGCTATTTTATTGCAGAATCACAGAGCCATAGAAAGTCAGAACTGGAAGGAACCAAAGAAACATAGAATGTTGGAGCTCATGGGAATCTCAGAACAGCACTGTAGCTGAAAGGATGCTTTGACTATACAAAGTTATAATATTGGATATAGAATGCTTGGGTGATGATAGGGGGATGGGAGAGAAAACTTAGAATGTAGACCATTAGAAATGAAGGGGTCCTTAGGAACTTCAATTGTTTGAGCTGGCAGGGAACTGAGTTCATCCAGTCTAGCCCTCTGGGTTTACAGAAGAGGAAGCAGATTTAACATCTCACTGTCTCTCCACAGTGAGTAATTACACCTAGTTCTCCAAATAAGAAAACTGAGGCCCACAAAAGCAACAGGGAGTTCACCAAAGTCTCAAAGTAGGTGAAAGAACCAGAAGCCAAATTTGCACCACTGCTGGTCCTCATCCCACTCAACGAGCCTGAAATAAAAAAATCCTTTGGAATCACATCTTGACCATAGGAAATTCTTCCAAGAGATGGTTTCCTCACTGTTTTCCTGCAGACCACACACAGTTATTAGCCTCTGACCAAATGGCTAATAAATAGGGACTGTGTCCTTTGGAATTAGAGGGAATGACTATTTATTGAAAATAAAAAGAAAGCCTATTTCTAACAGATTCCCAAATAGATTACTTCTTGCTATATCTTAAATTTCCAAAGCCCACAAAGTGAAAGGAAAAGACAAACATTGTCAGTATAGAGATACTGATAGCTGAAAGCCAGACTGACCAAAAAGTGATATAAGCATTAACTTCATTAGAGTATGAGGCATATTTTCAGTGGAAATAAAAGAAATAAAAGTTCTATGGTCTCAGCATAAGATAATCCTGAGCTCCAGTGGATTTATTAATAATGACATTACAATCAATAGATGGCACTAAGTTTTCAATATTTTGTTTTCACGTTTAAATATTATATTTGATTCTGAATTCTAAAGACAGACCAGCAGTTCATTAAATACTAAGCAGCATATATAAATCCTAAAATGTCCATAATCAGTGTAAGCAGGTGGGCATTGCAAAAGTAAGAGTGATTAACGTTTTTTAACGTCTTAGGCTTTCTTCAAATTGAAATAAACACTGTTAAAAATACAGTGTATTTATATAAAATATTCATTTGGGGACATGATATCATACCTATCCCAATTATACCATAATATGGTTATGATTGATTGCTACATTTTTGCAAGGAAATGGCTATGATTAAGATGTAATTTAATTTCACTTAATAACAGTCCCATAGAAACTTCAGTCCAGATACTTCCCAATTTCCAGTACACAGCCCATGCTTGATGAAACAAACACTTCTTTTCCTGGGTACGTGTTTTGGGCAATGAGAATTTTAATATTTAGGAAGAATTGTGAATGTCATGACTATTGTAGCTTTAATCCTCAATTTTAATGTTTCATTAACACAGCTTTTGCTGTGAATAGATCATGAATTGTCAACCAAACAAATGCTTAATAAAGCAATAACCTGTTGAAGGAATAAATTAGTCGTACAGGCAGGTTATGCTTTTAGAATATCTTCCCACCAAAAAAAGGTTTTGTAGTCACTCTGTTCAGTGATCAGTCTTATATTACAATGTGACTCAGAAGACTCACAGTACTGAATAAAAATTTAGGCAATTAGTGATCTTATTTCTTAGGAAGAGCTGCTCGCTATCGTATATTAACACAGATCTCGCTCAATTAAAATTATTCACAGTCAGCAAAAAACAATTTCTGCACTGTAATGAAATGATGAAATAATTATATGCAAGGGAGGACTTGTGATCTTTTTAATTATTCTATCTTTCATTTTTAAAAGGGCTATTTGAAAACGCACTCTTATAATTGATTGCTATAAATCAGTCAAAAGCATTCTAAGGATCATAATATATTCTAACTTTTAAAAGACAAAGAAATGCTAAATATTCAATGGAATCCTTCAATATTCAGAAAATTTAATCTAGGGGGAAAGGATGGACTGCTCTTTGGAAAATAAAAAAGTAAATTTGTTGTCCTGTGAAAAATGAAATATCTTGAATGTCAGTAACAGAAATGGAATTAACAAGAGATCTTTTTATTGTTTTTTAAGGTCATTAGGCTGTGAATTCTATAATTATGGAAATTGTCAGTCCAGTTCTGTAGAGTGTTTGCTCCCATCCATAAGGTACTGGAATGTTCAATCAGTCTCTCTCTCGTGGGAAAGTTAGGTCATAACTGTAAGTGTACCAGCAAAATTGAATTAAGCAAAGAGATTTCATTAGTATTTATAGCCAGAAGGCATCTGTAAAAGTACAGGGCAAAGAAGTTATGTGGAAGTCAAAGGAGGGGAAAAAAATGGGTTTTCTAGTGACAAAGGCGACTCTGAAAGAGATATAAGTGTGCAATGAATAAGCGCTATTGAGCGAGCCTGCAAGAAGGGAGTCACAAAGATGTCAAATATTGATTTTCTTGTGTATGCCTTTGGACTACATATGTAATTGTTTGGATTTGCTGTCTTCATGGTACAACAATATTTGTTGTTGAAGGTTAAAAAGCATGGTGTGAAATAAACCCTAAAAAAAGTCAGAAACATGTTGGAGAATAGTAATAATATTTCACCCCAGCATCTCATTAAGGGTTTGGGGTATTTTTTCACAAAGGAAAATTCTAACCAAGAAAAACACACTGTCTGTATTCATTTTTAATAGAACAGAAAGTCCACATGTGTGCTTAACTATGTTATTGAACAATATTTGATTAATTGATTTGCCAGCATCACTTTAGATTAAACTAATTCCTCCCAGCTACTTACTTGAATGCACAGATATTCTTAAGGGGCATCTGCACAGTGGAAAAACAGAGACACTTTATTTTTATTTTACTTTAGGTCTTTGTTGTGATTTTAATTAATCCAGTTAAAGTTCAAGTGATTATAGAAATCGAGAGAGTCGTGTCTTTAAAAAAAAATTCTATGGCTTTTTATGCTGTCCACTAATTTTATTTCATCTGCACAGGGAAAATGTTTCAATCCATCTCTGGTTTAGATTACGTATAAACATATGTATTATGATAACAAATCATAATCGAAATAAACAAATCATCAATGGGTTTTTTAAGGTTGCCAGGTAAATAAACAAATTTTCAATTGTTTCTGGGGGTTTCTTTCCCCTTGAAACTCCACAAGTTTAATTAAGATTATTGATTATCATAATAATCTTCTTTTTTGATCAGCAAAATGTCCAGTTTAATTTTTTTATCATCTTTTGTTATGAGCCTTACCCATGACCTTGGCATTTCTGTTAAAAAAAAAAAAAAAAGAAACGAAAGCAAAGTAAAAAAATAAGAAGAAAAAGACCCCACAAACAGCTCCATGTGAATTTCTGGTAGCCTGAAACCACAAACTAAAAAAGAAAAAACAAGAAAATGGAAAGCAGGCAAAAACCTGGCTGTTCCCAGGCACCAGAAGGACTCCAGAGGCTAGGTTTCAACACTACAATAGAGCTTGCTGTCCTTTCCAAGCATTGTTCACTTGGAAAACCAAATTGTAGAACTAAGCCAGGGCAGCTCCCAAGACAAGGCCAACCTCAGAAGCACCTGGAAGATTCTAGGCTGTTGATTTGTTCATTTGCTGTTTAATGATGTTGTCCACTGATCATTTGTTGATTCGTGTGTAGCTTCTGCAGTTGAACTAAAAACATTTAAGCTGCAACGAAAACGGAAGGACTGGACCACATCAGGGCCTGGTCCAATGCAGGATGTTCTGTTTTTCAAGCAATTTCCTGGCAGGTGGGACCCGAAGGAGATGCTGCAACACGAGCATCGGGCCCCCCGAGTGAATACTTGTCAGGAATGACATACAGCACAGTTGTGCCTTCCTATTTTCCTACACGGGCGACTTGCAGGGGATCTGTTAATAAAATAAATGAACGTTTTCCTAAAGAGCTATTAGCACACAGCCCTTTGGCTTCATGAACAGCCCCCTCCCATATGTTGTTCCCCTCTCTTTTTCTCTTGCTCCTCCCTTCACTAGGCACTTGACAATTCCCTGCTCCTTGGGGAGCTTGCTGCCACGCCCCCTCTCCCACGCCTGACTGGCCATTAAAAGGAAAACCAATTGCCTGTTTGTTTGTCCTGACTCCGAAACGTTTTTCTAAACCCCAAGGTTAGAAGTTGGCTTGGCCCCAGCCCCTCCGACTTTAGAAAGCTTCTCTACTGAGCTGAAATGAGCATAACACCACCCATCCCGCAGAACCTCAGAGGCCCAGCCCCTTAATTTCACTCTATGTCTTGGTGAAGAAAAAGGGGTTAGAAGTTTGGGGAACCCTGCAGCCAGCCTACAAGGTTCCCTAACCAAGCATTAAAGGAGGGCAGTGGTTGGTCCACGTGCTTACCTCCAAATCAAGGGTTTCATTAATCAAGCTATATTGAGATAAACCTGTCAGTGACAGAGGAGACCAGAAATCAAACGGTCAGTGGAAAGTTCTGACAGATTGTTAAATAGAAACCCTTTTAAAAAATGGAATTTAATTTACTGTGATATTATAGATATTTATGCATCAATAGGCAAGTGCAGATTGAGTTCAGGGGTCAGCTCTTGTATTTGGAAAAATAAAAGCATGGGCTGAAACAAAAGGTGGCAGTTACTTTGTCTGAAATTAGGGTTCATTAGACTAAAGAGACTGTCTCTGATGGATCCGTTAGTGGGAGATGAAGCTGCTGGCTAGGTTGGGGATGTGATCTGGAAGGCCAGGCCAAGCCAATCAAAATTTGTCAACTTCATTAAAGACTTATCTACAAACTTCAGAAGAAAGAAACATTATGAATATATACACACATATATAAATATAGATATATACACTGCCTATATATGTATATGTGTATATGTAAATATATTACATATGTTTTATATATATACGTGTATATATCTGTGTATGCCTTTTTCTCCAGAGATCCAATACATTCACTCCCTTCTTTAGATGCCTCTTTCTTTTCTTTTCATTCTCTTCTTCCTTCTTTTCTTTACAAAAAATTTTAAAAATTTCCTCTCAGTTGCTCTTTTTTTCATTTCCCTTCCTGCTTCTGCTCATTTCCTTCCCCACTCCACCCTCACCCCACTGCAGCCAATCAAAGGCAAGCCTTACTGGCAGCCCTACCCACTCTCTCTCCTCCTAAAAGGTTTATGACCCCCCCCCCCCCAGGAGAGTTTCCTAGCAGAGACCCCAATGAAGGACAAAAGAACCTTCTCGTGGACAATGCCTGCCCAGATAAAATGTTTTGGGGAGTTCCTCTGCTTGTAATATGCAACTGGTAATGGGCAAATGAATAGAATGTCATCTAAGTCCCTGATGTTCCTAACTGTGAGTGTGTCCCCTCTGAAACTACATCAAGAACTACACATGCATTTTCTGTAGTGGTTGTCCTGCTCAATAGATTGCAAGCTACTTGAAAGCAAAGATTATTTCATTCACTCTCTTTGTATCTCCAAGTCCCCTAGCACAGGGGGTGCTGTACATGTACCAGACACATTGTTGGTACTTAATAAATGATTGTTGATCTGTTGATATGATTGCAGACAAAAATTGTTGTACATTTTAAAATATTCCACACCCAGAAGGGTTGTGTTTTACAGTTCAAAATTACTCATTGCATTCCCCTTGACTCATGTTTTTGGCAGCTCTGCACTTCTCCAAATGCTCCTGTTTTGCTTTGGTTTGGTTCAGATTTTTATGGTCCTATGAGCTTCTTTTTCTTTTTCTTTCTACTCATCTTGTAGGAAAGAACAAGGAAGCCTTTAAAAAGAGTATGAAAAATGGCTCCATTGATTATGGTCATTTTCTAGAAAACATAAAATATTTGCCATCTGTAAGTCACTTTATAGAGGAGTCAGTCACCCAAGCAACTGGATAAGCTGGGCCAGGGTCAAAGGAGCATTGGATAAATCAAGGAGAGATGGTATGAAATACTGTCACCCCAGCCCCCATGTATTTGTCAAGCAGCCCAGACTGACAAAAAAGTTAGTAAACAAGTATTAACACATCCTGTGGGCCAGGTAGTATGCTAAACCCTGAGGATAAAAAAGCAAACAAAAAACAAGGACCCTGCTTTCAAGGAGCTCCCAGTCTAATGGAAGAGGCAATGTGCAAACACCTATGTTCAAATAAAATATAGACAAGACAAACTGGGGATAACATAGGGAAAACACTGGGACAGGTGACAGAAGTCAAGTAGAACACTGGGGAAGACACCTTGCTGAATATGACATTTAAGCAGAATCTTGCAGGAAGCCAGGGATAACAAGAGGCTGAGGTGGGAAGGGAAAGAATCCCAGACATAGGGAACCAGACCCCACAAAGGCACAATCAGAAGATGAAGCGTCATGTTTGAGAAACAGCAAGTAGACCGGTATAGCCTAGATGGTACAGTGTGAGGTGAGTATAATCTAAGAACATGCATAGCCTCTGTCAAATTGCTTATCTTCTCAATGGGGAAGGGAGGGAGGAGAGAATTGGGAACTCAAATTTGAACAAAAAAAGAATGTTAAAATTATTTTTACATGTAATTGGGAAAAAATAAATACAAAATAAGGTAAAGTGAAAGAAAACTGGAAAGGTAGGAAGCGCTTAGGTTGTGAAGGTTTTAAAAGCCAAAGTGAAGACTTTATTGTTGATTGTAAAGATAATAGAGATCCATTGCATTCATGGTAATGATCCAAAGGGTTTATACTAAAAAAATGCTTCAATGGTGCCTTAAGAAGTAAACAATTGCCAAATACATTATGCATATGGCTTTTCCTTTGTGACAACAAGCTTGTTTATGCTTAAAGCGAACATCACTTTTTCCATAGTTACTCAAAACCATCATGATCATGCATAACAATGATTTGGTGTTTATGACCTGATTACATCAAACTAGGGCCACTTCTGACTAGGCACATCATGTTATTGTAGTTTCTTCAATATGTCATCAAATTGTTTCCAAACAGCTACAACCATTGACATTTGAGCACAAGTCAATTCCCAGTAATCAGATGCATACAAATACCTTCATTTGCGTTCTATACACAGCACCAGAATAGCTTGCTCAATCCCCCTCTATTACCTTCTAATCATATCCCATCAGCTACTTAATCATGT